>OY720022.1:13079535-13495805 GCA_963082485.1 Eudonia mercurella | reverse complement strand
TTCCATTTCTTTTTTTAACTGAAAAGTGGCACTTCTTTTCCTTGCGATTTTAAACTTTCGAAATTATCTTCATATAGAGCTTGTATAGGTCGGAAATCTTTACACACTTGTATCTTACATTGGTCAAGTACTCTATCCAATTCATTTTATTCTGTATCTGCTTCGCACAGATGCTTTTTTGGCAAATAATCTTTCGTTTATTCTCATGTAATGTAAGCGTGGCACTGCATATTGCACGATGTCGGCATCGCCATAATGTGCTACTATTTTTATTTGTAACACTTAATGTATATTTATATCCGGCGGATAATAGAATAGTTTTATTTTTTCGGCTTTTTATAAAATTTAATTCTTCAATTTTAACAATGAATTCTGGTACACCTGCAATACCTCATCACAACTAGACAGTTAAATGACAATAGAAGATACAAGTTCAAATTCAAATAATGGATATCTACGATCATGCATTTGAAGTGGCCAGTATTATGGGTTAAAAAGTAAAAAAATTAAATAACCCGATTATTTATATTGACGGAGAAGATTTATAATATTCATATTTACATTACCAGTGATCGGAACAGGTAGGGCTAATTCACCTAAAGTTGGAAGAACGTAGACAAAAATAACATAGCAGCAATTGATTTTATTACTTATTTTGTATCCCGGATTAGCCGAAAATAAGTAGACACGTTTTTTATTGTTTTCCAAAATGAAAGACAATCTCGTCGTTATATAATGGATTAAACAATTTTTTGCGCGTGTCTAAATCTATTCTTGTCTCGCAAGACTTGGGCAGCCTCGAATTTCTCGGAAGTGGAACAATGCAGTTCGTTTACCAGTAATCTATAATAGCGAGATTGACTTTCATTTTTGAAAACAATAAAAACGCCTCTACTGATTTTCGGCAATTCCAGGATACAAAATAAGTATTAAAACTAATTAATGTATTAATAAAATTATTTTTTAATGTTCTTATGCGATGTACGGAAACCCGGATAGTTGTTCTGAAAAAAAAAATTGTCATAAGAAAGTCTTCATTATTTTTGTCCGTTTTTCAAACTTTAGGAGAATTAGCCCTACCTATTCCGATCACTGTTCATTACACATAATTAATAAGTACAAATGGTGGACTTTTAAGGCATTCTCTGCCAGTCAACCGTCGAGCTACACAGAAATAGACAGATTGGACGTTCGAAGAATTGGACATTCTGGGAATTGGACATTTCGGGGAATTATACATTCTGGGAATTGGACGTTCGGGGAATGGACATTCTAGGAGTTGGAATAAGTAGAAAGATTGCACATTCGGGGAATTGGACATCTGGAGAATTAGACGTTCGAGAAATAGACATTCTCGAAATTGGACGAAATAGACAGACTGGACATTTGGGGAATTGGACCTGGGTGACCGGACCCAACTGAATTTATGCGATATGAAACTTTTTACTTTAATTTAAAGTTCAATGACAAAAACGTTTTTTTACGTAAACACCAGATTACCATTATGTCACGACTAGCGGCCCCCCGCAAATTCACCCGCGTGGTTCCCGTTCCCATGGGAATATTGGGATAAAAAGTATCCTGGTTATAAAATATCTGTATGCCGAATTTCTTCCAAATCCATCCATCCGTTGCAGCGTGAAAAAGCATCAAATATACACACATACACACAAACTTTCGCATTTATAATATTAATACCTGGATGACCGAGCTTTGCTCATTATTTTTTTTATAATGTTTTCTAAAAATGAAACCTAGATCTATTTATCGCCCCCAAAACCCCCCGCATTCTAAATTTCATGAAAATCATTGGAGCCATTTCCGAGATTTAGATTATAAATATTATAGCGAAAATGGAAACATAGTGCAACATGAATTATTAACTAAGCTATGCCCCGTCAATTAAATTAAATTGGATAATATTTCACTCACATAATATAATTATAGTTTTCGCTTGTCAGTGATTAATTTGATCATAGAACGTAGCTATTAACAAATTAACATCAATCTGGCTTATTTAAAAACGTTTTTGTCTGTATGCGCGACCGCTATTTGAATTTTCAATGCCTTTAAATATTGTATTTGTAACACACTTCAAATGAATCTATGTTAATAACCATGCAAGTTAAGTTAAGTTAAAGTGATTGTTTTTTCAATCTTACGCAAACGCTACACATTGAAGTGAAACAGTTTCTATTAATAGTATTCTCGCGTTTAATTTTACTTCTAACTTTACCTATAACCTTTTAAATGGTAGCAGTGCTTTGTTGCAGTAAGTAATTTCCCGATCCGACCCTAACCCTTCGAAGAATCAAGTAAGAAACAGGGACAGGCTCTAAGTGCGTGATGCCATTCTCTCTAGAAAATCTGATAGTGTTTCGATCACACGGTTTATTTACACTAAAAAAGTATGTAATTTGAATCGTGATAGCGCTATTAAACTCGTACGTACATAAACTTTCATTAACAGTTTGAATGCCGGGTAAAGCAACACGTTAACAAACAAATCCAACAGCTGTTATTACGAACGATAGTCCATCTCAATAAATGTTAGTACTGGCCCCGAGTTGATCAGCGCGCGAACTATGTTGGACAGGTACATTAATCTGTAGAACTTCATAAAGCCGTAAATATTTGTCTACACCCAAACTATTAATCAAGTTTCTCTTTCAATAGAAACGTTATCGGACCTTCGGGAAATAACTTGTGAAAACAATAACATTCAATTTACTAATGTTAAGTAAAACGTGCTAACAGAGATATCGATTTGATATCATGACCAGAACTGTAATTTTACAGTTAATATATGATCCCGGTTATCAGATTTAACCAACTGATTAAGAACAATTGCATGTTTAGTGTATTATGTGAATGTGTAGTGGCATTTTGTCAATCGGGCAAGAGAGATGGCGAAAAGCGAGAAGTTCCAATAATTAGCGACGGGCGACTACTCGCACCACTCGCGAGAGGCGACTCAAACATACATTCCTGCGCCAACCGCAAGATCTGGCCAAGAGAGCATAATTAACTGTTTGTTTCAGAACCTTAGATATCTGTCTGAGAAAAATTCGTGAGCCAAGTCTATAAATAGCCCATTATTTCAGATTCTGTAAACTTTACGTGAGTTCAATATCAGCCGCATTACCTAAAGTGTCAGTTTTGAGTCCTTCAACTTTCGATATATTAATTGTATGGTAAAAATTTAAATGAGTTTTAAAGACATAGGAAAGTGATGGAAGAATTTTTTCTTTCTTTACAACAACTTGATGTTAAGCGGAAGCGCAGTCAAGATGCGAAGACTGCTTGTGAAGCAGAAATGCGTTTAATTTATGATTTTTGTTTATTATGAGTTTTAGTCACTATTGGTTAATTAGGTCATACCACAGATTCCAGGTTCAGGACTTCCTTAGGTTTAAAGTAGAATAGTTTTTTGAGTTGTTCTTTTTTTTGTCAATGTCAGTTTAATAGCTTTGTATTGATGTGATTTTATTAAATAACCCATTTGAACCAAACCAATCAGCTATAAAAAAGCCTTTACTTCATTTTAAGTCGTGTGTAGTGTGCGGATCGGTGCATACGTATCGTATTAATAAATAATATCTGTTACCGAGCGCGCAGCGCGGAGCAAGCCGGTGCTCGATATAATCCATCACCATGAGTGAACTTAAACTTGTGGCGAACGAACTCCTAGCGTTCTTGCAACAAAAGCTGGACGTCATGGATGAGGTGAGCGCTCTGCAGATATGCAAATCCAGCTTCAGCGAAGATCATGTAGCTGGAGCTGAGAAGCTGCTGTACGAGTCACTCAATAAGAGCTACCAGATGGTATCCCGTAGAAGAGACGGGACACAGACGGGACATGCCGACGATCGAGGCGAGGAATCTCAACAAGCTGCCTCCAGTCACCTTCGATCATGTTGACGTCACCAGCCTCCTTAAAGATATCGTTATTCTGAAGAAGGGCTTGGCTGATGTGATGCGGAGTTTGCGGAATGAAAAAGTGCGTTTTACGCGAATCACTCGCGGGAAGTAGGTCATTGCCCGCGGTCTCGAATGTCAACATTCGTCGATGGGCTTGCTGTGATACGAGCACGCCGATGTCGAGTTGCAAGTCAGCAATTTCGATTTGCCAGTGCCGCGCCGCCGCCGCCGCCGCCCGCCGCCTGCTTCCTGCCATCTACTGCGATGCTGCACGTGCCTGTGGCGTGCACGCCTATCAGCTGTCGCAGGGACTTTGCTGCCGTAGTTGTGACTAAAGCCAAAGCTCCGCGAGCCGTTGTACCGGATCGTGGTGATGATGGTTTCACTGTGGTCCGAAACAAAAAGGCACTCCGGATTGGTCAGATCCACCGCGGCACCACACTGACAGTGCCTAATTTCCTGCTACGTGCTGTGACACCAACCACGGCCATGTATCTGTTTCGCCTGCACTACACCACTACCGTAAAGGAGATCGCAGATTACATACAAACGAGGACCAACTTCCTTTTGAGGGTGAATCCGCTGGAGTGACGCCACAACACTCGCTTCAAAGCATTTGTGGTGCGAGTCACATCAACTAACTAATAAGCTGTACGCCTTCATGAGAGAAGACTTCTGACCGAAGGGAGTGGTGTTCAGACGTTTTCGTGGAAGGCTACCTTTGAGCGCCACCGATGCGGCACCGAAAGTGTTGAAATAATTACTAACATACATAGATTAAGTTTTATATTATTAACAAAAATTGTATATTGATATGTATATGATACTTTATAAGGTATTTATCTATGGGCCTGTTATTTTGTAACTTTAAATTGTTGCTTGAAAATAAACGAATTCATTATTATATTATTATTTTCACCGACACCTCCTTAGTGTATTTGCTTTGTACTTTACTTTACAGTCTTTCATTGAATTCTAAGTGGTTATGATATTGTTTTAGTCTCAAATACCTTGTCTTTAATTCCTTTTATAAAAGTCGGTTTTTAAACAATTAGATATACTACCTAGTGGTCGCCCAGTGGTCGAAATTCAACCTTTAAATATAGATATGTCAATAATGTTCATAACCAGCAACTCCGGTTTCAATATGAAAATTAAAAAAAAGGATTATAATTATGTTTGTTAATGACAACTCCTATTACTTCGTTTCCTACAATTCGAAATTTAAAAAGATAAAATAGAATTGGCACTGACAGATTTCGGCCACTCCCCTTCCATTTATGAAAATATTGAAAAATGTATGAAAAAATGTTTATTTAATTTAATGTATGTATTTGTAAGATATAATATTCATATATTTCACCGTATGTGAGATCTTCTTCATACAAACTTTAACTATACTGAATCTCACACTCCTCCATTCACGCAATTTGCTTAAAAAGGGATCCAAAGGTTTTGCTTCACGTATTAATATAATATAAAGATAGATTTAATTGATGTCTGGTTACAAAGATATATATACTACTCAAAAGAAAATAGGGGCCACTAAGTATTTTGATTGCTACGTGAAAAATATAGTAAACAGTAATGTATATTTATTAAAATAACATGTAACAAAGCTTTTGTTTTAACTTATGCTAATAACCATTTAATTGTGTAGTCAATTGTTTTACTTATTTCAATTAACATGAAATTAGTCCATTGTCAACAGCAAAAACTAAACAGAAACTCTTTGAAAAACAAAACAAAAACTGACTCAAGTTGTTTTTTTTAATGGTTTAGTAACGGGTGTGTCCTCCTCTCCTGTTTTCACACTCCTGGAGCCTTTAATGCATACTCTCGATTAAGTTTCTGATGTTTTCATCAGGTATCTCTTCCCACGCACGTGTCAGAGCATCCATAAGCTGTTGCTGGTTGTGAACCTCTTGCTCATGCTCCCTAACCCTTCGTTTTAATTGGTCCCACATATGCTCTATTGGATTTAAATCCGGACTATACGCTGGCCATGGTAGGACACGAATATGGGAGTCATCCAGTACAGTCTGAGTGGCCCGAGCTGTGTGTGGGCGGGCATTGTCATGCATTAACCAGAACCCTGGCCCCACTCTCTGTGAGAATGGAATCACATGAGGCCTGATGACTTCATCGATGTACCGTTGTGCAGTTACTGTGCCTTGATTTAAGAAAACCAGCTCAGTTTTGCCTTGTAAGCTAATCCCAGCCCAAACCATCACACTAGGAACTCCAAAGCGGTCAATTTCCTTGATGCAGACATCGGAAAATCTCTCACCCTGTCGTCTCCATACTCTAATCCGCCGATCATCACTACAAAGCGTCACTTTACACTCATCTGTGAAGAGCACCATACCCCATTGATTCATGCTCCAATCTGAATGTTCGCGGCAAAAACTTAAACGATTTCCACGTTGAACCCTAGATAAAGGAATTCGTACTACTCGACGTCTGAACCTTTGCTGGTCTTCATGCAGTCGATTACGTAACGTTTGGTCACTAACACGAGTCCCCGTTGTCAACCGTAGGCGATTTTGTAACTTACGTGCCGTCACAGAGCGCTCTCGACGGGCACTCAATCGGATGTAGCGATCCTCTTGTGCCGTAGTCACTCGCACCCTGCCCGATCCAGGCCTTCTTGCAACACTGCCAGTCTCTTGGAACCGATCCCACACATTTTGGATGGCTCGGCGAGAGAAACCCAACGAAAAAGCTACAGACCGCTGTGAATGACCTTCAGCAATCAATGTAACGGCTCTGGTGGCAGTAATGGTATCCATATGCCTTCGTTGACGTGGCATTATTAACAAAAGATGTTAAAAGAAGCAAAAGATGGACAGAAATAGTTTTTTAACAGAATAAAATTGTGATTCCATCTGAAAGGAATTGGACCTGAAACTCATTTTTTTTTATTTGCTTCAATTTCTGGCCAGCTGTAAGACTTAAAACACCAGCATTAAAGAGGTTGGATACTGAAGGAGGCCGGACATCATTAATTAGTTTACATCTAAAAATTTACTCAAAAACAGAAATATGTAAGTGGCCCTTATTTTCTTTTGAGTAGTATATATATATATATATATATATATATATACAATATGTTGATTTGCATCTGCGCCATATTCATAGCAGCGGTCATATTGCTTATACTTATTGCAAATAAACATAAATAAAATAAAAAACATATTTTAAAAATCTGTAAATATGCAACAAAAGTAGGTACGTATGCGTAGGCGTAATCTTAGGCCACTTTACATAAGGTCGTCGACCTAAAACTAAAAATACTTTTAACACCGAGCAAGTAATAAGGAACCGATTAATTAATAAAATTGGTGTAAATCAAAAGTCTGACGAGAATTAGCAGTCCGGACCATAGTAGGTAGATCAGAGCGCAGCGGGCGGGTCGACGACCTTACGTAAAGTGGCCTTAGCTTACGTTTACGCATATGTACCTACTTTTGTTGCCTATTTACAGATTTTTAAAATATGTTTTTTTTTTTTAATAATTTATTTGTAATAAGTATAAGCAGTATGACCGCTGCTATGAATATGGCGCAGATGCAAATCAACATATTGTATATATACTACTCAAAACAAAATAAGGGCCACGAGGTATTTTTTCATTTTGGTGTAAATTATTAAACATTTACATATTGAAAGTAGTAAAATATTGAGTATACAAACTCTTTGATACCTAAACTTTTTAATATTGTAGTATTCATCTAATGCTGGCAACAATTTTAAATAAAATTTGATTTTAAATTATTTTTGAAAATTTTGATTGCATTTTCTTTGACGTTTTGCTTTCCTTAGCTTCTTGGTTTATTAGAAATTATCAGAGTTCATTGATATCTCGAGTCAGAAACATCTTTTGCAATATGCCACAAGCACGCAGGCGTCATATGGACTCGCTGACAGCAACCAGAGCCGTTACAATGATTGAAGAAGGTCATTCGCAGCGATCTGTGGGTTTGCAATTGGGATTTTCTCGAAGAGCTATTCAAAATCTATGGAATCGTTTCCAAGAGACCGGCAGTGTTAGAAGAAGACCTGGTTCGGGCAGAGTTCGCATTACAACAGCTCAAGAGGATCGTTACATTCGATTAAGTGCGCGCCGAGATCGCACAACGACGGCCCACAAGCTGCAAAATCGTTTACGGCTCACAACGGGTACTCGTGTCAGTGACCAAACTATTCGTAATCGATTGCATGAAGACCAGCAGGCATCAAGAAGGCGAGTTGTCCGTATTCCATTAACCAGAAATCATCGTGCAAATCGTTTAAGATTTTCCCGTCAACATTTGGACTGGGACATAAACCAATGGGGCATGGTGCTCTTCACAGACGAATGCAAAGTTAAATTTTTTAACGACGATCGGCGTATTAGAGTATGGAGAAGACGCGGCGAGAGATTTTCAGAAGCCTGCATCCATGAAGTCGATCGTTTTGGTGGTCCAAATGTAATGATTTGGGGCGGGATAAGCTTACACGGCAAAACTGAGCTCGCTATTTTAAATGAGGGTACTGTTACTGCTCAGCGGTATATTGAGGAAGTCGTCAGACCACATGTGATCCCATTTGCCCAGCGAGCGGGTCCTGGATTCATCTTGATGCAAGACAATGCTCGTGCACACACGGCTCAAGCGACTCGGTTTGTACTGGAAGCGTCTCGAATTCAAGTCTTGCCGTGGCCGGCGAACAGTCCGGACTTAAATCCAATAGAGCACATGTGGGATCAGTTGAAACGAAGAGTTAGAGACGGTGATCAGGAAATCCACCACCAACAGCAACTCATCAACGCTGTTAAAAGAGCCTGGGAAGAGATTCCAATGGAAAATGTCAGGCATTTGATTGAGAGCATGCACTCCAGGCTTCAGGAGTGCGTAACGAAACGAGGGGGGCATACCCGTTACTAAAAGATGAGCATGGAGTATTTTCTTTTGTTTTCAGTAACTTTACATTGTTTTTATTTTTAACCTTAAATGTGTTTTTTCTTTCAAAAGCAAATAAACTTTTTAATCATTATTATTGGAATAAATTTATTGGTCTACACGGTAAAAACAACATTAGTTTTCGTTATGGAGACAAAAAATTAATATTGGTTTTATTATTTTCATGGTACAGACAAAATACCTCGTGGCCCTTATTTTGTTTTGAGTAGTATATATAAGTATTAAAACTAAAGCGATCACTACGCCTGTATTGTATGCGTGACGTAACAGCAGATTAGGTAAGTTATATTGTTAACGAGGTTAGAAATTCGCGCAACAATATAACGTTACGCCGCCGACCAGATCACAATATCAGTATTGTGCGTTACAACAACGTAATGGGGGCTTTTAAGCGCAGTTATCACAAGAATCGCCTCCGCTATTTCGTTCAGCATTATGATTGAGAACCGAGACTAGGAGTGGATATGTGTCGGATGACGTGGTATTAATCCCTGTCGTCTAAATAAATGTTGGGCGTATGTCAGAGCGGCGGCGACGAGGCGGCGTCTGCTCCGGGGAGGCGCCCCTCAACAGATTGAGAGTTCATAATATACGCCGTGTAACGCTTGCCAAATTATTCTTCGCCCTTAATAAGGGAACAAAGCTTTTACATTCCCGCGTAAGAGACTACGGTAAATCCACCCGGTAAATTGAAAATTATAGATACTTCTGCGAGGCTGTGACGTGACGAAATAAAAGTACGATGATGGTATAGAAAGCAGCCTCCCCCTATTTAAATAGTACTTTCTACCACAAAAGTGCTTAGAAGATTTAAAACATATAAAAACAAAATCAATAAATGTAAAGCATAGTATTTCTCAATTTCTTACTGTGTCTCCTTTGATATCTCCTAGTAAATATAGTAACGATGTTTTCCTACACACTGCATGATTTCGAATTAAACGCGACTCTTTTGTACTGATATTGTGTTGCTTTGCTTTAAAATTTGCCTTTGATAGAAGCAATTCTTCTGTGTTGTGCTTTACATTTCAAATTGAACAGATTATCAGTTCAAAATCTGAACCTCGGTATCCGCTGGACTGATGATCTTGCGTTGACATACAATAGCCGCAGGGATCTTGTAAACCATACTAAACACAGCTTAATACAGAGGCAAGTAGAAAGTAAAATAGACACAAGAAGTCTCTTTTCAAGCTTAGTTTGAGCGTCAAGATCAAATGAACTTAAGAAATATTTAAAAAAATATTCTACCTTTTACGAACCACGAAAATAAAAAACAAAAACACGCAACGAACAACGAATACGCTTTTAAACACAAAGTCCAAGTGTTTACAAATACACTAAGTAAACGATAGCCCGAGTGTATACGATAATAATTATGCTAGCATGCAAGTGCACTTGTCCAGAACAGTCTGAACAAGTACACTTCCATGACATGCCCATCTAACGTATGCACTAAAAGAAAAAATCATGTGCTTTGCTTAATATTTCAGTTATTACAGTAAGACAAGTTGATCGTTTTTTTAATTGAAAACTTTTGTAATTGAATTTTTAATGTGTCAATTAAGTTAAAGTTTCCATATAGGTACTCGTCTCTAAAAATTCGTGGAAATCGCTTACTAGGTGTCTTTACACCGTATATCCGTATTCTGCGAAAGTATTTGCATGTAAAAGGCTGACTACAAACACGTTTGTTCTTAATTCACTTTTAGAATTTTCGCAAAGGCCGGCCGTTGCACACTGGGGCAGATAGCCTCTAAACATAACGATAATTAAAAAAAAAAAATGAGATTTCAAGATACCCTTATAATGAATAAGTAGCACAATAATTAAGGTTCTTGTAGATATCATTTAGATGTTTCGCAACAAACCGAGTTCACTTGTACGCCACGTTAAAGTTCAACAAATAGCCTGTCCTAATTTTATTTGAGATTTTCTGCATATGTTCAAAGTCAAATCTCTTTAATTATCGTATATCATTATCATATATCGTTTATCAAATTTAAGTGTTATATCAATATGGAACCTTCTATGTGATAAAATTTTGACATATTGTATTATGTAGGAATATGAACAGCTTAAGGTAGGTAAGTCATATCAAATTGAGTCCTCAAAATGTTTTAACTGGCCTATTTATTAGACAATTTGTTTAGGTATTTAGCTGAATTTAGCTAAAAGTTTATGCAACAATAATCAGTGTAGAATAGGCTCCCAGAAACTATTAAAAAGTTTGCTACTTTTTGCTACTTTGCTACGATTTATATCAATTTTAGTAGGTGAAGATTTTAGTACTCGAAGAAAACAGTTTTCTCTTATAATTTCCTCATAAGTAAAATTTACTTATTTGTTGTAGGAATGGCTTCTAATACATTATTTTATAGTCGCAGGAGGCAAGAAATAAAGACTGTAAAAGGTACAGGGAACATAATTCTAGAAAATGTAGTAGAGAGAAGTCGAATAGAGATATCTTCAATTTTTTTTAAATAAATTCAGATCCTGTAATGACAAGCAAGCAAAAGGCAGTAAAAAGTAAAGTTAAGAATATTCCTAAAGATGCAATGTCTTTATTAAAAGCTCCATCCATTAATACATCGGATGATATTGCCCTAGATGATGATGATGATGATGACAATTCATTGAATTATTTGTAATTTTAAGTGTCAAAAAATATTTTTTTGTTTTTTTTTATTTAAGGGTTTATTTAAGGGTACGAATTATGGTATCCTGCCCCAGTGTGCGTTGGAGCGATTACAAACGTGTCACTTCAGCACAAACATCCTTTATGGCGGTAGTTTTGCTATAGTACGCTAATAGAGTTCTTACTAATTTGTGTTTTTTAGGTTTAATTTCCCATAAAAACAATTAAGTTCATTTACAATGAGATTAATATAAAAAACTTAAAATTAACTTAATAAATCTAGGCGCAGCGCAACTGCATTTTTAAAATTAAACTCAAACATGAATAGGCCAACAGTCACAAATCAGCTGTGCTCCGAACGCATCACGGCACACTTTTTTGCAACACTCATTAGATACACACGAAACCGGTCTTAGGTCCGCCGCGAGCGCTCGGCACGGCGGCACACACAATAGACGCAGCCGAGACAACTCCTATAGGGATGCATTGAGTCGCCAGATTGAGGTTATACGTTATTTATTTTTTACTTTGTCATTTTAATGGTTTTTTTTTTCATTCTGTAACTATTTTAAGTTAGGGAAAAAGTCTTTTCGCATATAGTATGTATGAACTTGTAATAAAATCTCTTTGGCTATACTATTTGTATCTGGCTGGTTTTGGTATCATTAAAAGTTTAAATAAATATATATAATAAGTTAAAAGAAGGACTTCTTGGCGGGAAAGTGAAGAGTCATGTCTGCGGTTTTGTTTTATTTTCTAAAATTTGTGTTATGTCGAATATTAATGTGAAGTAATGGTGGATTATTAACCGTTAAGTGTTCGTGAGTGTGCATGATTGTTGGCAAATGAAACAAAACAGTGCAACGTCACTTTTCAAATTCTCTCAAGAAGTCCGCCCGAGGACTTAGTAAAGCTCCACATCTTTACTAAGATACTCGAGGGGTTGGGGGGTATATCATTTCTCACTTCTCATTTCTATTATCATTCATCATCATCATACAAGATGGAAATATTGTTTATTTATTTATAACTTGTAAGAAAAATTACTTTGACACTGGCTAAATGTGCTAACCGCACGAAGCCATCAACTAAAGGAAAAAAAAAAAAAAAAAAAAAGTTAAAAGAAGATAATTCCAAATTCAAATAAGGAAAATGTGTGATTTTCATTTGTTTTTCTTACTGTCAAGATGAGTGAATCTAATGAAGAAATTCGATACATTTTAAAATTTTACTACTAAAAAGGTAAAATAGCAACGCAAGCTGCGAAAAAAATTTGCGATGTTTAAGGACCTAGTGCAGTATCTGTGAGAGTAGCACAAATTTGGTTTAAGCATTTTCAATCCGGAAATTTTGATGTCAAAGATGCACATCGCTCTGGTCGCCCTATTATGTATAAAATGGATGCCATTTTTGAAAAAGTGGAGCAAGATCGACATATCAGTAGTTACGACGTAGCTGAAGAACTGAGAATTGACCACAAAACAGTTTTGGCGCATTGGGGTACCCAAATATCGAGCTCACTGAAAGAAACCTAATGAACTGTGTACTCATTTGTGATTCTTTATTACGACGTTATAAAACCGAACCATTTTTGAAGAAGCTAATAACTGGTGATGAATAGTGGATCACGTATGACAAGAACGTGTGAAAAAGGTCGTGCTCAAAGGCCGGTCAGGCTTCACAGACTGTGGCAAAACCCGGGTTAACTCGCAACAAGGAGATGCTGTGTGTGTGGTGGGATTGGAAGGGCATTATTCATCATGAGCTGTTACCACCAGGCAGGACCATCGATTCTGAACTCTACTGCGAACAACTGATGAGATTAAAGCAAGAAATTGAGAGAAAGCGGCCAGATTTATTCAACAGAAGGTGTGTGGTTTTTCATCATGATAACGCTAGACCTCACACATCTTTAGCCACTCACCAAAAATTAAGAGAGTTTGGCTGGGAGGTGTTTATGCATCCGCCGTATAGTCCTGACCTTGCACCTTTAGATTTCCATCTGTTTCGGTCTCTTCAAAATTCTTTAGGCAGTGTCAGGTTAACATCACGAGAGGACTGCCAAAACCACTTGTCGCGGTATTTTGATCAGAAGCCCCAAAATGTATATAGCAATGGGATCATGTCCCTACCTACAAGTTACCAAACAAAATGGCACCTACATAATTAGGTTAAATGTAAATAAACTGTGTTAAAAAATGTTTTGAATTTTCTTAAAAAATGCGATGAAACTTTTTCCCCAACCTAATATACTCGTATTTCTTCTTACATGTTTTATTATTTTAGTTATGATTTTAGATAACTTAAAGGTAATAATTTGTTTATTTTATTTTATTTTATTTTATTGTTTGTATTGAATTTTATACAATAACCGATTTATTTATTTATATATTATTTCATGTAATTTACTCTATTATAATTTTGCTATTAGTTTAAATTTCAATTTAACTACAATTTTTTTTTCATTTAATAAAATTTTTTTGTTAACTAGGTGTTTTTACAATTATTATTCACTAATAAAATGTGTCTTAGGTTTTTTTATATGTGTATATACTTTACATTCTTTAATTTCCTCGGGTAATTTGTTATAAAACTGTACCCCCTCATAGACGATATTCTTTTTTCCGTAGTTGAGGGTTCTGGGTAATGGAAGGTATAGTTTGTTCTTATTTCTTAAGTTATGCGTGTATTGTCTCTTAGCTATGGTAGTATTACAGTGGATTGCATTTGATGTTATCTTTTTTATCAAAATACATGTACTATATTTGTATAATTGAGAAATATTCAATAATTTAGTATTTTTATATACAGTTTCTGTAGAGGTATATTTAAATGAAATAAAACTTTAATTATTTTATTTTGAATGACCTGCAAGTCGTTAAGAGTAGTTCCAGAAGCTGATCCCTGATGAAATTTTGATCTTCTGCAAAGATTTCAATGGATAATTTTTCAATCAAATGGATACCGTTAAACTAAAACGTAAACATGAAAGGAGTAGATTTTAAGCGATTTTTAATGCAATTTTCGTTTACTACTCTAAAGCGGTTTAAAGCTCTGTATTAACATTTTTGCACTCAGACACATCGTTGTAGATTGATTCTTTTTCCCATTTTTGAACAATGCTGGTCCTAAGAGAGTCGTCTATCATGTTCGCACTAGACATATGAAGAGTGAATCAATTTTAATGAAGACAGGTATCTATATTATAGCGCAGCGACATTTACAAAAAGAAAACGGATACAGGGTGTACAATTAGGCTGAGAGGCTGAAACTTTCAGCTACAAGTCGAATATTCGGTTTTTCGACTTTGACTTGCAATCAATCATTCAACCAAAAGACGAAAATAACACGTTTATCTTTGTATAAGATAAAATTGTGATGCTTTCATGATAACGTAACATTGAATAAATAACTGGGTAAGACAAACACAAATAGGGTTATACTTTTAATAATAGGGAGTGATTCTCTTAGAAAACTTTGAAGGTTTTACATTGTTACTTTATTCAGGCTACTTGGACATATTTATATTTCATATTCAAATGAGTAATTCAAATAAGTTACGCGAAATATTAAAAAGTAGCCTTTATAACTGATCTACTGCTGGATAAACGCCTCTATCGTTAAATTCAGTCAGCGATACAATACATATATGCTTAATCACCACGCTTGCCATATGCGGGTTGGTGATCACAAACACGGGATATGCAACGAAAAATCCAAAACACACTTGGCACGACCTGGGAATTATTATTGAACTTAACACCTTCGGATATCGTGCCGATGCGATCGCTTTATGCCACTCGGCCACCGAGACTACCGTTAATAAAAGATAAATAATCAAATTAATCTATGGCCCGTCAATGCAGCTCGGTTGACTTTAAGCTTTAAGGGGATTATTTTATGCTATCAGCCAGTTATGTTAGCACACGTGGGTACAGTCACCAACAGATATATTAAGGTGATGAATAGTTTAAAATGCCAATAAGTTTTTCACACTATTTGATCATCAGTGTTCGTCGTTTGTATACCGTCGAAAATTAAGATTCTCAAATAAGTACTATCAATTGGTATATCATCTTAATGTCCGATCTGATCCTTGGTTATTATCCTTGGATAATCTAGTAGGGCACTGGGACACGCACTAGTGCGTGATGCCGTTCCCTCTAGAAAACCTCCGAAGGTGATTCGTTTCACACGGCTTGAGTAACCCTTTAAGTTTCTCGCCGCCCCCTAAAAGCCCGGTGAAGCTGAAAATGCCGTCTGAGGCAATCAGCAAACTCTCTCAAAAAAAAATCTTAATGCTTTCTTTATTGGCATTCATTCTCCTTCCACCATTTTACCCCATATGTTCTCAATTGGATTAAAGTCTGGACTCATTGGTGGTAAAATTACTCCAAATGGGTTTGACTGAGCTCTTTCTATTTATTAATGAATGCGTAAATACATTGAAATTATAAATGATCTGATATTTTTAATAAGATGTAGTGTGTGTACAAAAATATTGTAATGCAGCTGCTCTGATGTGTAAGCAAAAATAACTGTTTACATATTAATCACACTAATATTATAAATGCGAAAGTTTTTGGGTGTATTTTTGTTGCTCTTCACGCTGCAACGGATGGATGGATTTGGATGAAATTCGGCATACAGATAGTTTATAACCAGGTTTAACACATAGTTTTTATTCCGATATTCCCACGGGAAAGAAACTCATACCTTTTCTCTATATTTAGTTCCACAATTTACTACTTAGGTCTTGGATTTGATGTTGGGAATAGAACCTGTTTGGTAGTTTTTTATACTTTTTTATTGAAATTTTGACAGACTTTTGAAACTGTTAAAGCGGTACGAAATCCGCCGGGTCCACTAGTGATCAATATAGTGTAAAGAACTTATTGGCATTTTTCACTGCTGCGATGTTTCTGATCATCTTGACTGCTACAATTTAACTGATGGCGACTGTACCAGCCGTCTAGCTGAAACGTATTCATTCAGTTTAGTGGGAAATATCATTTTCACATACGTGGTGAGGTTCAATTGCGTGTAGTGTGGTGCCAAAATTTCGCGGTGAAAATAAGCCTTTCATGTTGAGTTACATTTTGCGATTTTTCATGGTGTAGGTAATTTTATTTTTAATGATTGTGTATTTTTTTATCATGATTATAATTTATTGGTTTCGTTTGTTTGTTTTTGCTGCTATTTCGTTGTTGTCTCTATTGATTACTGGCAATACATTAATACAGTAATACCTCACGTCGCTGTAGCATGTGCTGAGGTTGGGGCCTAGTTGACCACACTTTGTCTTCTGTTTTTGTTTTTATTGTGAATGTACTTTTGTTTTTTCAATATTTTTTCATGTAATTTATTTTTGTTGAACTAAGTGTGTGCCAATAAATATATTTCTTTCTTTCTATATCTACATTTATTTTAATATAAATAAATATGAATGTTGCTAAACGCAAAACTCGATAATGGCTGGACCGATTTGGCTATTTTGTTGTATGTTCCTTAAAGCACACGGAAAGTTTTAAAAAACAGAAATAAAAATGCTTATGACAGCACGAAGTCTGTCCGAGCAGCTAGTTTTTAATATTTTATTCATCCCCCCATTCTATTCTATTCTATTTCTGGTGGGGACGTCGCTGGCCGAACGGACGATCCGCCCGCGTTGTTTGCGGGCCATTTCGTCCTTTTCCCTTCATCCCCCCATCTCGGAAAGAGTATTTTTGCTCTTCGATATCTGAGTGCAAAAGCCGTTTTTATCCGCTAGAGGATAAAGTAAATTGAAATTAGAACATCGTGTGCACTAAGTTTGTGAATTCAAAACATCATTAAACCTATTTACTTCTACCTCCATGGTGCCGAATTTATCAGTACACAAGTCACTAACACCAACAATACAGTACCTACCTAACAAAAATATTACACTCAACTTAAGTAACTGTAGCAACGTTACTTTAAATTTTTCTTAATTGTACCTAAGTATTATTTGTTATAATTTAAAGATTATTCTGTAATACTTACCTATCATAATGTAGTAGTTAATACCTAAACTGAAATAAAAGTATCTTGTGATTGTAAATGTTTATTTTTGCATTTAGTCATTTCCTCGCTGAGACCTTCGAGTGCAAAGATTTTTCACCTTGTGCTCTTTTGATTCCCTCGCTAACGCTCAGGATTCAAATTTTTAAGAATCCTTCGCTTGTTCGGTCATCAAAACTGAGCACGCGGTTAAAAAGCAACTTTGCACTCTTGTATAACAAATAACTATTATTCATTATTTTTCCGTTTCCATCTTATCTTAATTTGTCGCTCTGTTACAATAATGTTTTAGCATTATTGTGTATCTACCGCGGGATCCCTTCTTTTCGCATAATGTTTTTTTTCCTAATATACTTTGACATAATTATTTTGGCTTAATTTTTTTGGTATAATAATACTTTGTCATAATTGTTTTTGTCATATAATTTATGTTGACATAATTGTTTTTAAGGCTAATTTGTTTTGGCATAATTTAAATTCGTATAATGTTACTAGGCGTAGCCTAGTAGTATTTAGGCATAAAAATCAATAGGAATAACGGAAACAAATTCAAGTTATTTTTACGTATTTATTTTTTATAATAGGTTGAGGTGCGGCGGGAGTAGCTTCAAGAAACTACAACGCTGATTTTCAGAGTTAAAAATGTGTATTAGTGTCTAACATTTGTTATGCGTAGGCGTAGGTATTTGTTATGTCTTTTATGTTTTAATATCATTATGCGTTAACAAATGTATGCTTTAGCATGTTATGCTTAAACATTACTATGATTAGAGACATTATGCTTTAAAAAAATATGCGTAAGCTGTTATGCGTAAATAATGTTATGCGTAAGTATAAATAGTATAAACAAACGAATGCCACGTTATAATATGTCTTAAAATGTTATGCAAATGGATAGGGAACCATCTATCGCGTGTTATGGATGAGACAGCAAGTTTCTCATTATGATCCAAGATCCCGTAAAAGCCAAATCTACGTCTTTTTATAAAGGCTGATTTTTTTTCTACGTAAGTACACTACATCAGGTTACAACATTTGGCTACTACGAACATTGGATCTTATCATAGCCTCTTAGCCGTATAATACTATAACTGTAAAAGGAGTCTCACTAACTGGTTAAAGACAAAAACGTATAACGAAATTGAGTTCATTCTACACATCATTTCCTAAAGTTAGAAAAAGATAATTTAAAAAAATTAAATACTAACTACATAATTACTTAGATTAAATACATATAACACACATTCATCGGTTTTGAACCAGTAAAACTTACAAATACAAATAGGTACACAATTTTTTTTTGCTCTCAAAAACAAACACACACACACATCCTCGCTCACACAAACACACACCCTCACACACACACACACACACACACACACATTCGCACTCGTATTATATACACTATTATACCACTATCATACATACATATCCACATACACTAACGTATAAAACTGAATATAAATAATACTAATAATAACTACATGCGCCTATATAATTTTCCTTTTGCTTTTGTTTTTTGTTTTTTTATCAATCATTATAAATTTTTAGTTTTAAAACATGAAACAGGAGGTTCCAACCCAATGATAATGTAAAAGATAGCGACAACTAACAACAAAAACAACATCGTAAGCTATTAGGTAACAAAAGAGCGTGCGTTAAAAACGTTTGTGTTTCAATATATTGGCTGACTGGGATACAAAGTTATACATGGCATTGCGTTGTCTATTCACTGGCCGTTCAATGCGGCAGTCCTATAGAAGAGGGGAAAAACCTCAAACTTTTGTAGTAGCTGCTTAACGGCTCAGCGAAATGACGGAGATATTTTCTCAATATAAAATACTGAGCGTATCATATTGGAATGAAACACTTTTTACGAATCCACTCACGTTTTATTTTTACATTCATATGCTTTTGACGTTTGACGTGATCATAGAAAGACTGAAGTGTTGGTCGTCAAAAGAACTTCCTTGGAAGTGACCAAATCATTGGTCCTTATTAGAAGAAAACCAACAAATAACTGGGCACAGACCGCCTGAACGGTCTCTGTCATCATTATTAAAGTGTTTTTTTAATACCTATTTGTAGCAATTACTTGATTTCAATAATGGAGGTCTTTGCCCAGCATTGGGATAGTACGCTCATACTATGTGTGAAAACATTGCATCTGTTTACTCTGTTGTTTTTTTAAAGTCTCGGTGTATTTCGTTAATGTATTGTCTTCCTAATTAAAAAAAAATACATTATACTTTTAAAACTTGCATGACTAACTCTTCTCCCAAGTCCCAAGACTAAGCTTATTCAAGCTAGCTCAATGGGGATTAAGTATTGAAGAGTATCACCTTATGACAAAAACGTTGACCACTGGCTTTGCGTGTCCTCCATAGCGCAGAAGAACTGAAGATATTTTAATTTGGACACCTATCCGATAACCCAGCAACGCGAAAGTAGCTTAGCTTGGAAGATCGCGAACTAAGCGTGCAAGCCACCACCGAACTGTAGACTGAGTTTCCTATCTATCGACAAATAAATACCGCAATATCGACAGCTCAAAGGAAATTGCGGTAATTGCGGCGGCGTCACCAACCGCATACGCCGCACATTATTCGACACGAAGCAAACACCTTCTCAACCGTGTCAACAGATGGCGCCACAAACGCATATCAACGACGTCTCTATACTACGACGATAAAATAGTATGGGAAGCCTGCATCGCGGTAGCGAAGTTTTACCATTTCCTTCGCTATATATAGCACTTCCAACTAACATCCGTTGGACCTCGGTCCACGAGCTATACCACCCAGCTCGGAGGAAGATCTTCCCTTTGGCCTTCCTCAAGTGGCATTCTATCTACCATTGGCTTCTCTACAGTGGTGAACCCGACGTGAAGTACCATGGGATCTCCCTACAGTGGTGACCCCTACGGAGCACAGAAGCACCTTCAACATCGTCGCAGCAGCGCCCATCTATCACTCCTCATCCACCATCTACTTTTGCCAGCAGTCACAGCAAGCCAGCAAGCCAGCAATCGAGCAACAAGGTATTACCGCAGCATAGTGGACGACGCTTCCTGGACCTCCGGCACACTCGACGGCATCAACCCGACCTGGTTTCCGCAGCCTACGATTGGTGCATTAATGTCGGCCGCATCACTCCGGCGTGGCAGCCTCGCACACCAGCACCTCGGATGCACCGTCATCATCACCTGTCTCGTCTCACCGCAGACAGGGGCAGCACACTGCATCACTGGCAACGCGCCTTCACCCTACCCGTCTCGACTCACCGTAGACTGGGGCATCCTGCAGCAGCACTCTCCACTGGCACTTGCAAGCTCTGACGCACTGACTGCTGAGCACACTCACTGACATCGACCTCCGGTCTCAGGGGGGGAGTGTGGTGGCGGCGTCACCTACCGCATACGCCGCACATTATTTCGACACGAAGGAAACACCTTCTCAACCGTGTCAACAGTTGGCGCCACAAACGCATATCAATGACGTCGCCATACTACGACGATAAAATAGTATGGGAAGCCTGCATCGCGGTAGCGAAGTTTCACCATCTCCTTCGCTATATGTATATATAGCACCTCCAACTAACATCCGTTGGCCCGATCCGATCCGAACCCTTCTCTTCTCTTTGGCCTTCCTCAATGTAGCATTCTACCTACCAGTGGTTTCCCTACATTGAAATCTCCTACATTGAAAAACCTCTTACTTTGAAATCTTATTTGACCTATGTAAAGCTTTTGTAAAGTCTACTGGATTGATAGTATTTATGATGAAAAAGACATTATTTCGACTTTTCAATGAGACGTCAGTGTAATATATTTGCTAATGAAAACGGTTTCGCCCGTTCCGTCGATAGATTTTGTTCGAAGTCGAGAGTTTGCAATATTAGCTTTCAATTATTCGTAGGAAGCATTTGGTTTTAATACTTACTCATATAAGTAATTATCGTCGCACAGTACGGCATAGTTATAAAAGCACTCGAAACTAGAATTTCAAATACGTTTTATTCCTATTTTTCTAATACTGTTAATAACATATTATAACAATTTTCGAAAATAACGTTTCTTAAGTATCAGCCAATTAAATAAAACAATATCTTAAATCGGGAAAAAATCGTTGAAACTCTCACCATAAAGAGAAAAAATATGGTTTCACTAATTGCTCGAAGAGTAGTCAAACTCAGAAAGTTGGCAAAGATTACGTCTTTGCTGTGATCATAAGAAGCAGCAAGCATTGAAGTTTGACTGTTTGCGTCCATAACAACAAATGGAAAGCGATAAGCAATTAACACAAAGTAAATTGAAAAAGAAATGTCATTAAAACGTGAAACAATTTAAGTGGATCAGTTGATTGCTGGGTCCACATACTGTAAACTTCATAAACGATGTCCGTCTACATAATTTAGTTATGAGGATAATATGGTACTCGTATACACACTCAACAGCAGTTGAGTATGTCGAGTAATCAGTGGACAATAGTTTAAGAAAACAAATGAAGTGATGAGTTGTGGTACTGAAACCATTGACTATGTTTCTCTATACTCCTATAAATCGACTAGACATTCGGGGAACATGGTTAAGAATTTGAACGATTTTGTGCATTTGGAGAAAGAAACGCCGAGCGTTGGCAGTTCTTATGGTTGCTCGCAGGTTTGCCCGATACACATAAGAGGTCAAAATAAAATTTTTGTAAGCCTCCTGTCAGACCTTTTACACGCGCAGCGTATTTCAATTACACACACATAGCCTATAACGAAGTGCGCCTACAATAAAATTATCCTTTCAGGGCAATGTTGATGCTTCCACGTTTTTGTAGTGCCCCCACCATGTTTGCCGTTACAGGAACAGACGGCTCTAATGCTATTATGCATAAAAAGTGAGCATCGCTTTTGCATAGAGTGAGAGGAGACACTAATAGACTCCGGATGTGATCAATAAACATTTTAGTAGCCCCGCACTCAGCGGCTTCATTAAATTACATGTGAACATGTAACTCAATTGAGGAGCTCTATGACGCAGTGGACGGAGTGGTTAACGCGCCCGGTCTGCAATTGCTAAAGTTAAGCAACTTTCGCAAAGGCCGGTCATCGGATGGGTGACGAATAATGTAACACTATCATCGAAATCATCTCGCCAACGCTTGTGCGGCCAACCCTGACAACGCCTTCTGCCCTCAGGCATCCATGGCTTGAGCCCAACTCTAGTGTGGGGCATCTTTTTGATTTTTATATTCTTTACGAATAATCACCTGGCCCCTTATCTCACCTTATATTAAGTGGCAACAAGACCGAACGAAGGACCAACCACTAAGGAATAGGGTATAGATACCCTAACTGTCAGAACACAAAAATGCTATTAACATGATGAAGATGGAGGTAACAAGCCAAACCGTGTAAAATCATGTCCTCGCCGGGAACCAAACCCAAAATCTTTACTTTAGAGACCGGTGGCCTCAACCACTAGACCACAGAAGCGGTTAAATAAGCATCTGGCTAGTGTGGTGTGCCCAGTCCCACTCGAGCTTTTTTCGCTATTCACAGCGGCAATGCCTGTCAAGGAATGCAGTTTGGTGTTACGAACTCAGTCGATGCGCTAAAAACCGAGTATCATAAACATTACCAGCTCATTTTATGTCCCACTACTGGGGCACGTGCCTTCCCTATAAGGAGAACGGACCAAAAGCACTACGCGAGCCGAGAGGAACCCATTATTATTATTATTAAATGTAATGCAATTTATGACATGCAATAAACAATTTGAATTTGAATTTAGCTTTACGTGTCTTGCAGAGCACGGAAGAGCACGAGTTGATACATTTTTGGTCACCTATCCGATGACCGGCCTTTGCGAAAGTTGCTTAACTTTAGCACTCGTAGACAGGGCGCGTTACCACCACCGCGTACCACTGCGCCATCGATCTCCCCAATTAAGTATACCCCGTTCCATTGGCCTCTAGCAAATCTTGAGCCACATGTTGACTTTTTTGATTATTTTATTTGAATGTGCCCTTGAAATACGTGAGTTCACACACAAACACGTTTACCGAAAACTTTATTAGGTAATATGTTACACTTGACAAATAATAGTGTGTTCAATATCCCAAGGCGTTTCGACTAAGTAATCTAAATTAAGCTCCATTGGTTAAGGGTTGTATACAAGTTTGGACACAGTGATATAGTTGGTGCTTTGCGGTAACCATTTATGATTAATAATGCTACTATATTGTTAATTGCTAGTGCATTCCTAAGTTGTTACGTCGGATAGTCTTGTTACTCTCGTTTTTTTCTTCAATGAGGCCTTTGCCTTCATGATCAGCGGTAGATCTGCCCTGATGGTAAGTGATAATAAGGCTGAAGGTGGAAGCGCGCTTTACCTCAAATATTCATCTACCGAGGAGTTGATTATAATGTCCTTTAATATTGGAACTCAACAATATTACTAAATTAGTTATTATGGCGACAGACTTAGATAAAATAATTGTAGAAAGCCAGGCGGATCAAAACAAGCTTTACCGCGGTATTTTAATATGACCAAAAGGAGACCAAAAAGTTTTTTTACTCTCGTACTTTTAAGTTAAAAAAAGTAAATAGCCTATAACTATCCCACTGCTAGACAACGGCTTCATTAAAATCAAGTCATCATTACAATTGATGGTCAAATGCAGGTTGGTGATCACAAATTCGGGATAAGCATTGATGAATCCGAAAAACCCTTTGGGTATTAAACTTGGGATCTTAGGGTATCGGGCCAAACGCTTTACCACTTGGCGACAGAGACGTTATTCGCTAAACACTATAGCACTTTGCCTATCTTATCAATTAAGTAATCTCACAAGCGCATATCAACTTTTAGCAAAGCTACTTAAGACATGGTGATAAAGACATGGGTCAGCGCATGTACAATGTGCTTTCTACATCGCAATGTGCTGTCACAAAGTTTGCCAGCTGTGTGTATGTGTTTGCTGGAAATGTGTTTTACGACACCCGGATTCTCATTTCTCATCATTCACAGTACTCGCTATAAACGCCCACGGCTACCGTTGAGCCATTCAGTAACTTTTTGTTCCATTTTTCCGCAGTATGAAACTACTTGACTCTAATGTAGGTCAGAATTATTTCTGCAAGTTCACTCTATTTGAACAAGTGAGATTTTTTCTCATAAAATCCAATGAACATGACTTTGGAACAAGTAAGACTAACTTTTCTCATTAGTTCTACCGTAATTTGATTTCGCAGGCTACCTTCGAGCTCTTTTTAAGCAATTGTCTATGCAGTCTTATATAGAGTTTTAATTATGATTTTGTATGATATTGAGATTTTTGTTAAACAGCACATAAGAACTATAGCAGCGCGT
This sequence comes from Eudonia mercurella, assembly GCA_963082485.1. Taxonomy (NCBI): domain Eukaryota; kingdom Metazoa; phylum Arthropoda; class Insecta; order Lepidoptera; family Crambidae; genus Eudonia; species Eudonia mercurella. Next base: position 13,470,877 of record OY720022.1, on the reverse strand, counting down.
GGAAAGTTGCTCAGTATGACGAACATGAATCTGACAGAAACCCTAATAGGTTGTTAGTATTTTTTAGGAATGATCTTGTACCTACACGTGTACAATATTCTGTGTGTACTTTAAAATAACGTTACATTTACCAAAATGATAAATCTTATTGGCGCAAAAAATAAAATGAATAAGTTTGAAAGCAACTAGGTGTTAGTAGTAGCTGTTATCAAAAAGAAAACTAATATTTTAAATTTATTTTAATTTACTTTTTGCCAGTCCAATCTGTGGTTAACACGGTCGGTCTATCATTGCTGAAGTTCTTTGGCCGGTCATCAGATGGGTAAGAGATGGGTGATCGTAAGCTGTTCATATTTTGTGAAAATACGACTGGTTTTACAGTTATTGTGGATACTCTTAGGCCTGGCTTAAAACTTTTTAAATAACACAAATAAGTTAGATTAATTTAAACATTCTCGTACAGTTAACATTGATTAAAAATCTGCATCGTGCTATATATGACTTGCAAAATTCAATCACACCACTTATTTCATTAGGAATATTCCCTGAATAAAGGAGAACCTAGCACCCAAAATCAGTAGTAGTGTACCAGCTGGTACAGCAGTTTTACATATTGCCATAACTTACGTAGTCAATAATTTCTCGAAAACTAACGTATAAGAAATTTATTCATTCTTTGGCTTATTTCCTTTTAAATAAATTGTTGATTGCCTGTACTTATTCAATATTTGCACTAACAGATATAAAGATCATAGCCAATTACAAATTGTTGAAGCGTTTGTAGCAAAAAAGATGCCAGAATTGCATACAAGAATTTGTGGTCTTTATGGCTTTGTTCGACTACTGATGTGCCTACTACATACCCATTACAAGCGTATCAGCTTTCTGAATGTGTTAACAGTACTATAATTGTGTTAATAAGGCATAAACCATAATTAGACAACGCATGTTAGAGGTTAATAGGTGCTTACAGTAGTAGTTACGCGATCAGTAGGTATTGCATCGAAGAACATTTTGTTGTGTTATTTAAAAGTATAAGTGAGAACTTTGAATTTTATATTTTTATTGACCTCGGGAACTGGCCGCTGGGTGCGCCCTGTAATTGGCCGATGTTGATCGAGGCTCCATTGCACTGCGACGATCAAATTACGATGACGACGACGATTAAGGAGCTGACGAGGGATGGATGATGAACAATGATGATACTTGGAACTAACTTGGCGAGCTGACGTTAACGGCGTAGCCACGACACGACTGTCGTGGGGACCATCTCAGCTCCATAGCTGAGCTGGTAGAAGTCGCTTATTTCGCGCACACACACACACGCACTTTATGAAGAGGTGTACCGGCCGGTAGGCAATTCACAAGTTCTAGAAGGTTCTGGAGCGGAGAGCTGATGGTATAATTATATTTCTCTATGGCTGATCGAATCGGCTTGTGCTGAACGACGCGACGTCACGGGCGGGCCGATCGTTGAAAACTCAATGCACTGAAATGCACGCCGCACGTCCTTGAAGCTGAGAGAAGTTCGCGCGGTCCAATCAGCGCACTAGGTAAGCTTGTGCGGCTTATCTTTTATGTGAATGAGACCGTCGCGTTTCTGGCGCGAACAATTACCTTACAACGGAACTGACGCTCTTGAAATTAAATTTTTCTGCATTTTACAAAAGGTCTTAAATAAACAGTTGTTAATGTAAGTTTGCTTGTTTTTTTATTGTACTGTACAGTTAAAATGGTAATAACTTATTATATTACGGCATAATCGTTTAGTTAGAATATAATAATAGCTGCTAGATATCATCATCATCATTATCATCATCTCAGTCCAATAACGTATTCTGCTGGACAATGGCTTCCCTCAAGGATCTCCACAAAGACCAGTTTTGTGCTGCTCGCATCCAGCGGCTTCCCGCGATATTTACCAGATCGTCGGTCCACCTTAGTGGAGACCTACCCACACTGTATTTTCCGGTACGCAGCTAGATTGTTAGAATAATGTTAGAGCTAATAATAAAAATATTATAGTAGTTTCGGCTAAAGTATAATAATGTTTGTACGTATGTATAGGGTAACTGATATATGTAATAAGTAACGATTCGCTTTGTAATTCACATCAAAGTGTAAAAATATAACGTGGCATAAATTTTTTTTTATATCTTGAGATTGAGATTTTTTTTAATATCTTAAGGGTAAGTAGTTGGCTTTCATCTCATCTGATGTAAGGATAAGGCCGAAGGTGGAAGGACACTTTAGCCGGAATCCTCAACTACTCATGCACTGGCTATCTTAGCTAGCTGCCGGAACACAACAATGCTACAAACGTTGATGTTACGGCGACATAATTTAGATAAGATGGTGGGGGCTAGCCAGGCAGACAAACCAGTCCCACCAACAACCAAACCGAGTGAATACACAAACATGTACCCCCCGCTGGGAATCGAACCCGGGACCTCTAGGTCTAAATCGGTGGTCTTAAAAACTAGACCACAGAGGCAAAAATCTGTACAAATACACCCTATAATTATATTCAAGACAAAATTTTCGAAATATATCTCAAGTTCCGGCATGGCACTGTTCCTAAGTACCTGAAGATCCAGGACCCACTCACCTTGTCCTTATGGGGCAGTAGATGGCTGCATAAGTGACGTAGTAGAGATATAGGGAGTCAAAGAGCGCCCTATTTTTTCAGAACTAAAGCATCGAAGAGGAATTTACAGTGTACATGTGATCAGTGAAGTTTAGCTGTGAGTACTTTTGTATGAATTTAATTTGAAACTTATAACATCGCTTAGAAAACAAGAAAATTAGACTTGTACAGTTTGCGGAAATTTTAGGACTTACTAGGAGGATATTTCGCGTTAATATTCGACTTATAATATTTTAGACTAAAAACAAAAACACAGAACTATATAATGAAACAGTTCAGGAAACAAGATCATAGTATCATTTAACTATACAGTCAAAAAGAGAAGTCAACAAGTTCATCCGCCCCTATTGGTTATTTCAAGGTCCAATGTCGCAGCAAGCGTATACTCGTATAATATAAAAAATGTACATTCTTTATCATGTATATAATTCCAAATGTTGCGTACTATGTGTCAAAATACCGCACTCACTCGCAAGCACGCCAGCGCAATAAGAATCATAATTTCAGTTGCGTTTAAATCATCGTAAAGGGGATTAATTAAATTCATAAGCACCCTCGTTTAGGTATAAAGATATAGGAGTGACGCTCTGGAGTTCTCGCCTTAAAGTTAAATGGAATGTAACCGCACCCGTTGGATAATGGAGACCTAGTCAGGAAGCAGACGATGTGCTTATTATGGAGCCTTATTACAACCACTTTAGAAACATATTGCTGGAGCAACGGGAAAAGATTTAGAGCTATTGTTTTTTTCTTAAATCCGTGTCTTTACAAGCCTTTTAAGTATCCGAAAATATAAGCAAAATAGAAAAGTCTTATGTAGACATTTTTTTGGGTCGTTAGATGTACTCTACTACAGTCAACTACACATTTGAATGTCACAGGTCCAGAATAAGTTGCGCTCTGATAACTATAAAGTAAACGTTGTCGATGATAACTTTACTTAAAATGAAATTGTTAATTCTGATGAGTGGTCCACTGTACTAATGAACAAATACTTTGTTGCAATTGCAACGCTGAGTAGACACTAATGATGTGTCGCGATCATTTTTGGTCATATTCATACGAATGAATGCTACATGCTGATTGACCGCAAATTAGAACCACAAAATAGATGCTGTAGCTTGTAACTACTATTCCAAGAATGATAATGACGTCATAATGACAATATCAATTAAAGAAGCTACTAAAGTGACGATAATGAGATAATGGGTAGTGCGATCAAGAAAGTTCCTTTAAGTTCCTTTAACTTAAAAGTTAAGCAACTTTCGCAGTGTCGAGTAACCGGTTAGGTGACCAAATTCGCTGTCTTGTACTCCTCTGAGCTGAAAGCACGTTTAGCTGTTGGTTAACTTCATAAATAAATCTTTAGGAGAAAAAAAATGGCTAGCAACAATATTGACTGTTAATATAGTCAGGAATATACTATACAGAATACTCAAAAATATAATAGCACACTGTATAACCTACTACTGAGATACCCTAAGAGCCTCTTTACATTTGAATATCTCAAACAAACTTTAAAATAACTATTTTTGCGTCCGGCTCATGGAGGCTTTATGTCGAAATACCTCATTTTCCTAATATCTAAAAGTCAAAATGACTGAGTACCCAAAATGCCTGAAATTCGATTTGTCCACATCCAATAATAACTGATTTACAAAATGCCATTGAGGTTTGGTACAGTTAAAGGGGAAAAACTTTTTAAACAATTAGTTGATTAAGTACCCAATCAAATTTCGGGTCAATTCTTTCTTAGGGCGTCCGGCTCATGGAGGCTTTATGTCGAAATACCTTTGTAGGTACTCGTACTTCTTGGTTGTGGTATGAAAATCACTGGCCACTTGAAATTCAATATTATGAAGTATACTTGACATTGATTAGATATGTCAGTCCTGAAATCATTAGGTAATGGCAATAGATATGTTTATTTAAAATATTAACGAATAATAATGGAAAGGGCAAAATAAATTATTTTTATCAATAATCAAAAAGGAAAACCGTGTCTGCTATACGAGGGTCATAAATATAATTTTGGACACCGTAACAAAAGTGGCAGCTCGATGTGGAGATGCGTAAATCGTGGTCAATGCAACGCATCTTTGACTCTGAACTCTGAAAAAGACTTCATATTGCGACCAAGCAGCTTGCATGTGTGTAAAAAAAGCCAATCGCAAAATGAGAGAGATATTGTTATCGATGCTTGCAAAAAGGAGGTATGTACTAAAATGACTCCTGTCAAAAAGGTATTTGAAAAACATGTCTCTAACTTTTACGCCAGAAAAGAAACCAACCACGATGCCGCCACCGCCGCCACCAACGACTCGGACTCGGACGTCCAAATGCCATCGTATGAAGAAAAAAAGAAAGCACTTTATAGAGCAAGACATCGATTTTTGGAACAAAACAATACCGAGTTTTCATATTTAAAGGACATAAAAGTTCCAAAAATGCTTGCAGAGAATTTCCTAGTTGCTGAAGAGGGAGAAGCAGATAAAATATTATGCTTTTCAACTAAGACGGCCCTTGGTGCTGCAAAATCTCGCCAATACAACGGCAGCAAGCAGTTTTCGGGGGATGGGACATTCAAAAGAGCCCCGAAACCCTTTTACCAAATCTATACTATACATTTAGATTTGAGTATGAACGCCGGAGACACAAATGTCGTTCCACTATTATACGCACTGCTCCCTGACAAGACTGAGAAAACTTACACGAGGCTTTTTACTATAATATGGGATCAACTCGGCATTAATATAAACCTCTTTAAATGCGACTTCGAAAAAGGACAGATGAACGCTGTAAAGAAAATTTTTCCTGAGGCTGTTGTATCTGGATGCTACTTTCATTTTAGCAAGGCGGTGTGGAAGAAGGCAAAAGAAATGAAGATATGCACAAATGAAAACAGACGACATATTGTCCGTTTATGTGCGAGTCTTCCTTTGCTTCCTGAACAGCATATTGATGCCTGTTGGTTGAAAATAAAATGCGGAATGAAGAAAGATCACGAAATGAAAGAATTTCAAGCATATTTTGAGAAGCAATGGTTAAGCCTGGGAGCTGATACTATCAGCTGCGGAAACCATGAGCACCGACGAAGCAATAATGCTTTAGAAGGATGGAATAGGTGGCTAAATGTAAGAATGCCCCATAAACCAACACTTACCCGGTTTATTTTTATTTTAAAAAAAGAAGCAAAGTTCCAGGACACCCACCCGCATAAAAAATGCATTATTTTCAGGGGCGCGTCGAAATCGGAACGAAAGAAGTTTTGACTTCGCATACAAAAAAAAACTGCGGGAGCTGAGAGAGCAGAGTATTTCTCCATTTTCATTTTTGGAAAACGTCATTTTATTGAAACGACGTTACACGTAGGTAATTGATTAGTTAAGATGATGTAGGCGCTTATGAGTTATTTTAAGAAGCTACAAAAGTTAAGTTTTTAATTTCTAATAAATTTTGTTTGCAACTGTACATCGATTGTCATTTTCTTTTTATGGCGTAAGTTCATTATGGGATTTTGAATTTCAGGCATTTTGGGTACTCAGTCATTTTGACTTTTAGATATTAGGAAAATGAGGTATTTCGACATAAAGCCTCCATGAGCCGGACGCCTATTTTTTGAACCGGTAAGCCAATTAATGAAACTTTATAATATGCTTAAACAAGATCTAAATAACTAATTAGTAAAAATATTAAATATAAATTATTGTTTAACTGGACTTTAAATCTCGTCTATCGCATAAATAAGATGACATTGGATATAGGATATAATAAAGGCCCTTATGACTAAATAATGCCCGTCGCATAGTCGACAGATGCATTAGGGAATTGATGTCAGCCCGAAATGACAGAGGTTGCTAGTTGATGCGATCCTATAAATATCAGTGAGATGAGATGGCCTGACAAAACATTTTATTCATATTAGGTAACGAGACTAATTATCGGTGTCGATAACAATACTTTTTAGGCGTACGATCATCATTCAATCGTTAAAGTAAATGTCATCTATAAATATCATCGCATCACAACATCACCAGTTCTTATTATTATGTAAAACACTAAAAGAATGTAAGAAACTAGTTACTGATTTTCTTACACCACAAAGCTATGAAGATACAGAGAATTTATTACAACATACTAAATAAAACACACACGTGCACACCCCCCCCCACACACACACACACACACACACACACACACACACACACACACACACACACACACACACACACACACACACACACACACACACACACACACACACACACACACACACACACACACACACAAACACTCACAAACACAAATAGTTACTATAGTTAATAAGTTTGATTTGTATAAGTTTTGTTAAATATAAATACATTAGCTATAGAAGAGCGAAGTCACTTGTAACAGGCAGTTTTATGCTTACTAGGTGACTTCAATCACTGAACTTTATAGTGTAATACTAAATTTTAGCAATAAATTTCATTTCATTTCATTTCATATGTCCCCACTGCTAGGAGCATGAGCCTTCCCTAAGGAAATACAGGGCGAACTGGCCTCAAACCACTATACTATTACTATTTTTTTTCTGTTATTTGATGGCTTCGTGCGATTAGCACATTTAGCCAAGTAATTTTTCTTACAAGTAATACATAAATAAACAATATTTCCTTCCAGTATGATGATGATGAATGATAATAGAAATTAGAAGTGATTTAATTTTAAAATTCAATTATTATCTCATAAGATTTCATTACAGGCAAACATTGACAAGGAATTCAGATTGTGCTTCGTCTAGAAACAGCAGCAGTTACATCATAATATGTTTTAATTGTCAAAGTGTTGGACATCCCAGTTTCGCGTGCCCTAAGCCCCTTGTAAAATGTACTACTAATTGTAAGCTTTTGTAAAACGAGGATGGCCGACTATAACGACACTTAATTATTGGTGTCAATATATAGGACTATACTTTTTATGCGTCTCATCATTTTTTTAATCGACAACGCCAACGTCACACTCTTATGTCAAAATTTCACCTTCTTCCGAATTCCAGTTGTGGTCTATGGAACTGGATTGGAGGGCGAGAGCTAGGAGAATCGCCACATAACGTTAAACATAAGCGGACTTGAAGCCCCAGTGCCGCTAGTATCTGTATGACGGATTTTTACTTATATAAATATAAAATTCAAAATCATTTTATTCAGTTTAGGCTACAAGTAGCTCTTATGAATGTCACTATGCCATAGGTTAACTTCACTGTGCCACTATAAGGTTTGGGACTTCACTAGCCGACTCTTAACTCTAGGCAGGGCAAGATAATCAATTTATTTAACCCTTGACTAGTTACTAACACTGAGGTAAATATATATCTGGCAGCAATGTGTTCAACTATTATGATATGACTTAGTGTGAATAAATAGACTGTTATTATGTTGATGTAATTGTTTTAATCCATAAAACTTTCTTACAATGACTTTTATTACAATATTACTAGCGACCGCCCGCGATCTCGTCTGCTTAAACACTCGTATTATGTGATCCTGAGGGAGATTCGGAAATTGCGGCGTAATTTCTCGTCTACATCACAAAGGGAACCTCGATGCCAAATTCAGCTTTATACGTCCAAGGGCATGAGATGGGCGTCGAAGAGTCAGTCAGTGAGTGAATAAGTGCTTTTCATAATTAAGATCAAGTTAGCAGCAGCTTAAATATTATAAAATACGCTTACGTTCACAAGTTTCTAAATTATAGTGTCCTCCACATACTCGTACAATTTCAACGTAGTTAATAGCAGAACCGTGTTTTCACATCTACACATTCACAGTTTGTGAGATTCGGCATGAATTTATTCATGCGTTTTTTGAATATGATGCCATATGTATTGCAGCAGCGGCGGACTCACTATAAGCGGATGTAGTTTAATGCGTTTTCTTTGCATGTTGAAATTGACGTTGCGCATCTGTTACTATGAATCATCTGCAGCGTCAAATGCCTTACAACATGAAATGTTTCGATACGAGCTAGGGTTCACCATTTTAGGTCTGATTTGACAAAAATTGTGAAAAGGATGTACCCAAAAATCCTTTATAAGCACACTTCACTTTCAGTTTCTAAAAGAACGGGCTTTTAAAACTTAAATAATGTTAATAGTTTTTATAAATAAATAAATAATTTAATAAATTTAAATATAAATAATATTGAATTGACTTGAATAATGCTCTCGCGCTTCCAGCACTTTTAACTTTTAACAGCGGAACTTTTAACGAGTCTGTTTGGCCCGTCAGATTTGTCTGGCTCATTGGAAAATATTTTAAAATATTATACTTAATAATATATATATAAAATACAGCCTTCCTAAAATGACGTAAATTCCCACATTTTTTCACGACTTTTAAAGTGTCTGTCAAAAGTTATGGCCCACAGGAAGTGTCTGGCAACTGTATAAGTTTGTTTATAAAAATATATAACATATATTAAACCAGCCTTCCTATTTTGACGTAAGCTAGCATGTTTTTTCCACCTTTGATATCTGCTACCTGTAAAACGGCCCCGCTTTCACCTTAACGAGTATCCATTCCTTTCTAAGTTTATGTTTACTACCAATTCAAAAAAAATCATCTTTCCTAAAATCACCTAAGTCTGAGGAGACTGGGATCTTGGACTCTAATAATGTACTGATAATATAAAAAGCATAATCTGATAATCAATAACATTCAATTTACCACTTAAAGTTATTAATAGTCAGCTCGTCTTAGGTTCGCTTAGAATAGTAACCAACAGTGAGGATTACGTGACTGAGTTTTAGTGGGTATGTCCCCCTTCTCCGGAATCTCTATCGAGGCCTTTTGATTAGGAGGCGAAAGCTGGGGGTAGCCACCACATAAGCAAAGGGATTCTTAGGCCCGGTGGTATCCGTAAGATGGATTAATTTTTGTATAGAAAAAAAAAAAGAACAGTAAACAAAACGCGCGAGCCGAGCGGGCGAAGCGAGCATTTTGCGGTAGCGGCTAGTAAAGCGCCAAGACTGACTTTTTATATTCGTACCTACCTATAGGTAATGTTTTTAAATATCATAAAATTGTAAAGGAACTTTCTTCTTAAGAAAACTGGGATATTTTAAGTACTTGTAACAAACTTGTATTATTTATATGCAAATATTTATTAACTATCAATCAATATTGTTTTATACATATGCCTATATAAACATTGTATATGTGGCAGTTTCTAATAAATACTAATACATTTTATTATTAGTAATATTCATTGGTAAAAAGTGTATGCATAAAAATGTTACGATGATAGATACAGCATGTTATGTTATGTTGTCTATAAGATTAGAACCTGGTGTTGTTTATTTGGAATATTTCTTTTAATCAAACTTCAAGGAAATAGTAACAGTGTATTAGGTTGTTGTATAAAAACATATACATCGTTATAGTCGTATTCCAGTAATTCTAAGTGCATTTTGCGTTTTCGACGATAATATACAAGTCCGCACTAACTAAAACTTTTGGCTATCCTCCAGTCGAAGTTCAGCCACAATCGGGTACCACAATTACCACAAAATAAGTTGACCCAGAAGGTAAGCTTAATTCATAACGCGCATGAGCAACGCACACATAAAAAATTCTCGCGGACACGGAATCTTTTTTTTATTATGTTGACCAATCATCAACTTGCTTTGACAAAAGCAAGAGTGATCTGAGGCTGTCCTTTTATAGGAAGGCCCACTCAGTAAACGACCCCTGGAGTTGCCTTTAGCCTGGAGGGCTACGAAGGCTATCGGACACGGAATCTCGCAACAGCTGCTCTAAGACTGTTCGTTCGGGTTCAGTGTCCATGAGAGGTTGTCTATTGAGAGCGTTGCTCGAGCGCAGTTATTAAGCTGACCTTCTGGGTCTCCTTATATTGTGCTATCACAGTGACACTTGAAAGCAAATAGGAACAAAAAAGATCAATACAGTTTGTATTTTATTTTTGAAGCTTCAGAGCGGCGGGTGTTATAGTGTGGCTAAGCTGCAACAGAGCATTTCCAAGAGCGCATACGCTGCACACTAGCGCCGCCTAACATATCTATTAATTAGAGATAGAAAATAAAATTATGCTCAACAAACTATTTGAATGAAGTAATTTAGCATTTTTACGTCACTTTGAACATCTGACATGTTATGGTTTAGTTAAATACGGCGTTATAGTTAAAAGTGGCCGTTTTAGCTGTAACGTCTTATTTAACTAAACCATAACATGTCAGATGTCCATTAGGTGACGTAAAAATGCTAAATTACTTCATTCAAATAGTTTGTTGAGCATAATTTTATTTTCTACATATCTCTTATTAATAGATATGTTTTTTTTTCATTTGCGGCGCTAGTATGCGGCGTAAACGCTCTTAACAAATTTTCAATAGATTTGAACTTTTTATTTTTGTGAAATGAAACACTTAAGGATCGACTCGCATTTTAATTTATACTGACGTTTGGAACCTTTTACTTACATGGTCCATAGTAACATGGAATTCTTTTTTCCGTTAACGCTAACTACTTCTGTGTTCCATTGGTTAGACCACCGGTCTCACACGCAAAGTGTCTGGGTACATGTTTGCAATTAGTTTGGTTAGTAGGGCTTGATTAAAGTCCGTCTGTGTATCTTCTTATCTTAAGATGTCGCTTTAACATCCAATATTAGCAGTGTTATTGGGTTTCGACAGTTAAAGATAAGATAATAATATGTTTTCTTTGGCCAAAGTCTCAGTACTTGAGGATTTAAGGTGATGTGCGCTTCCACCACCTCCGGTCTTATCATTACTTAATATGATGTGAGATGAAGGGAATATCCAAGCTGCTTACCCGTAACAAAATAAAACAAATAAATAAAAGAAACGTGTTCTAAGCGAATGCAACTTGAAGTCAACACTTTGTAGGGAGTGTGGTACCAGTGTTCGCTAGGAACCAGTTATCGTTTCTACCTTTAATCACTAAATAGGGGTCAGCAACTGTTTAAGTCTTTAGCAACAATTGATTACATACCACCTGCTTCATAACCGTCATCCCGTATTTCAATGAAATTCTATGTTATTTTTAGCGACGAACATTGCGTCGAACACTGGGCTTAAAGTGTCGAACACTGGAGCCATTATCCTACCTGGTATTCAAATTCAATAATCTCAAATCTTCCTGGGAGACGGAGACCGTCTCTTCCGTTTGACTGCCTGCGGTAGATGATTAAAGTTATAAAATGGGAATAAGACAACTACAACCATTGTCGGTGCGCGTAGCAATTTGAGTCGCTCTCGTAATTTATTTCGCTTTGTGATTTTTCATAGCCCGTCTCCACCGCGCCATTTGTACAGTCACATTTCATCCGATGTGAGCTTCACTTTTCACCCGGTATTCACGCGAGCGCACAGCCTACGAACGGGCAGTGTAACAAATCTGCATTGCACAAAGAATAAAAACCGTAATTTAAACAAAAAAAATATGTCACAATAATTATATACTAACATATAACATTCGATGAGAGAATCTAAATCCTCATAGGTAACTTATGACCATTCTTACGCTACTACTACCATACAAATAAAGTAGGTACTATGAAGTTCTCATAAGATCCACTAACGTTATTTTAACAAACGCAACTAAATCAAGTTTGGAAAAAAAAAATACATACTACGAAAAACATTATAGCAGAAATCAATACTATTCCTCTCCGTGCCATGTGTTATATTTTATAGGAAATAAAGTCAACTGAACTGACCTCAATCCCTATATGAAAACATGCATTTTGCTTAAAAAATGCTGCTTTGCGATGACAGCTATTTTAAACATTAGGTGCCTACTAAAAGCCCTGTTGAACCGTTGGAAAGCTATACGTTGCTATTGGTCCTAAAGGGGTTGAACCATGATCTTCCATTTAGGCCGAGTATCTCCCATACGGCTATCGACGGTTTTGCAATGTATGTACTATGTCATTTGTGTCGCAGGGTATAACATTAGAGAACGGTGGTTTAGTTTACTAACTTATAAAAGTAAAACAATTATAAATAATTTGTCTGTCTGTCTGTCCTGTCTTTCTTCAAACAAACGTATTGTTACAAACGTAGAGGGTGTTAATAACATCCAATTTAGTTCCGGCCACAGACCTCTACGTACTAAAATCACTTTACGTCATAAAATACAGCGACAGCAGATGATTCAAAGACTTATTTACACTAGAATTAAAAAAACAGTTCCAGCCTTTTAGATACCGCACAATTAGGAGATGTAGACTTCCAAAAAATAACATTAAAACTTGCATTCGTAAAGCTACAAAAAAATTAAATCAACAAAAAATAAAATAAAAAATTGGCAATAAATCTAAAGCGCTGATTGAAGAAAGAACATATTATACGCCAGAATACAAGGAAAAAGATAGAGAAGTTGAACGTAGCATCAGACACGATATCAGAGCTAACAATAAATCGTTAGTACGGGCTGGGTTGCATTGGAAAATTCTGTGTCACTCAAAAGAGCTAGGCAAAGCATGGGACCAGGTCGATCTTCTATCATAAGTTGAAAGGACAATACTGGTGTGAGGCAAGGTGATAGGGACAAAATACTTCAAATTTGAACTGACTTTTACAAAGAACTTTATTCCGATGATTCAGCACCCCAGCAACCTCCTTATTATGTGGTTATGAGGTCCACCGCGCACTAAGTAACATGAAGTATAACAGAACATCTGGAGAAGACGGTATCGCCACCGAATATCTTAGGCTTGGGGAGCCAATACTCAACGTATACATAACCAATCTGGATTATAGCTTAAGCAATTCTGTCACTCTAATAAAATACTTCTTCATAAGAAGGGTGCTAAATATGACCTTCAAAACTATCGTCCCATGAGTCTTGTTTCCCACCTGTATAAAACCTTTATTAAAGATCTCGAAAACAGGATAGCCAGCAAACTTGACCAACACCAACCACCAGAGCAAGCAAGGTTTCGCCACGGCCTCTCTACCACTGAGCATCTCTAATTCCTAAATCAAATCACAGAAAAACATGCCGAATTTAACATAGTCCTATATATATATATATAGCTTTCTTAGCTTCGGATGAACATGACAAAGACCAAACTTATGACTAATAACGTCAAACGCAGAGCCTATGTTCGGGGCGTGGAGATTATATGTGTATGAGTACATATGAGTACATGGTACATATAAGTACATATACTTGAGTCAAATTGTTTCTTTCCAGGCGAGAAAGGACAAAAAAGTCGCAAGACGCACCGAGAATGCCTGGAAGAGCTTTTGGTCAATGAAGGATCTTATGAAGGGAAGACTACCATTATCCACGAAAAGAAAACTCATGGACGGGTGCATTCTCCCCATTCTGACATACGGAGGCAAACGTGATCTTTGACAGCTCGTCAGAGGTCTGCGCTTGAGGTTTGTCAACGAGCCATGGAGCGCAGTATACTTGGCGTGAAACTTACGGATCACGTCAGGAACACTAATACTGCACTCAAAAACAAAAATTGCTGATGTCACACAAAAAGCTGCTATGCTAAAGTGGGACTGGGCAGGACATGTCTGTCGCATGTTGGAGGAACGGTTGGCCAAGGCAATACCGAATGGGTCTCACAAAACCAAAAACGACGTCGCGGCAGATCAAAAAGGAGATGGCGGGACGATCTTGACTCCCATTTAAAAGATTGGTCACTTGATACTCAAGATAGAACAATATGGAAAGAGGGTAGAAAGGCCTTTGCCCTGCAGTGGGACACTACGGGCTTAAAATAATAATACCAACATCTCAAGAGACTTTCGCTTGATGGCCTGATTAAGGGTCAGATACAGAAGGCAACACTCCTGGACACGGCACGCGTTGTCAGGAGGTTTCTTTCTCTACAGCCTTAATCGCCGGCAGCTTGAGTCCTGCTCCGTTGCTGGCGGTGTTCTAGGTTTAGGTTTTTATAAAAATTTAATTTTTTGTATGTATTTTGTTATATTTTACTTTTTATATAATTTTTATAAAACATAGATGTAAGATTAAAATAAATAAAGAAAATAATAAATAAATTGTATTCAACTTTCGTTTAAAGTCGTAACTCTTTTATATAAAATAATTATTTCCTGCAACGACACATTGTTTCGCTGCCAAATTAATACTACTAAAATTCATAAATACATACATACAATATTGTAGTTTTGATATTTATTTAAATATTAAACATTATTTTTACTATAAAATTTCGAAAGCAAGAACCAAAGCCAGCAGGTTTAAATACCGCCAGACAGTAATTAGTAGAACTCTATTGTTTTTCTACTGGATGGTCGGCCGTCTAGTCTTATATGCATCATCTGCTAGACTTTGTCACATCTGTCTAAGATAATGTTCTTTTTACAAAGTCTATCTGTCCTACTTTTTCGAAGAAACAGCCCATAGTCAGTAAGGACTCTATAAGTGATTCCTTATATTATCGCTAAGCTATAACCATTAGAAAACTATTATTAGTAAATCAGAATTAGAGTGTAGTTAGGTACTCATGTTTGATTCAGAGACGTTATTGTGCTATGTTATGAGTAACGTATTCAAGATTTTATACTCCATACAACTTTTTTAGGAGTGACTCTTCCCAGCGTTATGTGGACATAACCGAAAGTTAACCCTAGTCTTACCCAACCTCAGAAACATTCGCACCTGTGCACTGAAAACTACCAATGTTTTATTGGTAACGGCAACCAGATGAACGTTATAAGTTTTTTCTTGTATTTTTGAAGCCTGGAAAAAGCTTTAAGGGAGAAGCAGCGGATCGTGCACAATGACTTGGAGAGGCCTCTGTCCTGTTGTGGACTAATATAGGCTGATGATTATGATGATGATCATTTGTTCTTATTGAAGATAATATTTAATTATATTTACATAATATTGCAATAAAACACTTATTTTCCGACAATTTAAAAAAACTATGCAATGTTGTTAATCTGTGATCTCCAGTTCCAGGCAGGAAGGGTCCCGGCAGCATACTTATCTCCGCCATTACTCGTTAATTCGCCCCAGCCCGCATCGCATCCATGCGTTGAGCCGCAAACTGGTTTAAGCTAGAATTTGTCAATCTGTAACGTAAATTTTAGCCAACACCAATTTATATGCTCGTTAATCTTCCATGATCTGAAATTGAGCAAGCCTTTACGAATGACGTGAATGCCAGTTTGCGACAGCCGGCAACAATGACAATGATTCAGCGTCAAAACTACCTGAACTTCGTTACGTTTTCATACAATATTTTAAAAAGTTTTGTTGTAAGGTTTTGTTAATAGGAATTAAAATATGTTTACTGATTGATACACATTTAACAGTATAACAAAAAAACAACACCGTCTATTCAATCAGTTTGTAAACGCCACAATACTCTGATTTGATCTATTCACACGTTTGTTAGAACTTATGAAAATATTTTTTTTTCTATTTTTATTCAGCCTTTATTTTACTGGTACTCCTGATGTATGCACGGCACTCTTTTCATGTAGTTTTCCATCTTATTTGCTGACAACCACGGAACGTTCCTAAATCATATGTATCCTCTTCAATAGAATGGTCACAGCACAAGTCTTTTTTCTGGCAACATGTCCCCCTCCTACTTGTGCCAACTGTTCAGCATGCTGCCCACGTAGACGGACTTTATTTGGTAAAGCCACGCGTTGATATCAACTGTGACACTAAGGCCTTCTCATCAACCTAAACGCATAGGCAGATGCGACACAGACACTTATATCCTACTCGTATAATCTGTGCTGCGTTGTCTTGTGAATGACCTAATGTAATTAGAGTTAGTCCATTCGAAGTCAGCTACAAGACAGCGTTCTGTAACGCTACTGCATTTGTTAGTATCTGACAATACAAAGGCGGATTTAACATAGACTAACTTTGTTGCTGTCTTGATACTTGATGCTATTCTATCAGAACCGTGTTTCAGTAATGAACTGTAATACGAGTAGTACTGTCATATTTGTTCGACTGAGGCATTACATAAAACAAAATTAAATGAGTACCTTACATAATTTCATTATTTTTGAAATAAGATATTGTTTTATTATTATTTTTGTAGGTTATATTCTCTCTCTCTCTCTCTCTCTCTCTCTTTCTCTCTATAGGTATTCTCTGGTTATAGGTTTTTGCTTTAAAATATTCTTCACGAGAATACATGTCTTAAATACTCCTTAGAGTTTTATAAGTTTATTGTCTGTGGTTTTTTCCCGATCAACTTTGTATTATCTATAGAAAAGAAGACGCAATAAAATTACTGTAATAACATGCATTTAATGACGGTAGTAAAATAAAAAAATGTATTCCAAAACAAATTAGTTTTCTTCTGTCTCGCACAACATTGATTTAAATAAATCCAATTTCTGAAATGGTATTGTTTTCAATGTCATCGTAATTTTCATTTCCAGTCAGATTAAATACGAGAGAAACTATTATTATTATTAACTAGAAGGTACACACGTTTTAAATATAGTAATACTCTACTAACCACTCGCGTTTTGCATAATTATAATCCGCAGTGCATTGCAGCAGTGTTTGGTGAATTAAATGTATGCGTACCCGGATATACCTATTACAGAGCGGGTCGGTATTTGCTACGATGATGTGGTTTTTAGTTCAACGATGTAGTTACGAGCCAATCACACTTCAGGATGATGTCAAGTATCTGCGGTAAAGTGTCATTGCTATATTTAGGCATTTCATTCCTTACAGGTTACTTGTTCTTCAGTTCGCCTGATCTTAAGTAATGTCCAGACCTCCACGACCACTGAGGAAATGGCAATATCTCTTAACTGTCAAACATCCAATCCTGATTATCATGCATGCGACTGCTTTACAAAACAAATGATGACTGGTCTGCATCCGCCATTTCTGTAAGCTCTCCCAAAGCCGTGCCGCTGCATTTTTTCTTTGCTTTCGCACGGTCCGGTTTTGCTGTTTGGATGGGTAGGATAAAAGCCGAGTTAGGTAATGGTATGTGATGTATGGTGTCCCACATTTGCAATATAACCTCCTTATTATACTTTATTTGTCTCTTTTACTCAAATTCAAAATGACGTTTGTGTGACGTTGACAGAGCAATATTTAACTAAATAATGCTTAAATAGTTGTTATGAATAAGGGGGTTAGTCTTTTGCGGGCTCGCCTTTATTAAAAGCATTACGCATTAAAAACCTATTCTGACTTGGTGTTACATTTAGGCATTAATTTGGTTGAAACTACCAATACGTACCTACCTTATTTCTTATCGTATTGTTACTTTTTTGTCTGCATACAAATAATTGTATGTACAAACAAATAAGATTGTAAAGAAATTACCAACCACGCTAACTATCTACCTACAACAGCCAGAATAAGTATGTCAAGGCTACCAGAAATATGGATGGGGATATACAATTTATATTAAGTGACAAGATAGCTAAAAAAGTACTATAATATAAGGTTCATTTCATTTTGTTCATTAAATACAGCTAGCTCTCTTTTGAGGTTTCGTTTTTTTCCTACGTAGGTATGTAACTAATTACTATACTACTCAAAACAAAATAAGGGCCACGAGGTATTTTTTCATTTTGGTGTAAATTATTAAACATTTACATATTGAAAGTAGTAAAATATTGAGTATACAAACTCTTTGATACCTAAACTTTTTAATATTGTAGTATTCATCTAATGCTGGCAACAATTTTAAATAAAATTTGATTTAAAATTATTTTTGAATATTTTGATTGCATTTTCTTTGACGTTTTGCTTTCCTTAGCTTCTTGGTTTATTAGAAATTATCAGAGTTCATTGATATCTCGAGTCAGAAACATCTTTTGCAATATGCCACAAGCACGCAGGCGTCATATGGACTCGCTGACAGCAACCAGAGCCGTTACAATGATTGAAGAAGGTCATTCGCAGCGATCTGTGGGTTTGCAATTGGGATTTTCTCGAAGAGCTATTCAAAATCTATGGAATCGTTTCCAAGAGACCGGCAGTGTTAGAAGAAGACCTGGTTCGGGCAGAGTTCGCATTACAACAGCTCAAGAGGATCGTTACATTCGATTAAGTGCGCGCCGAGATCGCACAACGACGGCCCGCAAGCTGCAAAATCGTTTACGGCTCACAACGGGTACTCGTGTCAGTGACCAAACTATTCGTAATCGATTGCATGAAGACCAGCAGGCATCAAGAAGGCGAGTTGTCCGTATTCTATTAACCAGAAATCATCGTGCAAATCGTTTAAGATTTTCCCGTCAACATTTGGACTGGGACATAAACCAATGGGGCATGGTGCTCTTCACAGACGAATGCAAAGTTAAATTTTTTAACGACGATCGGCGTATTAGAGTATGGAGAAGATGCGGCGAGAGATTTTCAGAAGCCTGCATCCATGAAGTCGATCGTTTTGGTGGTCCAAATGTAATGATTTGGGGCGGGATAAGCTTACACGGCAAAACTGAGCTCACTATTTTAAATGAGGGTACTGTTACTGCCCAGCGGTATATTGAGGAAGTCGTCAGACCACATGTGATCCCATTTGCCCAGCGAGCGGGTCCTGGATTCATCTTGATGCAAGACAATGCTCGTGCACACACGGCTCAAGCGACTCGGTTTGTACTGGAAGCGTCTCAAATTCAAGTCTTGCCGTGGCCGGCGAACAGTCCGGACTTAAATCCAATAGAGCACATGTGGGATCAGTTGAAACGAAGAGTTAGAGACGGTGATCAGGAAATCCACAACCAACAGCAACTCATCAACGCTGTTAAAAGAGCCTGGGAAGAGATTCCAATGGAAAATGTCAGGCATTTGATTGAGAGCATGCACTCCAGGCTTCAGGAGTGCGTAACGAAACGAGGGGGGCATACCCGTTACTAAAAGATGAGCATGGAGTATTTTCTTTTGTTTTCAGTAACTTTACATTGTTTTTATTTTTAACCTTAAATGTGTTTTTTCTTTCAAAAGCAAATACACTTTTTAATCATTATTATTGGAATAAATTTATTGGTCTACACGGTAAAAACAACATTAGTTTTCGTTATGGAGACAAAAAAATTAATATTGGTTTTATTATTTTCATGGTACAGACAAAATACCTCGTGGCCCTTATTTTGTTTTGAGTAGTATATTAATAAAGCTGATAGTCATTCTAAGACTTGCGATATACAATTAGTGACTCAATTTAACATAAAAACGATTGTCTCTGTAAACTAAGACAAAACCTCGGCGGAAGGCGAGGTCGTCTTAGCAGCAAAATTTATAGTATGTAATTTGCGATACCATTCTGCTAGACCACACCAGGGCTGCCAATTTCGGTATTGGTTTCAGCGTCGATTCTTTTACCAGTAGCTTTACGCTTCACTTTCTCAGTTCTAATTTCAATTTAATTACGCTCTATTTTAATATGACGAATAAGTTTACTTAATTTCATCGACGTACTTAATTCAATGAAAAATGGTAATCATGTAAATAAATTGACACTGTCTGTCTCTTTTCTCTATGGAGGAAATTTCATAATTCTGCATTTTTAAAACAACAACAATATTTTTCTTGGTGTTGTATGTTGTATACTTTTTATATTGACCATGCATGAGTGAATCGCATTTGTCGGCGCCCTAATCAACTGGCGCAAAGTCCTTTCGACCGCAGAATGGGTGGCCAAATTAAAGTATCTTTAGCTCTTCTTTAATCAGGACGGTTCGCTAATCCAATGGTCCCGTTGTCGTAAGATGTCAGTTGCCTAAACGCACCAAAACGCAATAAGCCAGCGTGGTTGGTTGAAACACGATCTCCTCATGCTCATGTGTGTGTAAAATGGTCAGAGCCTAAGTTTTGGACGTTTAAACGCTGATGATGATGATGGTGATGATGATGATGAATACGTATGAATATTACGTGAGGCTAATAGCTAAAGAAAAAAGACTGTGTATTCTATATCGATGATAACATGAATCTTAAATGTTTATAGAATTATGGTGATGATAAAGACCCGTAAAAAGTACCAAATTTAATTTTGTATTTATCGTTGTATCCCAAGAATAGGGGCGTTATTGCAAAAAAGGTAATTTCAGGAGAAGCTTTTATGAGTTTATTTTAAAAATCTATCAGGATATCAATAATTTTTCGTTTTATTAGTATGTGTGGTTGGTTTAGAACCATTTTATTGATATAATAATTATGTTTGAAATGACTTTCGTACTTAATTCCTTATTCTCTGTTGTGTTTCCCCAAGAAAGGACCCAACTTGGGTATTAAGATACGTTAGGTCCTTTTTCGGCGGAAGTATCGAGGCCACAAACGTCTTTTTTTATCGAAATTCAATAAGATTTTCGTCTACTATGTAAAACACTAATAACCTGAATAATACCAAAAACACTTGAAGTAGGGCAAAACAATAGTTTTCACGTAAAAATAAGACACAAATGCCATTGTGGCACCATCTCTTCCATACATCTGAATTTTCTGCGATTCCGTAGAACAAGGTCATAACAAGGGCTTTGTTCTGCGTATTACCACATTTATTGCAATGAATTAAAAATAATAACATTCTACAATAACTAAGCAATTTAAAATAATTTTTAGATAATTAAAATGCAGTTTTAAAAAATGATTAAAAAAAAAAAAATTAAACCTTATTTGTATCTGTTACTTAAAATTACCTTTGTTATTATTTGTTTTATTTTATTTTGCAACCTAAATAAGCAATTTTTGTGCTCGACCTTTCATTCTTAAATTGTTTAACTAATCACTAACAATAACACAATAACGATCATAAAGTCAAACTTATTCTAAAATACGCAATGCAAGTCGACAATCGCACTCATAAGCGCGGTCCGCCAAATAGTGCCCTAGCGGCGCTCGCGCCTGGCTTTTCCCGACAAAAGATTGAGGCTCTTTTCTACGTAAAAATTGGTGCTATTTTAATTGTGGTTTTTTATTAATCTTGAATTTCTAGACAAGTATTGAACTTTTTAAGATTTTTTTTACTGAAAGATGCTTGTAGAACGAAATTCTGAAAAAAGACTGAAATAAAAAAGCTGTAAAAATCATTGAGGCAATTTTCGCGGGATACGACGATATTAACGCTGTATGTTTGAATGAAGTACTCTTAGAATGTCTCACTAATAATTGCGCTCAGAACAAAATTTTATTTTTTTGTTCGTTTTTATTATACGAGGAAATGATTGATTGAGCGTTAGCAATTATCTCAGTCAGCGTTCGAATTGCTTTAACGAGTTGCTTGTTTTGTTGACTTCAAGAAGGTAACTACTACAAACATTCTCTAAAAATGTTACTAAAATCATATATCTACCTACTTAAGGAAAACCCTTCGTTAATATATAAAGCTTAGTGTTAATGGTAGCAATTTTATATATACATACATACCTATAAATACGCTGTATGCTTTGTTATATTCTAAACTTAGTTGGTACATTACTTTTATACAAGATACTTTTTTATTACATAGGTACAGCGCGTGTCCCGCACATTGCCGTCATTTCCCCCGATAGCTGGAGACAGAAGCGCACTTCAACCGAAATCCATAACTACAAAATAACTAACTTTCTCATCTCTTGACTTGTGTTACAATGCTACTAGCATTATTGTTGTGCCGATAGTCTTAAATAAGATGATGGTAACTTGCCATGCAGATAGATATAAAACAATATCTACCACTCTCTAAGAATCGCACCTGGGAGTTCTAGGTCTGACATTGGTGATGTAACCACAGAGGCGGTTAAAATTATGTTCCAAGGACGACGAAAGAGTATTGCTGGTTGCAAGCCCAGCATTACGCTGAGTCGGGACCGTCATTGGACAAAACTTGAACAGCTTTTTTGAATGTATGTAATTGTTCTAATGTGTTTTGTCTCAAATAAATGCTTTTCTTTCTTCTTTGGTACGGTGGTGTGCCTGACTAACAATGTTTGGAAAGTATACTTTTGTGGTATTATTGTTATCACAGTGTCAACATGTACGTATCTATTACATTCATAATTTGTGTTCATAATTTGTTTCAACACGCCTTAGTCATGTTACTGATTAGCAAATTAATGGAAAATTGCTCAATCAGTTGGTGTACGTTACTGGCTAAATTGCTTATAACTAATCATACTACGACTAAATTATGAGATGGGAAAGAGATGATGTTGGGGTAGTTAGTATTTTTATTTCAGTTTTATATTAACCCATCTTTAAAAGCTTAGGAAATTTAAGTTAATCATGGGTCCACTTCTGTAGTTTGACGAAGTTATGGGGATCAAATCACAATTTTTTGCACTACCTTTGTAAACTAAAGTGTTGAAAAAAAAAGAATAGATACATTTTAATTTTTAATTTATAATTGCTTTTAATATGAATATTATATATATAATTATTCAATTTAATTTCCATTAGTATATTATATTTAATTTATTAATTTTTTTGAACATTTTATTAATTTAATTTCTATTTTTTAATTGTAATGTTACTCGTTTTTTGTATTTCGTGCATGCTGTCTTCACCTTTAATTATAGTGACATTTGGCTGCTTTTTTAAGACTAATTAATTAATTTAATTAATTTAAATGTGATGGTGTACAAACATTATGTTGGTGATCAATTTAAATAAATAAATACATTAATAAATAATCTGTAGCATATCCTACATGGACCAATATAAAAAGATGATATCAGAAATGGTGACAAATCAATTAGCAGTAGTACTGAAGTGACAGGCGCCAATCAAAGCAGTAAGGGCCTTGAAGAGGTGACACTGAAAATCTGGCTATCCAATCCGAGAGCAGAGTTTGTCCGATATTTTCCGACCGTAGTCACGGACTGGCTAGGGGAAATAATTTAGCAGAATCTACATGGACCAAACATTAAAAGGATGATGCCAGAGTCGGTGACAAGACAATAAAAAGAAAAAGGAACTTCTTGGTGGGAATGTGAGGAGGCATGTCTGCGAATTTGTATTACTTTCTAAAATTTGTATCATGTCGAGTATTAACGTGAAATTACTGTGGGTTTTAACCGTTAAGGGTTCGTGAACATGCATGAGTGTTGGCAAATAAAACATAACAGTGCAACGACTATTCAAATATCTCAAGAAGTCAGCGTGAGGTCTCAGTAAAGCCGCACGTCTTTACTGACACTCAAGGGGTTGGGATTATCATTTATTACTATTCATTTGTATTATCATTAATTATCATTTATTAGTGAAGTAAATATTGTTAATTTACATAACTTTAAGAAAACTACATTGAGACTGGCTTAAAAGAGCTAACCGCAGGAAGGAAAAAAAAAAGAAAATGCGATGTGACAGATCGTCGAGTAAAATCTTATGCTGTATTCTACAGGGAAAACTGATGTTATTGTTATAATTATTATTGTTGATCTCTAATCATATTATTTACTTACCAAGACTCAAATACTTATAAATGCCTACGAATCTAACGTCAGCAATAATAATACCTTACCTATAACAGTAATACCTTGTTTGCAGGCAACAACTAGGTAAGATTTAACTTGGCGTTTTAATTTACTACTCCTGTCAAGTATTATGTCTTAACATATCTTTAGAAGAGATAGAGACCTTTATCCGTAGGTACACTACGGCCACAAACACCAATCAAGATTTAGTGAGTTTCCCTCACTAAATCGGGAACGCTTATAATGAAGCCCAGTTAAGCCAGCCGTGATGAGAAGCACAAAAGAGGTTGTTAGTTAAGGAGTATTTCCTTAGGAATCTGATCACCCTTCTAGTGTAGCATTAGTAGGTATATTAGGAAAATAATGAGTCAAGAGTAATGTTACTATTTCAATGAAAAATTGCGATTCATGTTTCAATGTTCATCCATTATCATGGTTTATGCAATTGTGCAACTGTAAACAAAACAAAACAAAGTAAAATGTTTTTTTTTTACGAATTCTGTCAATAATTACTCAATTTTTTGTGTCGATGATACTCGTAGTATTTAAAAAATAAAATAAGTTATGTTTTATTAAAAATATGCCGCTTGGAATTTTGTTTATGGATCTTGGAACTCTTCAAATAATTTATATTCTTATCACTAAACATAAGTAGATGTCTATACACCTACTATATTAAAGGTTTAAACTCTAATTTTCGTTTCAAGAGACTGGTGCTTGAGACTTATTATTAGACTTAAAATCCGTATTTACAATTCACACATGCAGAATATTTACATGAAATTTATGTAATGCTTAAGGTCGTTAAACTAATATTTACCTTTATTTTTATTTTTGATGACGTGTAACATCTTTCTGCTCGCTTTCCATATAAGCAGTTTGTGGGAGTGACTTCGTGAAATGGGACGGAAGTATTTGCAACAGTGTAACAAATGTGTAACTGGAAGTCGGGGAAGCTTATGGGAGTGATTTCGTGAAATGTGTAACAGTGTAACAGTGTAACAGAAAGTCGGGGAAGCAAGCAAGCGCGCGCCATCTTGTAAATTTAAAATCGATATTATGAACATGACATTAATTATTATTTTCATTTGACTATCAAAGGTCATTTTGATATGTCAAATGTCTCCTAATGAGTATTTACTCCATTTATTTTATAATTATAAACAACACACCTGACCATTTTTTCAGAATAAAATGTAAAAATTGCTTATTGCTGAGGTGAGATGTCAAATGTTACACGTCATAAGCGACTACTGTAAGGCTCGCTTGTTTTTTTTTATTACTTTCTTTATTTATTTATTTATTTCCTTAACTAACAGTACATTGCATTTTATATTTTCTGCCAAACTGTGTAAAAGTTTAATTGTGTAACAGTTTGTCGGCAGTAGCTCTCGTGGACATTTAACATAAAATAAATTGTAATGTACTACTAAACATAACCTTAAATTTATTTTTAGTTACTTATTACAATAATATTTCAAAGCACCGTTAAGCTACATTTTGTTTTGTTTACATATTTATTCGGGTAAAAGTGACAAAAACATTCTACAGCCAAACAACAACGCCTACAGATAAGGGACTATAATACTAATAATTAATATTTTACAAACTCGAAACTTGAAACACACTGGTACAAATATTAATTGAGTAAGGTATCACTGCTTTTGGAACACCCCTCGAAATATTTCGGTTGTAGCGAAGTCTGTATCAAAAATGGTGGGAGGGAGATGCTCTATTCTTGGGTTATATAAATCGCCCGTCAATTCCACTCACATTCGCGCGAACTCGTGATAATGGCGCCGTGATTTCGCTTTTACCGAATAGCTGGCTTTCCACCCATTGTGTTGTTACTCAGCACATTATTAGCTACATTCTGTTAGTAATGCATACTGTGTTCAGTGTTTCTATTTGTTACAGAGTAAATGAGTTCAGAGAACTTTATTATTTAAACTCATAAGAATATAGCTCACTTATAATGAGCTTACAAATTAAGCTTAATTACGTATAGTCCAGCATTACGCATTACATTACTTCACAAAACATTATTGTACACATACTCTTTCAATTTTGAATTAAAAACATTGACAGGACTGTACTCTTTTAAGTCATCGCATAGGGTCAGTCGTTATAAAATTGTGCTCCCTCAAACATAAGGTTTTTTTACCATAGTTTTTAGCGTTTCTTAATTGATGTTTAAAAAACGTTTTTGAATGCAAAATTCGGGAATGTAATTTATCTATTAACTTTTTTCAATAATTTAGTTTTTCAAATAATTTTTGCTAACTCATACTTTTTTATATAAACTCTCAATGCTTTTTTTATCCCTTTCATTGGACTGCTATTTATCTAGGTACGTTTTTAGATTTTATTTCTTCTTTGCCTCTTTACTTTTACCAGTAGTCGCCCAGAGGTCGGAATTCGATCGTATCTTTTTTAAAAGCCGTTTAATATTTTAGCTTAACCCATAGACAAGATTGAAAAGCAATGAAAAATATTATAGACTGCACAATGTAAGAAAATTTCAAAACTGAAACGACGTCCTCTTTCTCGTAGACCGACTTACGAGTACATAAAGAATTTAAGGCTTTGTGTCACTTTTCGCAGAATACTCGTATTATGTAATAAGAGTAGCGTGCCGTGTTGACGGCGGGAATCCGTCACTAAATTGCAATTAGTGAATTCCAAGTATTGTAGTAACAACGATTTTCATTTTCCATAACACTATTCGCAGATCTTTTTATTAAAAATTCTTCAAACTACGTTTTCTCGCATATAAGTTTACTCGAATTGTCAATACCAAAAAACGAATTTCATAGATTTTTCTTCAAATTTCGTATATTTCATCGAAGTATTGTTAAAACGATGTTTTGTTCCCTATACTTTTGTTTCTTTTAAGTTCAGTTCACAAAATTGCTACTTTATCAAAATTTAACTTAATCAGTATTAATCGAAAATACGTTTTTTGTTGTAAACTAATTCTTGCAGCTCTCCATTCGTTCCGTATACTGATACGGAACGAATGGAGAGATGCTATCCAAACTTCCCTTGCCGAGTAGGTCTACGCTGTACCACATAAGACTCCCAGTTCAATTTAGGACACTAGCAGATGACCACATCGGTGAAGATTATACAAAACTCGCAACACATCTTCGTAGAGTCATGGTCAAACTCGATCCTAAACCAACTTCTTGGCATATGAATGTGCCTTTTCAGGTATGCATCGAAAGCATAAAAGACTGCAGTGATGTATTTTTGCGCCAAGATCTTGTCAGAAAGTCACTGCAACCCTACAAGGTTTTAAAGCGCGAAAGTAAATACTACACGCTGAAGGTAGCAAACAAACTGGTGTACATCATTGATCGGTTAAAGCAGCATACCATTCATCATCATCATCATCATCAGCTCATTTTATGTCCCCACTGCTGGGGCACGAGCCTTCCCTATGGATGGATAGGGAGAACGGGCCATAAACCACCACGCGGGCCCAGTGCGGATTGGTGGTTGTTAACGACTGCTAATGCAGCCGGGACCAACGGCTTTACGTGCCTTCCGAAGCACGGAGGAGCTCGAGATGATAAATTTTTGGTCACCCATCCGATGACCGGCCTTTGCGAAAGTTGCTTAACCTCAGCTCTCGCAGACCGGGCGCGTTAACCACTGCGCCATCGAGCTCCTCATACCATTGCATACCATTGCAAGTTGTAAAACCACCAAATGAAACATTTTTGAATTTGACACCAGCACCACTTCCAGTAACAACAGAACACCAGCACCACTTCCAGTAACAGCAGAGGTCGTGAAAAAAAACGCACAGTTGAAGAAGAGTACATTTTCCCCATTTTTAACAACCGTAGTCACGGTCTAGGTAGGAGGAATTTTGTAGCAAAACCTACATGGACCTAACATTAAAAAAGTGATGTCAGTGTCGGTGACAGTTGATGAGAAGAAAAAGTGACGTCAGTCGAGTCGCTTCTCGTAATTTGTATTGTCGTCATCGTGCGTACAAATCAAATTTTAATAACATTAAACAAAAGTGATGTTATATAGTAAGGAGCTCGATGGCGCGGTGATTAACGCGCCCCACTGTATGTCGAGTAGAACAAGCTAGCTGGACAAAAACAACATCACCCAATTCAGAAACCATTAATGAGGGTAATTAGTATATTAGTTGGTGATTACACTGGTAGGTAATGATTTGTCGTAAATAATAATTTTATTTTGTAATGAGGGTAAGTATATAAAACAATTGCATTATTTGCATGAATTTAGTTGCATTTTAGCTTCGATTGCGATAACGTCTCACAAGTATATTTTATTATTTTGGTTAAGTGCTGTGATGGATCCTGTTACTAAAAGTAAGTACTATTTTAAATACTATTATATTTTGATCTTTTTTACCTAGAAAAATATATCGTTATGTTACAAAGTTAAGAAAAAAAATCTTCAATTTCGAATTCATTGGAGTATAAGTAAAAATCCCCTCTTCTCCCCGACCTGAATATTTTTTAGGAAGTAGCTATAACCTCATTGATAACGATGGACTTTATTTTTCTTGCCCCTTTTTTGCCCAACATATATCTATTAATTTATTTCTAGGTCACACTTTCAACGTGCCGAAAATCGCTTGTTTTGAAGAATGGCTCAAAAATATGTATATTCATTAATTAATTGGGTCATTAAGATTATTTTTGTACGTTATTAGGTCTAAGTATTTTAATTTGTAATTGTTTGTGCATGTTAGTTTAGTTATTGTTAATTCTTCCCATTTCCATAGAAATATTTTTTTATTTCTTGGTGTATCCAAATTTTGAAGATTTTACTATAAATGACATAATATCTCAACTAGATAGACCTATTAGAAGCTTAATATTAGAGAAAATAATTTTGTCCAGCTGGCATGTTCCGAGCGAAACACTGTGCGCCCGGTCTGCGAGTGCTGAGGTTAAGCAACTTTCGCAAAGGCCGGTCATCGGATGGGTGACCAAAAATGTATCATCTCGAGCTCCTCCGTGCTTCGGAAGACACGTAAAGCCGTTGGTCCCGGCAGCATTAGCATGCAGTCGTTAACAACCACCAATCCGCAATGGGCCGCGTGGTGGTTTATGGCCCATCCTCCCTATCCATCCATAGGGAAGGCTCGTGCCCCAGCAGTGGGGACATAAAATGAGATGATGATGATGATGATGATGGTGATGATGATGATGATGATGATGTTATAGTTGCTTGGATACTTATTTATGTTACTGTCTTTTATGTCATTGGTATAAGTTTCATTTATTACAAGTTTGTGTAAATTTTAGCATAATTATTGTTTTAATTATAGCATCTCTGAATGCTATAAATTTATTGGTTTGCAATAGCATCTTAAATAATGCCACAAGTTCACGTTTTTGTTAACATAAAACTCGCACTTAGCACTCTGTTTTTTCAATATTTAAGATATTAAAAAATTTCGAATTAAGCCATATAAAATGAATTACGAAACTATTTGTTAGGAAAAGTTTTTGGTAATCTAAATTTTCAATTTATAGCTACGAGTATAAATGTTTTTGTTGTTTCGTTTTCACAAATAATATTTTAAGTTAAAAAGAATACTCAGCTTATTACAATTAACCGGTACATTATACCGGTAAGAAAGAGAGAGAAATCAGCACTAGTAAAACTTTACACTTTACTTAGTTTAGGTCGAAACATGTGATGTTTCGCAATCCGTATCAAATAGTCTTACGAGAAAATCGTCGGTATTCTTGGATCAGTTCGGTTTCAAAATAAACACAACGAGATCAAGAGAATGGCCGCCATTACGTAAAAGGATGTTTAGCTCGTTCTTAAAATTTCAGTTTTTTCTTTTGTGGTACGATAGCGGTGCCGTTCGGTTGTGTGCAAAGGAAATAACTTGGCATGTCTCATAAAGTGATTGTTTGCTTACTGGCTTTTACGTCTTTGTGTAACATTGTGATGGTAAGATAATCTTTTTTATATTACTTTTTAAACTTTCAAGGTCACTAGCTACTTAGAGTTATTAATCACTGGATTATTTTACTAATATGTTTAATGCTGTCTTTATTTTGTCAGATCTTTCGGCATATTTGCTCTGCATGTGCTTTGATGACGGATAACTAATGTTCTATGTTTGTTTCGTCTGTTATACCGTATCACAGTTATTTATTTGTGCCTATTTAATATCATAGTAAGCGTCAACATGTATAAGAAACACAGGATAGGAAGGTCTCCCTTCATGTACATGAATTAGCAGCCAGTAGCAATTGCAGGCAACATTTTAAAACAGTTATCTACTTTTTTGCCTTATTCTTCGAAGACTATCTGGAAATGGATGACGTAGGTTTTGATATTGAATATGACTCCTTTGGCTAACAAGTAAGAGTCGGACATTACCACGATAGCCTTATTGGTAGCGCGCCTGACCGGTATGTTAAAAGATGTCAAGTTCAAGTCCCGCATGTGCAAAACAAGGCCCACATTACATAAATAATATTTATTTATTTATTTCCTATTGCACATGCCGTTACAAACAATAGACAGAGACTTGAGACTTATTTTTTATGGTTTGCACAAGCATTTAGCCAATGAAAAAGTTTCTTTTACAAGTAATACTTATATAAACAATATTTCTTTCCTGTATGATGAATGATGATGATGAATGCTAATAGAAAAAAGAAGTGAAAAATAATATGCCCCTATAACCCCTCGAGTATCTCAGTAAAGATGTGGGGTTTTATTAAGTCCTCGGGCGGACTTCTTGAGAGAATTTGATAAGTGACGTTGCACTGTTTTGTTTCATTTGCCAACATTGCATGCACACTCTCGAACACTTAACGGTTAATAATCCACCATTATTTCACATTAATATTCGAAATAACACACATTTTAGAAAATAAAACAAAACCGCAGACATGACTCTTCACTTTCCCGCCAAGAAGTCGACTTAAGACTTAAATCTTATTAATAGAAACATGAACGTCGTTTATAGGGTGTTGCAAGTTAGGAAGATAACATAGGTCATTATTAATTTTTTCTTAAAATTTATTTTTACCAGAATTAACACTAACCTACTCCTCAACGGATTGTGTTACTTAGTTGTTACCATTACGTTGTATGTAGTCATGTTTATGTGTTCATGACTTTAGTATTCATCTGACTCATCGTAAGGCCAATGTAACAAAATAATATTTATATTTAATATGATTTTAAAATATAAAACAAAATTAGCACATAATCTTCTAATTCTTCTAATTCTTCAGGAAAGTTCGCTAGTTTCTATCAAAATGTAATTCGCTCTTTCCACTCTGTTTATTAAATAGATAGTGATATTTCGTCTGTTGAATGCTTGCGTCACATCTTTGTGGGTTAAAGTTAACTGTAACTTCTACTTGATATTATAATAATGTGTAAAAACTTTTTGTCTTTTTCGATGATGAATTAGTATTTTACACTTTTAATTTTGGGTACATATCTAAAAAACTATTAAATTGTTAAATGATAAAAATGTATGACGTAATTATTCTGTTGTAGGTAGCCCTATTTGTTGGCAAACACATGATCAACTCACAATTATTACTGTAAGTTACGTATTAGAATGTACATAATTAAATTTAATTATTTTTTCTTACAGGTGTCATCAGAAACTTATGACATAAAAACATTAGATGGGATGTTGCTAAAAATGCTTTGGACTAAAGTGTATGCAGGGTATGATCCAAAAACAAAAGAAGAATCTATAAGTAAGCTAAGAAAATTTGGAGAGTACGACAAACTAATTAAGCATCTATTGAAGATTAAAAAGGAGAAAGTGCAGCACATACTAAACCTATTTGGTGAAATTATAATTGCCTATGCAACTTAAATTATAGATAAAAATATTGAATTTTCTTACTTTTTTTGTTAACTAAATAATAGTCAACCTAACTTTACCTAACCCTTGGGTCGATAAAATTCACATGACGTGGCTGGTGGGTCTGACGGACCCTAAAAAAATTACTTTTTTATTTATTTATTTATTTAATGTGTAGAAATGTAAAGTTACACAGTTTACGTTATTTTTAACACTATTGTAACAATATAAAATTCACACGTGCTATTCGGATCAGAGGATGTAGAATCGTATATCGCGACAGTACTCAAGAGCACCGCGGGTTTGGGTTAATATTTGAAAAAATATCGTGGAAATTGAAGTGACGGGTGTGTCAGACTCACTAAGCACGGCACCCCAATAAGTACTACCATAAGAACTAATTACAAAGTTTTACAAATGATTTTTTAAAACATGGTGAATATTCATTAGAACTGATAAAATATTTTTTTCCACAACAAATAAGAATTAGGCTTTTTTTGAAGAGCGTTGTAAAACGGCTGTATAAAAATAGGTAAGTACCTTTCTCAAATAGCTGAAATCGATTCGGTAGCTGATTCTCACACATACTTGTTACCAAAAGTATAAACACTCCTTTGTAAATTTGTAAACAATGCTTTTGATACTTATCGATTTTTTTCACCATTATTTTGTTTAACTTTTTCTTCTTGCTTTCGTTATCGATGTTGCTGTTTTTGCTTGGTATGTTTTTTTCTATTAATTTGTTATTATAATAAATATATACGATTTACGCCTTTTCTTCTCTTCATACATACAGTGCACATTTATCTTCTTTCCCTCTCTCTGTTACATCACTACTTTATTAGTGCAAATTTTAATTTATGCATCACATAAGTGACACGATTTATAATACAAAACGCTAATGCTACAAATATGATTGTCGGGTTGCTATTGAAAGCATTTGATTAATGAGGCAATCGCCTGATTGAAATTATCAGAATAGTTGCTGCAGCCGATGCATTGGTGTTCAATCATTCTGTAGACTTTTTGTATTTATATTGATACATTCTCACATTAGTATCGCTAGCAATGTCTCAGAGTAATTACACTTCTGTATATGGTCATATCATTTACAAGTGTGACATTTTTGTTACAAATTAGTTATCTCATTATTTCTATTTTAAATTTAATTTAGAATTATTAGGGATAAGCTAAAGATAAGTGTTGAAATAAACACTTGATACGAATGTATTCGCGTTTAATTTTACATTTTATTATATCAAGACACTTCCAACCTTTTTACAGGACCAGTAAAGGGTTTGAAACGTCAGGATAAAATAATTATTAAATAATAGACGAGTGAATTCGTTAAAAGTGTTCTCGTAAACTTTTGAAAACAATATGACAAGTATTGCTGTATTTTAGTGTTTCCATCAGCGTGGATTAACTGTTAGTCTACAGATGTTTAATAGCATATTGTGTGTTACATACATAGCTGTTGTGTGTTATATACATAGCTCTATAAAAAAAGACCAAAATCCTATATGATGTTGATATTTCTGTCATAAATTACCTGTTATTTTGCTGTTTGTAATGTTGTATTAAATTAATATGTATTTTAATAATTTAATTTGATTTTCATTTAAGCATCCTTTGTATGCAATCTAAAATGTTAGATTCATTTAATAATACATTATAGGTAGCTACAGCTACCTATTGTTGCTATACCTTAGGATAAAATTACATTGAAACTTTACTTTTACCATGACAACTGTAAAATATACATGTAAATTATGGCAAAAAATAAATAAATAAAAAGGTTGGTTACTTATTAATATCAATAAATATTGACAATGTAGGTATGGTTCTAATATTTGATTAATTTCGACAAAGTGGTCATTAACTTTTTATTGAATATTTCATGGGTACGTGTAAGCAATGATCCTTCAACTCATCTTATTTTAAGTGGAATATAACAAAGCCGAAAGTGGAATCGCGCTTTGCCCGGAGTCCGCAACTACTGAGGATCTGTCTATCGTATCTCTAGCTGTCGGAACACAATAATGCTATTTACATTGATGTTATGGCGACATATTTCGATAATAACTAGCCAGGCTTTCAACAAGCCCTAACACCAACCAAATACATTTTAATTGCAGGAATGATGTAAAAGGGTGGCAAGACCACGGGTGGCTAAGCGCTCTGCCCCTGTGTCTATAAATCAGTCTGGCTACGACCAGGGCGATGAGACTTTGTACAGCGTTACCATTGCAAAGACTATCCTAAACGGCCCTAGACGCAAAATTGACTTATTATTAAATAAACAGTCAATTAAGTCAAGTCAATCGTGCAGTCACAATGAAATTTTAAGAAGGTTCCTGAATAATCTGAAACATCTTAACTTGTTAGTTAAATAAGAGGTATTACGTCACTTTAGAGGTTTCATTATAGTAAATAAAATTAATAAAATATAATGTTACTTCTCAAAAACCTAGTATATAGTATAAACTACCTATATGTACTTATACCTTATTACAACGACAATCTAAATCAATTTAAACAGCAAAGTAAGAAAAGTAATTTGGTTGATGATGCAATTGCGTCATGTGGCTGATCTGAATTTACTAAAAACTATTTACTACGCACTATGTCAATCCATTCTCTCATACTGTATTACAGTATGGGGTGGAGCGTGTAAGACAAGGTTATTGTCCACAGAAAGAGTACAGAGATCGGTCCTAAAAGTTATGACATTCAAACCATTTAGATTTTGTACTACTGAGTTGTATCAATTATGTGGGTTACTTACTGTTAGACAACTATTTATTTTCAAAACGGTTTTGATCCAGCATTCCAAATTAATTTATGACCCAACTATATTGGAATCTGATAAAAGAAGAGCTATAAAAATATGTAGGATAGAGAAATACAACACTACTTTTTATAAAAGGTTCTCATGCGTTTTGGGGCCACATTTGTACAACAAGATTAACAATCATATAGAAATATACAATTCACAAAAAACTTCATGTAAAATAAAACTACGAGATTGGCTTCAACTGCTAGATTATAACAATACAGTGATCTGTAAAAGATGATTCTTTTGACTATATAATAACATATTTTAAAGTTAATAAAAATTAATAATAACTAAGTAAAACAATAATTACCAAACTAGAACTTCTTATTATTAAAAAAAAGAAACAATAAAAAAAAATAAAAATGAATGAATACAAGTACCTATCTGAACACACATACACTTCCACACACAAACACACCCCCTCACACATACACACACCCTCTCACACACACACACGCCCTCTCACACCCTCACACACACAAACACACCCCCACACACACACACGCCCTCATCACACACATAAACATACACATCCATTCACTTTTATGTTTGTGAGATAATATTAGTATTTTAGAAATTAAGAAAAGGAAGGATCTGTTTCCTAGAATACAGGTCTTCCTAACCTAGGAGGCAGAGAGATACTTCAACTTTAAGCTGTTTTTTTTTTCTCCTTTGTAACTTTATACTGTAACTGTTTATGTGATGTTGTTGTTGAACAATAAATTATTATTATTATTAAAAAAAAATCACGTTTTCTTAAGTGCCAACACAGTTTTGAAGTAATTTCTTTGATCGATTTGTCACGAGCAATAGTATGTAAACAATTGTAACTCTTACTACAATGGAATAAGGGCGCTTTCAATTTAGACGTTTTGTTGCGGACCGCTACCGTGCGTTTTCATATTTAACGCCAGCCGCACGACAGCCGCATATGAAACGCAGTGCAAACGCACGACAGTGGTCCGACACAAAACGCCTAACTTGAAAGCACCCTAAGAGTCAAAGTGTAAGCATATCTGTGCTCGTGCTTGTACACAATAAACCACTTGATACATAAGTCATACAACAAAAAAAATCATCCAGTAATGAGAATCGTATTAATATAATTTATTAAAACATAATCGTATAAGAAAAAATTTTTAAATAAACAATATCTGCAATACTTACAAAATACAAATATTTGCGATGCGAAAAGCTCTTCAAAATGAACGATCAAATATCTGTAAACCAAAAGTTATGGGAGCTAAATAATATTTTTTATTTGAGACTTGATTTGCTTACTCAATCCCAGAGAACTCATTTTAATATGATGTAGGAAAAAGGTTATTAATATTCAAACTGGCAAATTAACAGGGTTAAAAGCTAACGCCAATTGGAGGAAAGCTTACTTGACCGTTAAAAATGTAACACATTTTAATGTGACAATTGATTTGACGACCTATGATGAAAGTAAACACTAACACCCATCATTATCATCATCAGCTCATTTTATGTCCCCACTGCAGGGGCACGAACCTTCCCTATGGATGGATAGGGGCCCAAAACTTACACCCGTTTGCACTAAACTTATGAATCGCCTTAGTCTTGGCTTAACTATTACCCGGTCAAGTTAACTCGGCACCTGGCTCGAAAACGTCGCTTACACTCAGGTGCCAACTTAACTTGACCGGGTAGTAGTTAGACAAAGACTTATGTGATTTATAAGTTTAGAGCAAACGGGTGTTAGTGTCTTACAAATAAACAAAGAATAAGATCTGAATAGTTCATCCATGTTTTGTTCCTGTCATGTAAACTTTATTTCAAATTAGAGTAAAAGAGACAAAACACGGAATGACTATTCGGAACTTATTCTTTCTGTTGCTGACTGACTGTGGTGAAACCTTATTTTGTATAATTTATTATGTCAATTCTCTTTTTTACTGTTTTATAAATTAGAACCTGTCAGTTGGTTTTGACAGGAGTTTTAAAGTGTCAGTTGTTTGCTGGTCTGCCTTTGGTCTGTTATTAAATATCATCATCATCATCATCATCATCAGCTCATTTATGTCCCCACTGCTGGGGCACGAGCCTTCCCTATGGATGGATAAGGAGAACGGGCCATAAACCACTACGCGGGCCCAGTGCGGATTGGTGGTGCGCCGGGACCAACGGCTTAACGTGCCTTCCGAAGCACGGAGGGGCTCGAGATGATAAATTGTTGGTCACCCATCCGATGACCGGCCTTTGCCAAAGTTGCTTAACCTCAGCACTCGCAGACCGGGCGCGTAAACCACTGCGCCATCGAGCTCCTCATTAAATATCCTTACCTTATAAATACGTGTTTCCATCATTATCATTAACACCCATAATACAGTCCACTATTCATATATTTCACTAGCTATCACTTTCTTTATTTGTAAGTGTTGTAATTTTATATTGAAAATTATGAAAAGACGTGTTATTTCATTTTTGTTTCTTTTGGAAGTAAGGTAACCTAGTTACAGTTATTTGTTTTAAGAACTTTGAATACATAATGTCATAGACATAAAGTCAGTATTATTTCAACACACCCCCTTAATCAAAATTCTTACAAACACATAAATAAATAAATAAAAAAATCACTCAAAATATACCAAAAGTAAAGGTGTAAAAATATATTTACACTAAACATAAGTTTAATACACATCTGCTGTGTGCCACACGCTGTAATTGCTTTGTTAAAACATCAGCGGGCATATCACTTGATTTGGTATATTTCAAGTTTACCGAATTATCACTAATCTTATCCCTAATAAAGTGATATCTGGTAACTATATCGTCCTATGGTGGTGTACCGGATTTAAGGCCAAGCTCTGTGCACTCTGACTATCAGTACAAATTGTTACGGTATTAGATAATAACTTTGTCCTTACCATAGGATCAGATACTAATTCTGTGATAAACCGTCTCAAATATATCGCTTCCTTCGTAGCTTCTGTAATTGCCATATACTCGGCTTCCGCTAAAGACAAGGCTACGGGTTTCTGCTTCCGCGAGGCCCATAATACCGAACTGCCTGCTAATTTGAAACAGTAACCCGTATAAGAAAAGCGATCTATATTACAGTTTGCCAAATCGGCATCGGAAAATCCTACAAGGGGCATACTAGATTTTTTATAACAAATCGAGTAATCTAAAGTGTCTTTTAGATATTGTAAGACTCTCTTCGCGGCTAACCAGTGAGTCTTGTTGTAACGAGTATTGAACTGACTCAGGTAACTAGTCGCGTAAGCAATGTCTGCACGAGTAATAACACTCAGGAACATGAGGTCCATGAGGAACATGAACAAATACAAACGACCCAAACAAATGACATCCTAATTATTATAATTTAGTAACCAGTGCTAAAAAGTAAACGAAATAAGGCAAAGCCTTTTTGTTTTACCATCGTTGCAGTAATGCAGTTGAAACAAGACACGCTACAAAATATCTTTAGAATCATAGATATGGCTTGATCCATGTGTCAATTTAAAATCCAATTCATGCAATGCACATGAGTACAATACACATCATTTATGACTGGCGTCATTTACTCTACCTCAATGGCCTACATAAACAGCCAAGTATGTTACTATTACCTTAATAGCTACCTAAAACTTCTTAAGACTGGCGTCAAGATGTCTACAGAAATTAATAAATTAAATGATCTCGCGCCGTGTTACTCGAAAAATTTAAGAAAACAGAAACTTAAAGAGACGTTAACGAAACGAACGTTAATAAAACTATCTACGAGTACTACACTTACACTGAATATAACAAACACGAAAATTCACAATTTCACTTCAGTTTCCGATCCTTATACAATTGAATAAAATAGATAAAATAATTCGATAGACTGACTTCTCTCAACTTAATTAAAATCTCACGGAGATATTCTAACTGAAATATCATAAATTCAAATGTTAGCTTTGAAGATTTGATTTCATTCTACTACCCAGTATTTTAATCGAACGCGATTCTTGCTATAAATGCATAGTATTTCTCCATTATTGAATTAAAACTAGCAAGCGAATTGATGCAAATAGCGTTCGTAGCACGTTCAGTCAAAAGTGCAGAGCGCTCAAAGCTCGGATGCCTTATTAAAATGAAGTGGGTTTGTGTGTTTTGTCACAATGCAAAGCCATCGTTATTGGCATAGTCATAACATACCAATCAGTCTAGCTTACTGTGGAGAGGTGTTGAGTTTGGCAGAGAACAGTGAACCATAGCATATATTATGTTTCAGATTGACCGTCAGAACGAGCACAATGTGTACAATCATGAAGAAAGATTTGTATACACTTTTGACTCTTATAACAATGGGTTAAGAGTTACAATTGTTTGAATTACTGTTCTCGTGTATGTTAGTAGCAAGCTATATGTCACTGCTGTTTGTCTGTCTGTCATTTAATGATGATTCCTAAACTTCATTATTATTGTTGTATACGCGGGTATCTATATAGTATTATAAGATATTATAAAGATACGCCCATCCTCTAAGAGCGTGTAATTAAACAAATATAAAAGCAACATAATAATATGCATATAAGCAAACGTTTCAGGAGCCCTACAGCGAATGTAGGTACACAATGCACTATTGTTATTTACAGACGGCGCCAGCACTAGCGATAAGTTTTTATAATTTGAAATATGATCTTATGTTACTCAACACCTTTGTTTAGATGTTCCCAGCGGCTGCGTCTGCTGGCCAACCACAAATATTATTTAGTCGTAATTATACAGAGCTACGAGGTAAACGTGTCTTTCATATTTAATATCCTTCTGATTAATTACTTTATAGAACTCTCATTATTTCATAAACCTAACAGCGAATATTTAATAATTATCTTGATATCAGCTTTACTAGTATTTTTCGTTAGGTACATATTTATTTTAGCTTCTTATTAAAATGTTTAAATAAATGTTGTCGCACCAAAGTTTTAAACATTACGAGTATAATTAGTAGCGATGACGATATTTATAGTTGGTAGCAATGTTAGATAATTAATAAATAATATTTAGTGGTTTCCAAGTGTGCTTTCGTTGCACAAGGGGCTGCGCTTGGCAAATAGAACGTTTAATGATGTATAAAGAGAACTGACTTCAAATAGTAAAGAATAATAATGTTGAAATGCCCTTGGGATGCAACGACGCCATGCCTAACAGAACTTCCGCCTACGGCATGCTTTTATATTACCGTCAATAGTGGTGTCACAATAGCTATGCATGCTCGATGGGTGAAATTGATATATACCTGGGACACAAGTATGTATGTCAGTTGTTGCTACTTAATGGAGGCTGAGATATTTGATTCGAGGACCGGTTCAAGGGCCAGGGGAAGAGTCCTACATAACCATCTGCGTCTCCTCGGGCGCAGCGGTATGTCTTATGCATACATAATAAATAAAACAGTTTTATACTGTAGAAAAAAGTGGTAGAGGAATCCAGCCTGTACCTGGAAAAGCGCGTTTATACGGTATCTTGATCCTAAATAATTCTGCATCAAATACAAATACAAAACCCGCGCCACCCATGCAGATTCTAAAAAAACGTAGCTTCGTATATCATGTTTGTTTGTCAAACTTTTCAACGAAGCTCTAGTTTTCAAACGAATTTTGTAAATAAATTTTGAAAATCCGTATTCATTTCAAAGTGTGTTAATCTCGAGTTATATTACTACTTTTACAATAAGTCAAAAAGCATTTTACGAATAAAAATCAAGGTCAACTGGACTTTCCTTCATTTGAAATGGCAATACCCATTAAAGACACGGTACGAACTATGTTAATGATTATTAAGGCAGTTTATTTATTGTTGTTTAGTGTTGTAGTTTTATTTTTTGTGAACTGCAGTGTCAATATTTGAAATTATTATTTGTTTGTATGTAGAACGACATTCTGTGACACTTCAATAAAATTCTCATAACATGAACATCAAACTTAATCTTTACTAGTTTTTTCATCACGTTATCAGCACGAAATGCTCGTTTAAAAATGGATAATAGGTTATGTATTTATCTAGTGTTATTGTGAGTAAAGTCTAAAATTAATTTCACCATTTCAATGTGAAAATTTTGTGAGAAACATAAATAATAAGTAACGGAAAATACTAAAAACGACAATTTAATTTTTCAATACAAAATGATTTGTTTGTTTTGTTGTTATGGAAACACGAAGTCCGCCGGGTCAACAAAATGTTCCTATAGCTGTGAAACATTTAATGTCTTTTGTCTCTTGGTTGTCAAATACATATTTATAAAGGTGCGTTCAGATATTTGTCTGTTTCATAGCTGTACTGTAGTATGAGGTCCGATCTCTTTGGTCCGTTTTGTTGGAATACAAAACAGTTCTGTTTCAGAAATAAAAAAAGTGTAAAAGTGTCAGTTGGTTGTCGTAAAAAGAAAATCTATACATATAAAATGCTTTGTACTGAATGACTGACTGACGGATCAACGCACAGCCTAAACCGCTGATCGTAGAGACCTGAAACTTGGAGGGTGTGTTCTTTGTACGACGTAGGCATCCGATAAGAAAGAATTTTCCAAAATTCTACCCCTAAGGGGGTGAAAAAGGGGGCAAAGCTTGTATGAGACAATTTGATTCCTTGGTCCAATCTAATTAAATTTTGCATAAACCTTTTTTAACAGAATTAATGGAAGACGTGTTTCGTATTTTATTGAAATTCATCCACTAAAGGGGTTAAAAAGGGGTAGAAAGTTATTTTGGCGGTGATTTGCTTCGAAGTTGATATCAATACCCCTTAGTGCTTTTGATTTAAATTACTTTTTATTTTGACACATGTTTGAAAACTCAATCCGACTTTATTCAAAAAAGGTTGAATCAATATATATTTAAAAAAAATTGATTTTGCTGATAAGCTCAAAAAATTTTAGTAGAGTATTTGTTGTTATCTGTAAACGGCTTTTACAGCGTCACCGGACTTTTTTGGGGGCGGCGAGAAACTTAAAGGGTTTCTCAAGCCACACTGCTTGATCACGATCAAAACAACGTCAGAAAGTTTCTAGAGGGAATGGCATCACGCAAGCGTGCTCCCGCATTCTACTAGATTCTCCGAGTAGTTTGGATAGGATTGGGATGGCCTAACAGGGTTATAATAGTAGTGTACGTTATAAGCAGATGTGTACATATCTATATCAGAGTTTACACCCTAACTATCTTGACTAATAGTAACCTATCTTAATATGCGAAAGTGAGTTTGTTTGTTTGTTTCTTATTTGTTACGCTTTTGCTCTTGACTTAAAACTAAAATATTAACGCTAAAATGAAGATTTTGGCTTGTTGAAAGCCTTCATAAAAAAACAATAAGTTAAAATGATTTTACAAAAAAAAAAGTTTTGTCTTCATGATTTTAACAAGAATTTTCAATAAATTAAAATGAAAAAAAAAACAATTTTTTTTATACATTTAAGCACTATTCAAAGGACCCCGTACCATAAGTATGGAAAATGTGGTTTCAGTTAAATATTCAGAGATTTTGATATAATGTAGATTTTATCGTCCTGAACAAAAGTCTCTATGGGGGCTACCACTGTTGCCGAGTCCCTTTCAGAGTTACGACTTATTTTGTACCCTCAAGGAAATAGACTAGTACTAACTACTAATTCGCACCTTGTCACAGTGACAGTAATATCAGTAATGTAATATGACACTTCCAGCGTCTTTTTCTAGTGAAAAATAAATCGTTTGATAAATGTTTTGAGAAGTTCTTATTACAACGACATACAAATCATTGGAACATTTTTTTGTGCATTTTAATGCACCCATATTTTTACAGTAGA
The DNA here is from genome assembly GCA_963082485.1 of Eudonia mercurella. Classification (NCBI taxonomy): domain Eukaryota; kingdom Metazoa; phylum Arthropoda; class Insecta; order Lepidoptera; family Crambidae; genus Eudonia; species Eudonia mercurella. Next base: position 13,428,338 of record OY720022.1, on the reverse strand, counting down.
TTGTACCAGACAAAACAAACTACCTAACGGATAAAATGAAAGATAATAGTGTTACTCGTTCAATCTTATCTACATATATTTACATACTTTGATAGATACACATGTACACTTTAAAACTCGGTTTATCAAGGATTTCTGTTCGCACAATCAAGTATGTGGTTTAATAATGCAGTACTTGGGTATTTCACGTTTTCTTGATGACGTGCATAACCAAGGTACCATACCACACTGGCAACATGAGCACAACAACCAATAGTCCTGGCACCGGTTTTACATTTACAGTAATAGGCCAAGATAGGCTCTTCCTCCGGAATTTCGTTTTGGAACGCTATCCATAATTGATGTTTAACTGCATTTCGAAAACGCGAGCGTATTCTCACACGTATCAGGCCGTGTTCATTTAGTTCATCAAACTCAAATACATCGTTATTATCCATATCCATTTTATCCTGTATGTAAGCAGGGCTTAAATTAATTTGGTAAATACCAATAGTCAGTCGCTTCAAATACGCTATGTCAAGCCTAGGAAACTGCGGAAAATGATTTTCATTAAGAAGGTTCCAATTAGCATTACGTCTAGTAAGATTAACGTCAGCTTCCACCCGTGCTTGCATTACATTAATATCATGAATCCTATTCAGTAACTCTCTGGCTAATCGAACAGTTGCATCCTCCATATAGATATTGACATGATATCTGTTAATTATAGCACCAGCTATTTTCGGAAAGTCGTTTAGATGATTAAGGTGTGCCATTGGGATCAAACCATCAAAAAACTTAAAAATTGACTTCAAATGGCCATTGCGGGCTTCAACTATCCATCTTGTTTTCGTAATTATTCGCGATTTGTTTGCTGCTTCTGTTGAAAGTTGTTGCTGTCCACGTGCAAGGACTTCGGGCATTTTACAGTGCATGCCTTTATTTTGGAGATATGGCACAACATCTCGATATCCTCGATCCATTAAAAACACATCGCCATCTCGAAACCATTGGCTCATATCATCGTTCGATTCAAACTCGACTTTAAGTATGCTCGCGTCATTATTTCTGGAGTCTGAAAAATAGGGTCCGTGTATATCTAAAATGTATCCATCAGGGGCTACTATTAGGCAGGGTTTTACTAAATGTCGTTTTTTATGAAAAGAAAAAGATTTTCTGAGAGATTTGAAGTTGCTAGGTTTTCCTGTATAAGTATAGGATGCATCAACAATAACTATTGCTTGTCGATTGTCAGTATTAGGATTGTATAGTTCATTAGCGAATGGTGTCACGTGGGCATTAATGAAGTCATCTCGAGTAATGGCATTATACCCAATAGACTGGGGCACAAATCTTATCAATAATGATTGCCTGACTATTTTAATGTCGCGACTCACGTTGGCTCTGGAATTGTATTTGAAAAGAACTTTTAGGAAAACATCAGAGAGTCCTTGACACATTTTCACCAAGAACATCAATAATTTTTTTTCTGTGACATTGCGGTTAGGCCCGTCGTCGTTAATCGGCACACAATACTGCAACATGTCTTGAAATTGCTGTTTTGTTACGGGAGATATTATACTGAAATCTTCTTCTGAGATGTTGTCTACGTCAAAATCATCACTTTTTTTTTGCTTACGTAACGTGTGTAGGAATGAACTCAATTCATGGCCCGCAAGTCGATAACGTCATTTAACAAATAGTAACGTGGGCTTCAATTCTAAAAGTAGTAGCCCGGAAATGTCCAAGTGTCCAACACAACATCGAGCTGATGCGGGTACATAAATGTTTAATTCAATGAAGACGTTTGTTCTTGCATTGAGGTTCAACCGGGGATGGTTTTCTCGTGAGTTGCAAATCATGCAAGTATTGCTCGACCTTTGCCTCAGTACGTTTAAAGCAATACAATCATCGCGACGCAGCTCCTCCAACTCTGTATTTAGCAATCGGTCACAGTTAATACATACACGGGACTCATTGATAAATTCAGCCGGGATATTGTTCATACTTTCTCTGTATGAAATCGCCATCTGAATTTTTTCTTCGTAATTTTCCGGTATCCGCCGCAAAGCACGAGGAACATAGGCATTATTGCAGACAAAGCAATGTCCTCTAACTAATAGTAACGCCATTCTACTTTACTCTTACCTATTTGTAAATCTTACATCTAAACCTTACATAAATAATCTTATTCGGTATATATTCACATTATTATCAATAAATATTATGTTATTTATTAATAATCTACGAAGTGCACATGACGCACGTTTGAAGTTGACATTGCAGTCACTTTATCTTTCGTCAAATGGCCAGTTTATCGCGAAATCGCAATATAGGTTCAATCTAATGTCAATTGTTTAAATATATAGTTGGTAATTGCATCTAATTAATGATTTACTATCTGATACAAAATAAGTCGTAACTCTGAAAGGGACTCGGCAACAGTGGTAGCCCCCATAGAGACTTTTGTTCAGGACGATAAAATCTACATTATATCAAAATCTCAGAATATTTAACTGAAACCACATTTTCCATACTTATGGTACGGGGTCCTTTTAAGTACACTTTACTTAGACACTCCTTTCCCCTTCCCAGGTTGCAAGGAGATACTAAGTAAGCCCTAATGCACTAATCACTTGGATAGTTATTTAGATTTTTTTTTATTTTACAACTTTATAAGATATATTTTATTATATTTTTTACTTTTATAAAAAAGGTCTTAAACATTTTTAAAAAAGCTGGGGGGGGGGGGATCTCTAGACCTTCATTATATGACATCTATCGATATATGATGAACATTGTGACAGACGTTAAAATGTCTAATATAAAAAGGCACATTGCGGTTTCAGGGCACGTTTCTAAATTATTTTCGCGAAGAGGTTTCAATGACAGTCTTTCCTGAACCGGTAGTGAAGTGGACAGATTTTCATGGAGTAAACTTATTCGAGGAAGAGGACTTCTAAGAAGAAGCCACTGACGTGGGCTTATCCCTTCCAAAGTCTAGTTCAACAGATTCTTCTTGCGGCGTGTGACAGTTAATTTTCGATTTAATTGGATTAGATTGAAATGATGATTTAATTACTATGAGCAATTCCTTTGATCTGACTTTTGTTAAAAATAAAAGAGGTGCCCCGACACTATTAAGAAACGGGTTTCGGTATATTTTAAACCCAAACAAAAAAACACGCAATACGTTATGGCGATGCAGCACTAGGGCCCAGAGCAGTGCCCGGTCACACTGAACGAAGACTGCTTCGAGAGAGCCAGCACACATGCAAAACGGACTTCTCGAAAAATGTTATAGATATTGCGTTGGACGCTTGCAAGGACAGAATTGTAAAAGTCTTTGGTTCTGTTCAGCAAATGTATGAAGAAATTATCCAACAGCTAGATGACAGTGATTTTGTGGATACAGACGAGATACCACCTTTTCATTCTAAAAGAGACTTACTTCTAAGGCATAAAAAGAAAACTCTGCAATTAAAAAGTTTATTGATTCATCGGCCAAGCGACGTCGAAATCCCAGAAACATTAGCAGAAGATTTCTTTTTTTCGGAAATGAAAACAAAATATTGGTATTTTGTACGAAACTGTCACGCAAACTATTTAAGAAGACAAAACATAAAACATACAAGTTTTATGCCGATGACACATTTAAAAGGGAAGCAAAGCTCTTTTCGCAAATTTTTACTCTGCATAATTAGAGTTAAATCCCGAAAGTGACCAATACCAGAACATTGTACCGGTGTGGTGTTCTGTTTGTGTGGTGTAAAAAGCAACAAACGTACGAAAGACTGTTTACTGTACTAAAAGAACTCGGTCCAGAAATAAAATATTATAAAGTAGACTTTATAATATTTTGAACTGTTTCAACGCCTTGAAAAATGTATACCCAGACACCTACATAAGTGGTTGCTTCTTCCACTACCAGCAAGCCATCCGTAGAAAATGTAAATAGTTCCTGATAGACCAGACGTCAGTCGGCAGAAACGTCATGAAACTGTGCACTCATATGGACGGATAGCGATATGGACGAACTAAGATTTGGACGAATAGCGATATGGACGATTAGTAATATGGACGATTAGCGACAAGGACGAATAGCGACATGGACGAATAGCGATATGGACGAATAGCGTTATGGACGAATAGCGATTATGGACGAACTACGTTAACGACATCTGACGAACTATATAATGGACGAACTGCGTATTGGACCAAATGCATGACAAATGGCTAAATTTGTCATTTGTTTATTGAAAAAAAACGAACTTATATCAATAAAATAGTAACTATATTTATACTTTGTCGATGCCCAAGATTTAAACTTAATAAACGTTAAAATAAAATAACAAAATAAAACAAGCCACCAAAAAAATCTAGTCTATTTAATCTCAGACAATGTTATAGTAAATTTCAAGTTTATACGGTGCACAAACACAATTACACAATACTCCACAATATGCACTAAAACCAACGAGAAAAGTTAAAAAACGGTAAACCCACATCCCGCAAGTATGATAACTATAGTGGGATAGAACTTGCAGCTTTCTGAGCCTAAGCTAACCCGTTTATGGCAATAATTATACATTAGCTTCTCCTCGTGTTCTCGGCAGTTGTCTACATTTATAGAGATTTACTGTAACTTCAGAAACTTATTGTTGTTCCCGAACGCGAGGCTGACTTCTTGCCTGCAACATTTATTACAAATAATGCCGTTAATAAAATAATTTTAGACTGCGTAAAATATTGTGCAAACTGTTTCGCTCCGCCGGCGCGCAATGCTCTTTATTATCTTGCGTTACACACGACTTTACAAACTTTATATCAATGTGTGTTGGTTTCTTATAAAATTTATAATGAAATAGAAGCGGTAGAGTAATTATTTGTTTGCATAAAACGTGCTGAATCTACGGTTGTTACAGAATTTGAGAGCACTTGTTTAGGGATAGCTTTTAAATTCAACGAAGAACACGATTATTATTTAGTTATTAATTTCAACTTATTTTAATATTATTCAAAAGTAATCATTATAAAACAATGAAAAATATCACAATTGCAATAATTATTCTATGTATGTCATGATATTATTATGTTCTGGACGAAGCAAAGAGGATTAGCAAAATACTGTACAATACAGAAAAGGCGTACAAATAAATAAATAAAGTAACGAGACTGCGTGTCCGAGTCACAATTAAAATTCTTGAAAATTAATTGTTTGAATTACAAAACGCTGACTTATGTGAGCTGATAATCAAATAAAGCTCCTATTAAATCTGGTAGAACCACTTTGTAGCGAAAACCAGTCGTATAGTCTAGTTTCAAAGCAAATTTAGCGATAATTAAGAAATGATCTGAGGTAATCTTTATTATGTTATAATGACGTAAACAGTATTTTGTGCCAACCATTGTTATATAAAAGTATGCAAGTATTATATAAAAATTAATGGCTAAAACGTATTGGCAGACTAAACTGGACTCCAATACACCTGGACGGCATAACTGCATCTACTCAAGGCATTTTACAATGGAATTATTTGTGTGTAAGGGACATAAGAAATGAAAGCGACATAGAGATCATGCGGTTCCTAATTTTTTTCTTATGAACGGATCCGAAATGATTTGTGTTAAGATTCATGTTAGCAACTAATTACAATGAAAAAACTTAACTGAACGATGAACCATAAAAAAAGTATTTTATAATACGAGTACGACAGGAAATGAAGGAAGACATAGCACAGATCTACAAATTTAACACAATGACAATGTCGTACAGAAAGACAGGTAAGTATAACATTTTATATATTATGATCATCATCATCATCATCATCAGCCTATAAACGTCCCACTGCTGGGCACAGGCCTCCCAAATGATCAGTAGCACGTGGGGATATTGGGCCATAACCCACCACGCTGGCCCAATGCGGGTTGGTGGGTTTTAACGACTGCCATCTTACGACAACAACCGGGACCAACGGCTTAACGTGCCTTCCGAAGCACGGAGGAGCTCGAGATGTTTTTTAATTGGTCACCCATCAGGCGACCCGGCATTGCGAAAGTTGCTTAGCGGGCAAGATCGCAAGCTGAACGCGCTAGCCGCTGCGCCATCGAGCTCCTCATCATATTATGATGCATTATTAGATTAGATGATATTGTCAGTTCCACTGACTATTTCAAAAGGGTTGTTGTTGGGTCATTGAGCTGTTGTGATCATAATGTTTTATTAGTACTAAAACATAATGTAATTTCAGGATAATTATCATACCGACAAATATATTTAAAACATGGCTTAGTTCAACTTTTCAAATCCTTCTAAAGCCAAGTAAGTCCTTGACATCTTGTCTCATCTCGCACTTAAGTACAGTAAGTTATTTATTTGATAAAAGATGTTGTCAAATAGGTATAAATTATTTTAAAAATTTGAAAAATTTATTAAAATGCAATTTTTTTTAAATCCTTGGCACATTACATGTGTGTGAAATTTTGAACTTGATTATAAAACAAATTTTGAAATCGATTTATTATTTACGTAATGTTTTTTATAAATTAGGTACTAATTCTGTGAGGTTCATTACTACAGTTAATATGTTATTCATTAATCAAAATGTAATCAAAAATTAAATGTAGAAACTAAAAGCGTAGTAGATTTCTAATATTTTTTTAAATTATTTAGTTGTTTAAATGCGCAATGGGTTGTTAGGTTTGTATTTTTGTCTATTTATAGACAATTCAAAATATATGTTTAACAAATAAAGTGACAGAATAATTATTGATATCAATAGTTAAAGACGATTCAGTAACCGCAGCCGTGTCATAATTACTTGTGAAAACCTTCGAAATTACGAAAGAAAAGTGACATATCTATCTGTTTTCAATAACATCACCCAGGTTCATTTGTTTGTGTTGCTATTTTAGTCAATGAAACGTTGTGTTTTCGATAGGGCGGCCGGCCGCTAGTTCGCGGCGTCGGCCGTCGCTGGTGGTTGCGTTGTAGTTGCGACGTGGCTGCGATGTAGTCGGTATCAAACACGCGGTCAATAATGACGGCAAAGTGTCCCGTGTCAATTCAACTATGAATTTTCATACAAATTAGCGCCCGCCAACGTGTTGTAGTTGTGGGATGTGTGAAACAAGCCTTAGTTATTGTTCTGAGATTTTAGCAGTATGAAATAACTGACATGTCATTTAAGTTTTATCCGATGACGTTTGTTTGTCTTAATGTAAGCACATAATACTCGATAAAACGGAAAGTAATACTGGATGCCAACTAACAATACACCACACTAGTAACATACATTTTATTTTATAATATATTTCCTTGATATTAGTATTATAACTCTTGTAGTTATTTTTTGACTGCGATGAAAATAGCAGTCAACAACCCCAGTGGGAATAATAGAAGTTTGGTGTAGACTACCTACTGAATCTATAGTTTAAAAAATATTAATATAAAATTTTTCGTAGAAACTCTTTTCAATTAAAAATGGATAATCCCTTTATTTGTACATTTTTTACACAATGCCGCAGACATTAACCCCACCGATAGTATTTATGTAGACGCCGAGACAGTTAGAAGCTAATGGCCTGTGACGTTGTTGTAGAACAACCTCTCTCTACAGCTAAAATATGTGATGTGAATAGATACATTATCATCATTGGCATTTCAGTTCATATGAAACTATTCACGCAATGTAAGTTTCAAAACTACTCACTTTGAGGTCTCGTGAGGTCGAAATGTCGGGTATAAAAAGGTATGCCTACAATAGCGCCTTTACTTGCGGTAATATCCGTTTAAATTTCTTTTAGTGCATATCTAATTAAGCGATGAGGCACCTCTTGCGTTGGCTGAACAATCCAATGCGGGAGAGGTTTTACCAGTAACTGTCGTGACCAAAGTGACCGCCCAGGACTGAGTTTAGGAAGCCCAGGGTTGCCTAAGACCTGAGTCACCTTGGGTCAAGCCAGAGGACTTGACCCACAATATCGACGAGTCGATATTTGTAGAGTTGGTTCGGCTGCACGAGTCTGAAGCACATTTCGATCTTTACTTTTCGCCAAGAACCCCCAATACATTTATTTGTAAATTTTAAAAAGAAAGATTCAATCAAGCATGCAACGAAGAAAACGTAGCCTACGGTGGTGGGTCTGTACTTGTGTGAGCCGGAATTTCTTCTGAGAGTCGCACAGAACTGGTGTTCATAGAAAACGGCTCTTTAACTAGCGTAAGATATGTGGAAGAAATTCGTAATGAACACGTTGGTCCATTTATGGCCAATTTGGGTGAGGATGCTATTTTTATGTATGACAATGCCCGACCTCATACAGGTTGGATTGTGAATGACTACCTTCGAGAGATAAACATACTCGTATGGAATAGCCAGCACGCAGTCCGGATATCAACCCGATCGAGCAAACGCAGTAATGGAAGCACGAGGAGGCAATACGAAGTATTAAAGTTCAAAAAAATCGTAATGTTGTTCAAAAATGTCATGTTTCCTATTTTTGTTTTAAGGCAAGATCAGCAGTTTTTTTTCTTTATGTAATTTTTGTAAATCAATTGTAGTGACTCATAAATTTTATAAAAGGAGTATTTAATTCTCTTTTAAAAACAATTTATTTCATTAAGCTAGCATTCTTAGTTTCCGAGATTTAGAGGTTTTGTTCCGAACGATCTTAGAGAAGCTAGTAAGTAAGATAATAGTTTCGTTTTAATAAGTTTGTGTTTACAGTTTATAGTTGTGTTAGTATAGCTAAGTTAATCATTTCGTTTCAATGTTTATGTTTTATACTTGTGTGTTTGTTATTATTAAAGATATCTGATCATTGCCTTTTATTAAAGCCCTGTGGTGACTTAGGTAACCTAGGTTTAGGGCATAGACATAAATCTAAGATACTTAGGCAAACAGGATAATAGTGAATACATACCTCAGATAGTGAGGTAAAGTTGAGACCTAGGTCATATGTCTATGCTTTAACTTGGATCCTAACGCTACGGCGTCACTGGCGTCTAAGTGCCGCGCCTCTCGCGCACTACGGTTTTGTACCGCGGAGGCGGGGGGTGAGGTTGTATTTATACTAAACACCTGTTTTTCGCTTTTTCTCATAAACCGAGTGTTCCACAGGCACAATAACATTATAATTGTATTGTCTAGATGTAAGTTCATCATGTAATAGTTTTTAGACGTAGAAATTAAGACATTTTTGTAACAAATTATGCAATGCAATGCAGAAAGAGAGGTGAATAAAATCGCCAGAGCGAGAAGGAGATAGCTGCGAGAGTATAAATCCAGACTTGCGTCTGGGTGGAGCACGCACATTTTGATGGACACTCCGATAAGCAAGAAACTCGAAGCTATCTCCTCTCAAGAACCCTGGCTGACTCTACCGAAGAAAGTTCTTTTATTGACGCAATTCTAGCAACAGATGTACGGCCCGTCCCGTACAGGTTTCTTTAAGTGACCCGGATTCATTGCTCTCGAGCAGTATGCAAACAAAATTGAGAGACCATTACCATATAACATAAAATAACCTTAATACTCCCAAATGACGTTTTGATAATGTTTCAAGTAATTTAGACCAATTGAGAAAACGTAGTGGCATAAGAAAATTCATTCGTTTGCCAAAGCGTTTCTATAATTAGGCTCTTAATTTTTTGTTAACGACCGGCAATGTCCAGTGTGAAAGAATGCCTTTGTTAGTCGCTTCGAAATAAAACGTTATCCAAAAGACGAAAAGAAGAATTGCTGCATTGTAACAATTCAAGTCAATCTAATTGCTTTTTTATATAAAACGTTAGTTTGAGAAGAAATTTGTATTGTATATTATCTGTTAGTTTTAGTAAATTTCGTTATTACTCGTACGAGTATATGTGCATTTCCATGCGACCATTTTTCTAATGGCGTCCTGAATGGGCCAGGTAAATAAACAAAAAAATATTCGAAGTGATTTTGAATAAAGGAACTTTTAAATAAAATTAAATAATATAATTCAAGCTATATTTCTAGCTTCAGAGAAGTGGCGCCTCAACTTAATGTGATCGACATAAGATCTCTTCGCCTCTTGGGAGCCCCTATTTTAGATGATTCCCTCCCAGATTTTATAAATGGAAATTTACAAAATTTTAGTGATACGTTAGATCGCCTTTTTAAAATAAATTGTCACAAGGCTTTTACTTTATTACGTTATTCTTTATTCGTTCCAAAGTTCACGTATGTCTTGCGGTGTTGTCAGCTTAGCAACACCCCCTATTAGGTTCTGTGGCCTGGGTATCCGTAAAACTACTGACGTGTCCCTTCCGGCGTTCTTGTCTTCCGTCCATGCTACTCAACATCTTATCAACAAGATACTGCAACACACATCGTGTTCCTCTCTGGTTTCTCACTTGGACGAGGCCAAGGCCGCCTGGAGTGCAACTTGCCCGAATTCCGATTATACCACAAACACCTCTTCCCAAAGGCTTTGGGACGAGCCTGTCTGCGGACTGTTGCGTAATAACCTTATCAACACGTCTTCTAGCCCTGCAGAGAGCGCCCGCCTTTTAGCTGTAGGGAAATGGGAGTCAGGTCTTTGGTTGCAGGCATTACCCTTTCCTAATAAGGGTACTCTGCTGAACCGTAGTACTTTTCGCCTTGCCACTGCCCTGCGTCTTGGCGCCCCCAGTATCGTCCCTTATCAATGTCGTTGCGGCGCGCCCGTGACATCCTCGGTCACCACGGGCTGTCCTGAGCTAGAAGTGCTGGTCGCATTGCTCGTCATCATAACCTCAATGACGTCATTCGACGGGCTCTTGTCACTGCTGGAGTACCAGCGGTACTCGAACTCTCCGGTCTGGCACGTGATGACGGCAAAAGACCGGACAGCATGATCCTAGTACCTTGGAGGGTGGGACGGGCTCTGGTATGGGATGCTACTTGTGTCGATACGCTTGCACCGTCCGACATTCTAAATATTTCTGTTAGCGCTGGCGCGGCTGCAAATCATGCAGAGAACCTCAAATGGTGAAAGTATGAGAATCTGTCTGGGGATCTCATATTTGAGCCGTTTGGGGTAGAGAATTTAGGTCCATGGAGCCCGGGTGCTCACAAACTCTTTAAAGATATTTGTATAAAATTAGTAGAAACCACCCGGGACCCCAGAGCTAGCAGCTACTTGGGCCAGCGTATAAGCATAGCTATCCAACGTGGCAATGCTGCTAGCTTACTGGGCACTCTGCCTGATGTGGACGATTAGGGCAATTTTTTTATTTATAGTTAGTAGTAGTTTTAGTTTATAGTTTTTTGTAAGTTTAATTTTAAGTAGTTTAATTATTATCTTGTTTTTGTCTTTGTTTGTAAATAAATATATTGAAAATAATAAAAATATGCAAAATTGGCTTTAACATAACATTAATTCTTACAAATCGAGGAAATCAATAGTTTTTAACCGAAACAAGTTGTGAGGTCTGATGACATAGCACGAATAAGTAGTGAACCCAGCATTCGCTTTATCTAGTTCGAGATCATTGTATAAGCTCCAGTCAGCATTCCACCGAGTCTCAAAGAAATGCAAACAAAGTTTCAAAAGAGCAAACAAAATTGTTGATAGATTTCCGGCCTAACGTTTTCTGGCACGGGACGGAAGTACCTGTTAGAAACTAAATGTATTTTAGTGAAACGAATGTATCATCATCATCATCATCATCATCTCAGCCAAAAGACGTCCACTGCTGGACAAAGGCCTACCCCAAGGATCTCCACAACGACCGGTTTTGTGCTGCTCGCATCCAGCGGCTTAAATCAAAGTAGTTTGTGGACCAAGTTTTCATCATTACGAAAATTGCAGAGAGTGGTGGCGTATTGCAAAAGGTTTATAGTAAAATCAAAGGGATCAGTTGAAATGTGCCCGACATGGTTAACTAATAAAGAATTGACTCAAGCATTGCATGTGTGTATTAGAGAATGTCAGATTGAACATTACGCAAAAAAAATTAATGACATAAAAATGAAAAGGATTATAAATAAGAAAAGTAAACTTACCACATTGAATCCTTTTCTGGATAACGAAGATATCTTGAGAGTTGGAGGTCGCCTTGATAGAGCTGAGATTGGGATAGATAAAAAGCATCCGGTGATCTTGCCGGCGAAATCACATTTGACAAATTTGATCATAGCTGATGCTATAATTAATACAGTCCACTGTCTCTAGTATAATTGTTCACGGTGGGTGGAAATTATGTACATTCTGTCCATGGTGGGCGGAATGTTTAATGTGTAGTAGTTAGTATAGTATAGTTAGTATAGAATAGTTTTTTTTTGTTGTTTTTTACTCTTATATTTTATCTTCTTTACCTACTTGTTATAAACGTTATTACGTTTTAGGATAAGTTTTGGCAGATGTTTTTGGCATATTGAGTTCGTAATATTGTTACTAGATGGCGCTAGTGTTCAAACCGACTGAATCGCGCTATCGTTTCGTTTTTGGGCCAAGTATGTATAAGGATGACAAAACAATTAAATTCTTGCCTTGAAAAATTGGTGTTTTTATTCATGGTCCTTCGAGCCGGATATTAATAACGAGAATATCGGAACCAGAACGAGCGACAGTGGTGCCAACTAATATAACAGAAATCAACTATTATCAATATGGATAAAAATAAGAAGTCATATTTGAGAGCAGTAGAACTCGACAAATCAGGCTTTCTGCCTCATCTTCAACACGAAACAGACAACTACCTGAGTGAGGCAGACGCAGGAACATCAACAGACATGGGGACCATAACATCCACAGTGAGAGATACTGCAACAAGGGGATTTAATTGGTTAAAAGAGCAGCGAAACATATCAGAGGAGGAAGACTATGTATTTAAATCTGATGAGGAGTCTCCTGAGAAAGATTTGATCACAAAAGAATCCAACGCCGACACCTCCGATGATGACGAAGATCTTGGATCCGATGTCCTCCTAGCTGTTCAAAAGCCAGAATTTAAAGAAGCAATGAACAAAGTCAAAGGGGTGTTTGCCGCACACAAGGCACCGATTTTTGAAATTGCCAAACTGTCACTGGACAAATCAAGATTGTATGACTTGCTAAACTGGGTGAATCAAACCTCTGGGCTGAAGTACGTGATGACAGAGACAAAGCTTGGAGGGGCTGTTATCACCAAAATGCCTACAGACCAAATCAGCTTCTTAGCCTCTGAAGGCATTACAACATCTGGCGTCACTGAAACCCAGACAGAATATACGGAGTCTGTGGTTACTGCCACACAATCAGAACAATCTGGCCCGATATTCTCAGAGTACGGAGACCCAGTCGACACCTACCGATTATCATCAGAATCAGCTTCAATTGTGTCGCAATTAAGAACTGGGGTCATCCTCCCTCCAGTTAGATCTTCCTCAAAAAAGAAGAAAGTAACATTATTCAACTTAGGTGTCTCTGAGGGGGAGATTATGCAGATTTTATCTGAGAATCCGAGATACAAAATATTAGATCTTCTTAGACACGTGTATAGAAAGAAAGGGACGCTTAAATATATCAACACCATGTTCAAATTATCCGAATATTATGTTATAGAAACCTAGGTGTAAATTATTTGTGAACATGAATCATGACATCATAGAATCGAACCCTACATCATGTGATGTATATAAGACTAAAAATCAGAGAATTAATCAAAGACAAATTGTATAACAGGACATTTGAAAAAAAAAAAAAAAACTATTCTATACTAACTATACTATACTAACTACTACACATTAAACATTCCGCCCACCATGGACAGAATGTACATAATTTCCACCCACCGTGAACAATTATACTAGAGACAGTGGACTGTATTAATTATAAGAGCTATATAATAACCATTCACAGTGGCTAGAAATAATAACGATAAAAAACTTAAACAAACACAAATAAGAGTTCAATAAAATCAAATCATAACTAAAAACTAAACAGTTGGTAACAAAATGAAAATAATATGTTCAACTTTAGTTGCTAATCGGCAACACGCACAACTTCGTGACAGGCCTTCTCATTATACCCCTTTACATTTTAAACTTACAACCCTCGTAATGTTGTCCAAACCCTTGTGTTTTTCTTTAATAATACCTAACAGCCATCTTGCTGGAGGAAGATCGTCTTCCTTAATAAGGACTACCTCACCGATGTTAGGTTCTGGTGTTTTATATGCCCATTTGTAACGATGCAAAAACTGCGTCAAATATTCATTTGACCACCTACGCCAGAAGTTTTGCAGCATCCGTTGAGTTAGCTGCCATCGTTTCAAAGAAGAAACTGATGAAGGGTCGTAACTGTTATCTGGTACTAAGATCAACGGTTCGCCGATTAAGAAATGTCCAGGGGTAAGAGGTACTGAGTCTTGAGAGTTGACACTAATTTGGGACAATGGTCGCGAATTGACATGCTTCAATTTGGTATAAAAGAGTGCTTATTTCTTCAAAAGTTAGTGTCTCGGTTCCTATCACGCGTTTTAGGTGGTGTTTGGTGGATTTTATTCCCGCTTCCCATAGCCCACCGAAATGTGGAGCATGTGGCGGAATGAAATGCCATGTTGTTCCATTCGTTGCCAAACTCTCGGCTACCTCTTTGGTCAAGGTTGACCTTTCCTGAGCCCAAAGTGACTTTAGTTTGCGTGCTGCACCAACAAAATTAGTTCCATTGTCACTAAAAAGATCTGCACAATGACCTCGTCTCGAAACAAATCGTCGAAACGCCGCAAGAAATCCTTGTGATGTAAGATCACTCACAGCTTCTAAATGTATCGCCCTTGTTGCCATACACACAAACAAACATATGTAGCCTTTATACGCTCGATGACCTCTACCTTTGGTTGTTCTGATTTGAATGGGGCCCGCATAGTCAACACCACTTTGATAAAAGGGACGAATCGGTGTTACCCGTGAAGGGGGCAACTGACCCATAAGTTGATCTCTGGTTTGTGCGTTATAACGCACGCATCTGACGCACTTTCGTACAAACATTTTTGTCCGATTTTTAACATTTATTATCCAATATTTTGATCGCATAATGTTTATCATCAATTGGGGCCCACCATGTAATGTCCTTTCGTGAGCATCAGCTATGATCAAATTTGTCAAATGTGATTTCGCCGGCAAGATCACCGGATGCTTTTTATCTATCCCAATCTCAGCTCTATCAAGGCGACCTCCAACTCTCAAGATATCTTCGTTATCCAGAAAAGGATTCAATGTGGTAAGTTTACTTTTCTTATTTATAATCCTTTTCATTTTTATGTCATTAATTTCTTTTGCGTAATGTTCAATCTGACATTCTCTAATACACACATGCAATGCTTGAGTCAATTCTTTATTAGTTAACCATGTCGGGCACATTTCAACTGATCCCTTTGATTTTACTATAAACCTTTTGCAATACGCCACCACTCTCTGCAATTTTCGTAATGATGAAAACTTGGTCCACAAACTACTTTGATTTTCAGTCACTGTATGATGTGCCTTTGCACCTTTTTCTTCTAAATTTGTGTCATCGATAATTTTTTTTTTGAACTTGTATATAGTTGAATCTTTTAACCACATTGGACCAGTTTTCCATAACGGAATTGTTTCACATTCTGATGGTCGGACACCCCTTGATGCACAATCTGCTGGATTGTCATTCGTATCTACGTGTGACCATTGATATGTATACCTAACGAATGTATACCTTATATCAAAGGGTTAGAAGAACCTGTTAGAATGTAAAATTTGTTTTAGTGGAACGAATGTATACCTTGTGTCAAAAGGTTATTTGCTACGGGCGTGTACTGTGCGAGCATCAATTTCAACGAGATTTAAATTTAGGAATCGCGTCTTTGACTTTGACACGCCTTACCTGACCTAAATTTTGGCGAGCATTTACACTTTTAGGTGAAAAAATATCTCATTCGCGTCTCAGGTTCGCGTAACAGGTTGACGATCGCCTATAATGCTATGCATTAGTGCCTTCTTACATGACGCTACTCAAAACTAAAACTATACCAACGTTATGGACAAACGTTACGGACGCTAAGAGCGATTTTGATGGTCGGTAAATAGTAAACTTGTCGTTTAAATCAGTTAATGGCTCCGCATACTAGGCGACACGCGACTGCGACAGCTCGGCGACTAGACGCGACGACAGGCTGCGGCCGACAATTTTCATATATTTTGTTCAAAGCTCCGCACACTTGGCGTCAATCGCAGTCGCACGATGATAACAACATTGTCTCAAATAGCGACTTGTCTAAATTTTAGGCCTATTTCTAAATTGTCTTCTAATCCTGAACATCCTTGTCCCAATAGACATTTGGTCGCCAGGTCATTTTTTGGTAGGAGATAGTACTTGACTTCACCCATGACGGGCGGAATGTTCATGTTCAATCGCAACAGTAAATATTTTTTTATGATTTCATTAAAATAATATATTAGTAAATAATAAAATAATATATTAAAATAAAATAATATGTATTCTTTCTCTCCATGAAAAACAAATTTCTCTACGGTCCATTACACCTTAATCTCAAAATGCCTAATATCGGTACGACACAATCTCACAATGACTGAAACCAATAACACTAAATTTCAAAATGGCTTTGTCCCGTAATGCCTGAAATTTTAAATGTATTGTTCCCAGAATGACTGAATCACACGATCACATTATAATATGCATAAGTAGGTAATCAAACCTTCTTAACACACTTGACAATGCAACTCATTTATAAAGATAAAAAACAGGTGACTATCTATGATATTAACAAAAATATTTTATTTCAAGTGTGAAAATACAATTTATAATGAAATTAAACCACAGCGACATCGTATTTATTGATAACCAAAAAGGATATCCAAAATTATTATACGATGGGAATAAGTACTTTTTGGTAATAATAATGAAAGTGGTACATCTATGTGGCGTTGTGTAAATAGGAACGAGTGTAATGCGTCTGTGACATTGAATTTTACAAAAGATGCGATAAAGAGAAAAACTAAGCACATATGCAAGTCCCATTATAATCAGAATGTTCGTACCTAATTATTAACAATAGCAAAAAAGGTGCATGTGAAAAAAAACACTCCAATAAAAAAATTATTGAAAAGAACTTGACAAAAGCTGCAGAGACTTATCCGGGTTTAATTATGTGCTCGTATGAAGACAAAAAAAATCAATATACCGTGCGAGACATAAACATTTAGAACAAACAAATACTGAAGTTTTGTACTTAAAAGATGTTAAGATTCCCTCAATATTGGCTAACAATTTTCTCGTAGTAGATGACGGGGAAAATGAGAAGACATTAGTATTTGCGACATTAGCTGCCAGACGGTTCCTAAGTTCGTCTGGAGAAAAACAAATGATGTACTTTGGAGATGGCACCTTTAAAAGGGTTCCAAAACCGTTCTTTCAATGTTTCACTATACATATTGATATTGGTACGAGTAGCAAATCAACCAATTGGTTGGTTATCAATTGGTATCAATTGGTTTCTACTCAACCAGACGGAAAATACTTATACAAGGTTATTTAAATTTATAAGAGATCAAATGGGTATCGAAATTAACAAATATAAGTCAGATTTTGAAACCGCACAAATTAATGCGTGCAAATCGATTAACGCTGTTTGTGATCACCTATCAGTTAACGCTACAATAGAAAGTCGCAAAATCGTTCGAGTGTGTGCCAATATACCATTGTTGCCCGTAACTGAAATTAATCAAGCCTGGCAAATTATAAAATAATTAGCCCCAGAGACAAACGTAATGATGGTGTTCATCTGTTACATGGAGAAGCAGTGGATAAAAATGGGTCCAATGATGTTAAGTACTGCAAGCCAAAAACATCGCAGCAACGATGACGTGGAAAGCTGGCACAGGCGGCTCAACGTCCGAATGCCGCATAAACCAACATTAATGATATTTATATATAAATTAAAAAGAGAAGCATTGTATCAAACAACCCGCATTAAGAATTAAATCTTTAGTGGTGCTCCCAGAAGGTCTGAAATATTTTTTGATAACCAGTACTCCAAGCAACTACCCAACTTAATAACGGTAACATAACTGCTATTAAGTTTTTGAAGATTTTATGGTTTATTAGTCATAGCGTGATGTAATTTAGCCTATAGCCTTCCTCAATAAATGTACTATTCAACACAAAAAGAATTTTTCAATTCGAACCAGTAGTTCCTGACATTAGCGCGTTCAAACAAACAAACAAACAAACAAACAAACAAACAAACAAACTCTTCAGCTTTATAATATTATAGTATATAGTATAGATAAGAAAACGACTGCGTTAAAATTAATATATTTCTTGTTTTATTATTTTATGTTAAATGTTTAATTAAGTAAGATGAATTTTAGTTATTTTAGCATACTTTTTACCCAGGGAAAACGCGGGCGGAGCCCCAAGCGGGTCCACTAGTTTTATATATTATACATATAGATTATTGTATAAGTAAGATTGAATGATACTGTTATTATTAGTTATTATTCTGATTATAAAGTGTTTCATTCTTTAATGCAGTAAAGGTATTTTTACTGTTGAGTTTTTCTTTAATTATTTTTATGAAAAATAATAAATTGAATCTAGGAATCCTACCTATCTTGCGTCATGCGTGTTGAAAGCGAGGTGAATGCAATTTCAGACATTATGGGATCCAGACATTTTCAAACTAGGACATTTTAGGAAAAAGCCACATTGACCTTCAGTTGTTATGAAAAGGCCACCATTTGAATTTCAGTCGTATTGATTAGCTAGGCATTTTGAGATTAAGGTGTAATGAACCGGACGCTTTTCCATCTTGCTGAATTCAGGTATGTACCTACGGAAACTTTTCAGACAGCTCAGACAAAGATGTCTGGTGAATGTTGTTTAAATAGACTGCGTTTTTTAACTATTGTACACAGTTGTGTCGAAAGTTATAAAATCGACCATTAAGATATGACCCCTCATATGGAAAAATCCACCAGCCGGCGTCATATTAGGTGATAGGCGTAGTGGCCATTTAGTAAGACCTCGAGAAGTACCTTTACCTTTTGTGACCAAAAGCAGTTTTAATTTGAAATGGTTTTATAGGCATAATTGGTATTTTATTTTGTTTATTCCAGAATTCTACTACTACCTATATCTACTGGAGCTATAATTTCATAATCGTATATTTGAACTATCACTTCTGACCTGTATTGTCTATGATTAGGTTTTTCAAACTCTTCTACAAACACAGACTTAATTGTACTTGGTGATTCCCCATCAGTATCTCTTAAACTTTTAGCTACAAACATTTACGATCAATTTAGATAAACATAATCCTCTTGGTTCTAATGGTCCAACCCTAAACCCTTTCTAGTTCGTTCAAAAGCTTTACCTACTATAGAAACCCTAAGGCCTTTATTCCGGTTACCTAGTACTTGACCTGGTTCCCACCCCAATTCCATCATTATTCTTGATACTACGCTCCCTTCTAATGAGGATGATCCGGGAACCCTGTTGTCAACCTTATTTAATTTAAAACTTCGTCAGCACTAGTAGTTTCCAAAGCCGTTGTGATCTTATTTGCTTCCCTTTGTCTTGCACCAACAGTATTATGTATTTGATTTTGGAACGGTTGCCATTTCCTAAAACCGGGCTGGTATTCCTTATTCCTAGTTTTAATATCTTTATTCATTCCTTCATTATAGTATACATGAGAATCCTGCATACTAATGTCATCTGTACTCCTAAGAAACGCGGCAGGTCCAATTATAGTTTCTAAGTTAGCTGTAACCCATCCCTGCTGAACCGAGCTAGGATAATGTCTTATTACGTCCGTAACGAGCTGTTTCTCTGGTATTTTAAAACTTAGCATCTACGCTTTACCAGTTATCTGTAAAAAGTGACTTAACATTGTGACTTATGACAACCCCAAGCACCTTGTACAATTGATCTGCGTAACTCGCTTTGGTCCTTCTCTCCCCAGAACGTCAGAGTCAGATTTAAAATCTTCATATCCCGTCTATCTTTCTCTATAAATTCTAGCCCAATACCTAGCATTTCCTACTAAACATTCCGCTATTATATCCAACTCATTCCTTTCCCTAAATGCTATACGTAAATAACTCTTCAAATCTTCCAGAAAGGTCATTGGTTGCATATCCGACTTATCTCCAAGTTTTGGTTTTTCTATATTTAAACTTCTAATATTGTACGTCAGATGTCTATATTCTTATTCAGACAATTTAGGTTCTACTTGAGTGGAGGTTGGCTCTACATAAGGGGGGTTATTGCCCATAGTCGCCACGCAGGGCATGCGGGTTGGCGACCGCAGGACGTAGGTCTTCGAAATGGTGACGCTGCTGCCCGTCACCGACCTTTTTTGATCCGGGACCGATTTCTGATAACGATGTAGCGCTAGAAGTTAATTCCGAGTATATTTACCTAGGACAAACGTTTCAACTAGGAAAAAAAATTTCGATAAAGAGGCTAATAGAAGGATTCGGCTGAGCTGGGCAGCATTTCGCAAACTCCATTGGGTCTTCTTGTCACAAATACGACAGAGACTTAAGACGAAAGTCTACAACCAGTGCGTCCTGCCTGTTATGACATACGGAGCCGAGACGTGGACACTCACGGTACGACTAGTTCACAAATTTAAAGTCACTTAGCGAGCTATGGAGAGAGCTATGCTAGGTATAACTCTAAGGGATCGAATCCGGAACGAAGTAATTCGCCAGAGAACCAGAATTACTGACATAGCTCTAAGAATTAACAAGCTGAGAAGTGGCAATGAGCTGATCATATAAGCTGCAGGACCGATAACCATTGGAGTAGACGTGTTCCAGAGTGGAGACCACGACTCGTTAGACGTATTGTAGGGCGCGGTGGAGCGACGATATACGCAAAGTGGCTGGCAGTGGTTGGATGAGAATAGCCGAAGATCGGGCTCAGTGGCATGCATTGGGAGAGGCCTATGTCCAGCAGTAGACTGATGTGGGCTGATCAATATGCTGAGACAGCTACCCGTTGGTTTTGCACATCATAGTTCTTTGTCGCTTTCTTTTTAATTTTTGTTTTTTTTTTGTTAAATAAAGATAAGATAAAGATAAAGATAATTTTATTGCTGTATAAATATTCAAACTGCTTTTTGTTCGCTGTGTTAATAGTTTTATAGTGTTCCTTTTCTTATTTCATTTTTTTTTCTCTTTTTTCTCATATGTTTGTATTTGTTTTTGTGCAGATCAATAAATGTTTCTTATTCTTTTCATATTCTTCTTATGTTTACATTATTTTTAATAATAATTAATATACTCGTGCAAAAAGACCATCAAAATAAACGTCGAAATACTTGTTACATGTGAAATACTTAAAATGTTGAATTCAGGAAATATTATTTCATGGTTCGACTTATTCCTTGATCTTCCTTTTAATCCTGAACG
The DNA here is from genome assembly GCA_963082485.1 of Eudonia mercurella. NCBI lineage: Eukaryota > Metazoa > Arthropoda > Insecta > Lepidoptera > Crambidae > Eudonia > Eudonia mercurella. Next base: position 13,406,949 of record OY720022.1, on the reverse strand, counting down.
TGATAGAATAGGAACAACGAGGTATTAATATTGTAAAATCTTAAAAGCTCATAAGTCTGTATTGTAGAAAACTTTGGTTTGCAGCTATAATGAGTTTCTATAAGTTATAGAAATTATATTTTCTGGAAACGTGCTTGGAAATGAGGTCATTATTTTGACAACCTTCTTCAAGATAAATCAGAATTGCTGTACTGGCCAAATAAAAGCAAGAAGCCGAGCGGTCGGCAATGTTTGTAAGAAAATTCATATAAGTGTCGCGTTTAGCGGCCCACAATGTAAGTACGAAAATCCGTATCGGGTGTGTTATTGAAAATGGAACGAGTACTTACACCGAAACATGGCTAACAAAAAGGTAACTAATCAATTTTTTTTTTAAATTTCGTACTGTTTGCAAATAGAAATAAGAAGAATACTTGGTAGGCATTTTGCGAATTAGGCATTATGCGACTAAACGGTCTTTTTCGTTTAGTCGCATAATGCCTAATTTGCAAAATGCCTACCAAGTCTCGAAAGGACTACTTCGCAAAATGACTACTTAGCTAAAGGACTATTTCGCGTAATGCCTAATTCGCTAAAGGACCAATTCGCAGAATGGCTACTTAGCCAAAGGACTAATTCGCGAAAAGACTACTTCGCGAAAGGACTACTTCGCGAAAGGACTACTTCGCAAAATGGCCAATATTTACTAAATGACACGCACGCACGATGCACATACCGCACGTGAAGATTTTTTTATTAGTATTTTTTTAATAATTTACTTATAGTAGAGGTAGATTTTTAGTAATTATAGTATTATTTTAAAAGCTTTAGTGTAAGCTTAATATGTGCAATGTGAGATGAGATCACAGAAGCCGAGATTAAAAATATCTGTACCAAATATTCTTGTGATATGTTATACGTACTTATAATATAACTATGTTGTACTACGGACTTCGTACCGCTTTGACAGTTTCTATGACAACAAAAGAAACAAACCGTATTTCTATTTATTTATTAATAAGCAAATTTTTAAAAATCGGTTCAGAAGTTTTTGGGTTTATTCGTTGCAAACATGCAAAAATACAAAAATACAAAGCTTACCTCTTTATAATATTAGAATAGATAAGACAAGTGTTGCTTATAAAAGATTTTGTTATTATTCTGATAATTTAAATATTTAGAGTTAATTTTATAGTTCAAATTTCACTATCTACTACCTTAGTCTAAAAAACCTGATAATAAGATTTTTTTTAATATAAATAAAGGCGTTTAAGTGAAACAACTTTTACGGGTCTACTCGCAGGGACCCTGCAAAGGATTCGAAACGTCAGGATAAACATTAATTAAAAATAATGTGTAAAGTAAATTAAACGCGAGTAGATCCGTATAAGGTGGTTTCATTTAAATGTGTAGTGTTCGCGTAAACTTTAGAAAACAATAAATAATGGCGTGTTACATTGTGATTGCAAAAGAAAAATAGGTAATGAAGGTATAATATCTTAATGTTATTTAATGTTCCATCAAAATGTAACACGCTTTTATTTATATAAAAAAAATTCTTATTTTCAGGTTTAAATTATTTTTTAACTTTTTAGTTCTTTTTTTCATTAACAAGTAATAAAAGCTTGCTTTTAATTGTTTTTTGATTTTTCTTTTAATTTTTTTTAAACTTTTTTGTATTTTTGTAGGGGGATAAAGGCTTCAGTACAACAGGGTTCGCCCTGGTACCCTGAGGCGCAACGTAAACGATATGACATGTTTACACCCTCATACCAGCTCAGCCCTCGGCACGTGCTCACCTTGGCATTAGGTCATCCATCTAATCAATCTAATCAAAGACAGAATCCACATTCAAAACAAACGGAACGAACGAACGAACGAACTTATTTTCCCGAGTTCCTATGGCATCTTCCAGCTCCATCATCCGACCTTGGTTACCATCTAGTACCAAAGTACTCGTCAAGACGAATCATACGAGCCCAAACTCGATGAGGTTGTGTCGTTTAATTACCGAGTTCCTATGACCATCTTCCAGCTCCATCATCAGACCCTGGTTACCATCTAGCACCAAAGTACTCGTCAAGACGGATCAAACGAGTCCAAACTCGATGGGGTTGTGTCGTATAACAACCGAGTTCCTATGGTCACCTTCCTGTTCTATCATCAGAACCTGGTTACCATCTAACACTAAAGTACTCGTCAAGACGAATCATACGAGCCCAATCTCGATGGGGTTGTGTCGTTTAATTAAAGAGTTCTCATGGATTAAATACAAACAAACATCGAGACAGGTGAAACTAAATAAAAGCTTGTAAAATGATCGGATAAGTGACAACTCTGACAGTTTTTCTCTATTGTTTCCTATTTGGTTCCCATTGACTCCTATAGAAGTTTGAATGGAAATGGCCAATATTTTTTGAAATTATGAGTAACTTCGATGTTATACATTATTTTTATACTACTACACTATTCTCTTGGTGTTAACTTTAACTCAAGTTTTTACATCATAAGAAACGTTATCGAAAGGAGATTGACCATTTTTGTATGGACGTTGGACCAAGTGCTGCCCAACATTGAATCATAGTGCATAATGTTCCTTAGACTACTACTAGTCTGTAACCCAAAGCGCTTCAGAATCTATCCGAGGAGTATTAAGGATAGTCATTCAATCAATCAATCATAATTATATTCGTTACATAGGCTTACAACATAATAAATGTTAGGCGTCATGTATGCATTTTCAAAAATACCAAATCAATCGTCATCCTCATCGTCGTCTATAATTATTGAATCTAAAAATAAGTAGGATAATAATAAATATTATTTAACGTAAACAACAACGTTATAAAAATATATCAAAAGTTAAAGCACCAAAAAGCCATAAGATGAGTTTTTAGGTACAATATAACCCCGTTGATGTCTTCTTTTTTAATATCTCTTCGTATAAGGCAAAAATAAAAGTATTTCCATGCTTGGGCAGCATTTCGTCCAGACCGGTCAATCTCCTTTCAGTTTTATCCCTATTGATTCCGTCTTACGGTAACGAACTATTGCTGCACTCAATAGTAGCAACAGTTCGGTGATTTAAATCAACCTGACTACTACTACTTCAAAGTTGCATTAGTTCGGTCGACCGAACTAACAACCGAACTACTGAAACTAAAGGACCAAAACATTTGTTCCATACAAAATGTTTGGTGTGAGACACTCTCAGTTCTCGACTACAGTATTAGAAATTACTTTTTATGATAATGAGTAATAATAGTAATCGCAATCCCATATAGATGTAATTTTACTTCCAACCTGCACGTACATCTAAGCACTAACAAACTATGACATTTATAGTCCGGGAGGTAGCGTTGCAGTTTAGGTAGTGTTTTTACGCCGATCAATTGCCATCTTTTTCAACAGATCTCGTATTACTAATAAGTGAACCAAGCGTCAGCTGGCGAAAGTTCCGAAAGTGGTAAAAAAATAAAAAAATAAAGTAATAGTACGCCGACTGAAACTTTTTTCATAAACAGTTGAAATCATAATGAGCTGAAAAAAATCGTCAGCTGCATCGTGGAGGGGGGACTATGCGTCAGCTGCTCACATGAACTTGTAAAAAAATACGTAAAGTAAAGTTATAGTACCCCGGATGAAATTTAACTAAACGATTGTGAAACGTGTGTAGTGGTGGAAAGGCCGTCAGCTGACGCAGTAAAGATTAAAAATATTGGAGCATTGCTACTACGCTGCACATATTTCGAGCTGCTTCTGGAGCAGCTTGAGCCCATATAACGCGACCTTCGGGCTACCTAAACCTGTCCCCCTAAAATTTCAAAACAGCATCTGCGTGTGCGTGCTAGTGGTGGATCGTCGACGCTTTTTCGATGAACGAAACGAGACTTTATCGTTTATCTTATACTAGTTGAAAAAACATTTTTTTTTCGACTAGTTTACGTCTTCGAAGAATACTGAACTGAACAAGAACCAGATAAAGAATATGATTTAATAGAGGGCAGTTCTGATGACTATTCATCAGACACCGATTATGATAACGATATAATGGATAACGGATCGTAATAACGAATAATTTCTTCAATATTATCAATGTTTATATTTCTATTTTAGGGTTCCGTAGTCAACAAGGAACCCTTATAGTTTCGCCATGTCTGTCTGTCTGTCTGTTCATCCCCAGCCTAGCTAATAGACTCTTAGTACTAGAATGCCGTAAATTGGCATGGATATACATATTAATTACGCCGACAAAGTGGTGAAGTAAAATTTTGAAAAATATTTTTTTTTAGGTAACTTTTCCTACACGTGATGTGGGGATGTAATTTTTTTTTGTCTACCCCATAGTGTGGGGTGTCGTTGGATAGCAATTTCAAAAATATTGCGGGTTTGTCGAAATAGTTTTTTGATTGAGGCATCCGTTTGTGAACTATTAAGCTTTAAAGTGCAAAATTTTGTTAGAGTCATGTGTCCCTGTCAGCCAAATGGTTGTTATTGGAAACGTGAAAAATTCACGGTAGTTGTATATATGACGAAGTTAAAAGGAAAACTATCACAGCTAAGTATGCTTTACAAGTTTACGAGTAACAATCGACCAACTTATAAAATGTACTTGGCGTAGTAAACATTCCTCATTGGGAACTACTTAAATAACGTTGTCAGGTGTGTGAACCTCTTGACGTTAAATAAATGTTCATAAAAGCCCTCTTCCCAGAGTCCGCATTATTGAGATGGGGCTACGGGACCCTACACTGCGCGTGGCCCGACACGAACTTGGCCGGGTTTTATAATTACAAGTTTTAATTTAACTTCACATGTTTGTTTGTATGTATGTATGTATGTGGCGTACAAATCTTGCAAGCCCAATTTGACCCACTTCCCCGTGTTCAATTGAGCTGAAATTTGGTACATCTATGTAACTTGGATGACAATGCATTATTATGGTACCCCATGGTACCGTAGACTTCATCATCAGACCAGCTCCATAGCTGGTCTGATGATGATGATGACGGAAGGTGGCTAAAAGTTTGCCGCGTAATTGTCTAAAATCAACTATTACAATAAACCTCGCGGTAAGCTTTTTATCTCTTCAAACATGAACTAACAGAATATAATGGTACCTAGTTAACCACGTGTTAACGCATACTACATTTGCCGACGACACACTTGTATAGAAAAATAACAGCCATATTCAACTGTGTTGTGGGTTTGGAGTTAACATAACATACCTAATCGGATTCGTGATATCTTAATTTATTTTTTTCTTTTTTGTGCATTTTTTTCTTTATATTACCTTTCATATTAATTAATGTTATTTCCACCATTTCACACTCTGTATTATTTTATATTATGCATTTCCTTCGTATAGTGCTATATAAAATAAAACAAGAAAAAAACACAAAATGTTTTCGAAGGGTATTAATTCCGGTTGAAATTTGACAATATGATATTTTAATAGTTACGTCTGCAAAAACTATCAGTCAGCTGGGTGCGGGCAGGGGAGTTCTGTCAGCTGGACCCTGAAAGATACTGTGGATTGCTCGAATAATTTATATCTTTACTGCGTCAGCTGACGGTTTTTCCACCGCTACACATGCAGCTGATTGGTTTTCGTACTTTTGATAATTTAAACAATTTACGTATTTTTTTACAAGTTCATGTGGGCAGCTGACGCATATTCCCCCCTCCACGATGCAGCTGACGATTTTTTTTCAGCTCAGTATGATTTAAACTATGTATGATAAAAGTTTCAGCCGGCGTACTATTACTTTATTTTTTTATTTTTTTATTACTTTCGGAACCTCCCACACCCACACCCACCGCTACTTGAGCAGCTGACGGTCGGTTTACTCATTAGCTATATAAGATCAACTAGGTATCGATATTAATTTCAGTCAGCTTACTATGACTTTTGTATTTGCAACGCTACCTCCCGGACTATTAGCTAGTTCCATGCAACCTAATAATAGAAATTGTTGCAAATATCTGTTGGTAAACTTACATAAAGAAACAATACAACACCTAAATGCGTTATCGCTAAGTACTCTAAAGGACGAGTTGAGCCGCAACCCGCAATTACTACGCGTAGTCCAATGAAGGTGTTGCCGACAGAGTTTGCGGTGATTGTGATGCGCTTCATATTGTGTTAACTTCGACTGTGGAATACCCGAGGCGGTGGCAGCTAGCGAGCGAGCGAGCGAGTGGTCGGGCGAGTTTAGGTGCGAGCGACCTCGCTCCCACCTCAACTCTTAAGTGGCTTAGGAGCGATATTACTTAATAGTTTCACTAGTGGGGCATGCAACCTCGCAAATTATGATGAACATTGCTTAGGATGCCGCAGCAACTCAATAAGGGCGGTAGATGTACTCTACTCGCACAATAACTATTTGATATACTCTGTTTTAGGAGGACGCGCAAAAGACCATTAATGTACATCCAATTTAATAATATTAATCGATTTAGTCTAAGTACAGTCTTTCTTTTATTTTTATTTTATTTTATTTTATTCGGGATAACAACAGCTTAAATATTAAACTTTACAAATATGTCTAATCATAACGAAGCCAATGAGAGTTATCCAAATATTTTTAGTAAAAACAGATACTATGTCGTGTCTTTTTAAAAAGAAAAAATTATAGCATACATCAATGACACAAGCTTAGACTAGTTATATTTTTTTAAGCTAATACAAAAACAAAAAACTTACTTGCAAAATAAGATCAGTAACAGCAAATAAGCGGCGCGATATTCCGTGCTGCAGTCATCTCACGCCTGCGCCGATTGCAAATAGCCTGCTGTCAAAATCATCCAGTTTGAGTAGTTTTCGCTTTTCTTTTATAATTATTTCTTTAGATTTGTCGTATTTTGTTTTGTAAGTGGGTTTTCTATTTATTATAATTATGAATGAGTTATAGTTTTAATGTAGGTAATAGAATACTTAGATTTAATTAAATAATAATGAGCAACTCCTCTCTGTTTTCCACGTGCCCCCACTGCCCTAATTCATCTCGCAAATTTACTGCACATGGCCTTAAAGTGCACATTGGTCGCATGCATAAAGTTTTTTATCAGGCCCTACACCATAGTAACTATTACCTAATCTGTGCCTACACAGTTGGGTTCAGGTACGTTGACACAGCAGACGTTGCCGCACAATTGCGGTGCTTTACCAAGTGTGGCGATTATGGCAAATTCCCCTCAAAATTATTTATCCTTGAGGGAGGCCTTTGTCCAGCAGTGGACGTCTTTTTGGCTGAGATGATGATGATGACTATATATTTCTATTTGTAACAAGTCTTAATTAGCACCTACCTATTAATGACACCTATACATCTAGCATATAATAACAAATGTTGACTTATGACAACTGCAACATACATGCATGCCTCATAAACATTACATTAGTAACAAATGTTAAGATGATAAATTAGTTGACAGCAAAGTTAAAACAAATTATATTTTAAAAACAACAGGAAAACTAAGCAAATAAAATAACACCAATCACTATGACTATAGTTTCACAACCAGACCCAAAAATACTTACTTTGGTGGCAAAGCATAAATTATACGGGTTCGGTCCCCGTATGAATATAAAGTATAAGTTATATTAAGTATTAAGTTTATATTAAGTATAAGTTTAAGCGGGAGTGGTAGTCGCATGTTAAGTAAGTGCTTACTTAGCCCTGCGACTTAGTCATGGGATCGTTTATAGTACTGTGGTAACCGAGACTCCTTGCTCGGGCATGCTGACTGGCAGCCGCCGTGGCCTGAATTCAAACGATGTAGAAAAAAGAGATGGAAGCAAAAAGAAAAGAATATCGCGGACTCGATTGACAGACCGCGACAACGATTGATCTTGTAATTGTAATATTGAAAAGATAATCTAATAATTAGTGTTTTGGAAGCCTTTTCATTTAATAAATCCCCCGGTACCTAAGTAACGACCCAGCCGGTTGTTACATTTGGTGGAGGCGCCGCGCCGACCACCTATTAGCTAAGGAAAGTTCGCAGTTTCGGTTAGCTAGGGCTCCATTGGATTTGTGGGATGATTCGGAATGAAAGAGTTTTTATTACTTTACTATTTAAAATTTTTATGAAAATAATATTAATACATAATGATGTTTGACAATCATTGTCAAATTGTTTTTCGTGTGTGTGCAAATAATCTTGGTGAGTTACAGGAAGCTGAGACCTCGTCCGAAGTAAAGTTACTTATCGCTAATGTAACCAATAGGAATGTGAACTTTGGTTCGATTACTGAAACTCGCCAACGGACTTATATAATCCGGGTGAGGTGTTCAAGTTGAATACACTCGGGAAACGAATTAATGTTTATAATACTTTGCGTTATGTTAGGTTTAAGATTACTTAGACTACTACTAGGGGTATAGATATAGGCGTCTCAGAATTGTTATGTTGCGTTAAACCAATACATAATCCTGGTGACAATCTAGAATTAGGTAAGTAGCATTTAAGAGGGTTTTAAGGGAAGATAATTGTTTAAAACTTGTGTAATGTCAAGGTGTAAAAATATGTATTTGGATTCAATGGGGCTTTGGGCCGGAGGTTTTCCCCATTGAATGCCCACACCATGAATCCCCTTTTAAGTGCCTTCTCCAGGTGTCTTTGTTTCAATGAGGTGGTGTTGGTTAACAGCCATGCGCTGTATCCTTATTTTTCCTCCGGTGAAGGCAGGCATACTCTCATCTGTTTTTTATTTTTTGTTACAGGTCACGACGACTGCCGAAGGGGCGTAGCTCATGTGGTAACCGAGACTCCTTGCTCGGGCATGCTGACTGGCAGCCGCCGTGGCCTGAATTCAAACGATGTAGAAAAAAGAGATGGAAGCAAAAAGAAAAGAATATCGCGGACTCGATTGACAGACCGCGACAACGATTGATCTTGTAATTGTAATATTGAAAAGATAATATAATAATTAGTGTTTTGGAAGCTTTTTCATTTAATAAATCCCCCGGTACCTAAGTAACGACCCAGCCGGTTGTTACAGTACTCTAAAGAGTAAATACTAGGCAAGCATTAATTATATGGTTATTTTAGCGGTCAATTAAAATAGCAGGAACGGATTGCTTTTCTAACTATTGTCTGACATTGCATAGGTCTGAATTTCTTTTTTGAAGGACTGTTTCATTTCAATTTCAGGCTATGGCCTTGACAATGTGTATTATTAACAAGATTTATATTTCTACGTCAACCTACTGACGACTAAAAATGACGACTTATCGTATCGGGGAAATTTGGTGTCAACATCTTATTTTTCATTTTTTTTAAATAAATTTTCCATTTAGTCTTTCTGGATTCGATTGCATGGTTTGGCAATGTGTGTTTTGTGTATAGCCTGAGTTTGTGATCACTAAACCGCAATTTGCTAACGTGGTGATTAGGCCAATGTACCCATCGATCGTAGCTGTTGAAACCTACTTGTTTCTATCTGGCCATCAGATTGTGTCAGTGTTCTTTTATAGCCACTCATGTGCTCTGGTTACCACAGAACAATTGAATTCTATTGTGTCTGGGCCCGAAAGCGTCTGTGTATCTACATGATGTTTGTCTTTCCTCAAATATTATTATCAAATTGGAATGTTTGTTTTATTAGCTTATGGGGAAAATTACAAATATTCCTTTCGTAATTTAATTTTATTCAATTTGGGGATTAGTTCTAAATTTTCAATTGTTTCGGAAATATGAGTGCCCAAAAAGTGGATCACTTTAATATTGAAAAGCTACGTGGACTTGACAATTGGCTGGTATGGAAATTCGATATTAACCTTCAACTTACTATGCACAAGCTGCAAAATATTGTAAAAGGTATCAAACTCTTCCTGTACCGCCTGGAAGTGCGACGGCTGAAGAAACTGCAACTTATCAGAAGAAATTTACCCAATATGAAGAACGCGACGCATTACTCCAATGTGTCATCGGTTGTAGCGTCTCCGCAGAACCTACACGTCATATACTCACTGCAAAATCCGGTAAGGAAATGTGGGATATACTTCACTCAGTTTATGAGCAGAAAAATTATAGAAGACTAGACTTGTTGTATTGTTAGCTGTTTACTTACACAAAAAATGAAGCGGATGATATTGCTACGCACGTTTCAAAGCTACAAATTTTATGGCAACAACTCAACGACGAATTAAAGGAAGAAGGATCTCTCCCTCAATCATCACTAATAAACAGGATACTAAATACTCTACCTTCAGCATACCTTGAGTTCAAGAATGCTTGGGAGTCAGTGCCTAAGAATAACAGAAGTATTTCCACTCTTATGAGCTCGGAGACCTGGATAACAAACCTTCCACTTCCACCTTTACGTCTGACAATGCTCTAGTGTCAAGCAAGAAGAAAAGCAATGCAAAATGCACACATTGTAATAGAATTGGACATACTGTCAAACAATGCTTTCTACTTAAGAAGTTAAAGAATAAATATTATAAATAAATTTATGATTATTATGAAAATGAATTAATATGAAATATAGCTTGCTTAATTTTTAACTGATCTTTCAATATTTGTAAAAATATTATGAACGGATGTTGATGACGTAGTTGTCGACATTGAATAGGACTCCTTTGACTTATAAAGTAAAAGTAGATAGTTTTGATTAATTTCGGCGAGTTGAATTGAGCCACGATAGCATAGTTGGCAGTGTACCTGACCCGGCATGTCATAGGGTGCGAGTTAGAATCCCGCTTATGGAATTTTTTCAACACTTTGTCATTTTTTTAATTGTAATTTGTTCGCAACAATATTTGCGAAATATTATATGTTAATAATCATAAGGTCAATAATACTAAGTTCAGAAAAATATGGGCAGTGTACTGCCGAAAGGACATTGCTAAGCCTCCTTACATTGATAGCCTAATCAATGCACGGCTATGAAATTATGCTCGTTGTTTTGTAAATAAGTCATAAATACTCAGCTGGGATTTATTTAAACACCGACAATTATGGAAATCGTAGAATCACGCAAAGTGTATCACATTTGAGGTTACAATATATTGTCCGTTGTCCATGCAAAGTTATCGTTCGAGCAAATCACAAAGTCCATAAATGTTACTGCAAGATATATCGGAGTCCAAAAGAATAGCCAAGTTAATAAGATGCTCTCTTGTCATCATAACATGTTATCATTTTTCTTTTAAGTATTTTATTTTATTTTATTACAAATCTTTTGACAAATTATCATTATATTCAAAAACTAAGCTAAACAAACAATAAACACTACTGCAACCTTAGAATAAAGAGCAACACAAACATCAATTATGAAAATGAAGTTGATCAACGGTGACGTAAAATGTCAACGCAATTTATATCAAAACTGGATACTAAATGCTTAAAATAAAATAATAAAATGTTAACAAGAAGAGCAACACGAAGCGCACGTCCTCCATCATCGCCTGCTCCGCCGACCGTAAGCTCCTCGTCTGATGATTTCATCAGAGACGAGTCAAGCAGCGCGAGCGGGCGATCGCCGTCCCCGCCGCCACAACGACCTGCGCGACGTGGACGACCACCGCTGCCGGCACGCTTGGGATCAGTGGGGCATTCTGCCTCGCGTACGATCCCCGCTACCGGTGGTGTAGTGCGTCGCATGCGATGGACTCAGCCTACAAATGAGAACTGCATGCGCGCCTACTATAGGGCAACAGAAGGAGGAACTAACCTTACTGCGTATCGTGTTCGGCTGCTGTCTTTGTTTCGGACCCTTGAACCTACCATCGACGTGTCTGCCCAACGATTGTCTGATCAGGTACGAGTGATCCAGCGTAACAACTTGCTGGATCAGTCAACACTTGATCGGCTGCGCCTGGAGTCACTACGTATTTGTGCGGCTTCTTCTTCGGTGCAGGATCGCCCTGCTCCACAATTACTGGCGGTGACGCCGGTCTTGGTGGCGCGAGTAGATTCGATGCCCGAAGATGAAGATTTCATAAATACGAATGTAAGTACACAGGTGAATGAGCAATTGGGGAGCGCTTTGAACGATGCCATTCTACAGTATCGTGACACGCGTAACTCTAGACCGCGTATACCTTGTTTGTCCACGAATAGGCATAATTTGGCGTTAATGAGTGTCTTGAACGATTTACTGGTTCCTTATCTAGGAACCAGTGAAAATTTAATTGATACCCACTCGATCCTTTATTGTGGGGCCATTGCGGTGTGTCGCGTTGCTCGTGTCAAATTTCAGGATTCTGGCCGAGTACCGCGGCAAACCGCGAATGTCCCTGCTTGGCAATTGAGGATCGAGGGTCGTATTATTAGGTTCAGGACACTCATTGCAAAGCTAATTTGCTTCAGAAATGGCAATAATCGGCCTCGCGTCATGCGATTCGTCACACAAGCCTTTGTCAGGACTGATGTTCGTCCGGAAAACTATATGGCTTGTGTGACGGAACGTATTGACTTTCTGAAGCAAAAAGTCTATGTGTGGGCAAACCGTATACGTCGCTATAGAGTGCGTGTGGACCGATACCAACAAAATCGCCTCTTTCAAAGTGACCAAAGAAAAGTATACAGACGCTGGGAAGGAGCTGATCAACGTGTGAACGACGGGCAGCTACCAGATGTTGATGCCATGACTAATTTCTGGCGCAGCATTTGGTCGGTGCACGTTGAGCACATGGAAGGTGAATGGATGAATGTTATCAGGGAGGCGTGTGAACCTATCGAGACCATGCAAGCTATAAATATTAGTACAGCTGACGTAAGTTGTGCGATCCGTACGGCCCACAATTGGAAATGCCCAGGACCGGACGGATTGCACAACTTCTGGATCAAATGGTTTCGATGTTCACACGAGTTACTGGCAACACAATTTCAAGAAGCTATAGAGTTCGGCTCACTCCCAAGTTTGTTGACTACTGGTGTCACTTTTCTGCTCCATAAATCAGGTTGTACTACGGAACCGAAAAATTATAGACCCATCACGTGCTTACCAACTTTATATAAGCTCCTTACATCCATTCTGAGAACAAAAATTAACTCGCACATTGTTGCAAACAATATTTTGGACATGACTCAGAATGTATGTAGGGTTGGGTCCCGTGGTACTAAGGAGCTTCTCCTCATTGACATGACCATATGCCAGAAGATTCGGCGTGGCAGAGGGACTCTTTCCACAGCCTGGATTGACTATAAAAAGGCCTATGATTCGGTGCCGCATTCATGGCTGGTAAGGATTTTAGAGTTATATAAAATTGATATAACTTTAAAATCTTTTTTGATGTCATGTATGCGACAGTGGACCACGGTCTTGTGTCAATCACGAAGTCGAGATAGTGTTTCTGCCACGCAGGATTTTATAAGGATAGAGCGTGGCATATTCCAGGGCGACAGTCTGAGTCCTTTATGGTTTTGTCTAGCCTTGAATTCTCTCAGTACTTTGTTGAGAAATTCAAGGTTAGGTTGTCGATTACGGAGAGGGGGTGAAGTTATGTCGCATTTGCTGTACATGGATGACCTCAAGTTATTTGCACCAAACCGCCAAGACTTGATGAAACTGCTGAAAATTACTGAGACTTTCAGCAGTGCCATCAAGATGGAGTTTGGGGTGGATAAGTGTGCGGTTATGCATGTACAGTGTGGGAGAGTAGTAAATTCAACCAATTTACAACTCTCCGATACGATAAACATCAGATCTCTTTCTGAAGTTGAAACATATAAATATCTTGGTATGTCAGTCTTTGGGTGTTGATGACGGGGACATAAAACAGTCATTACGGGAGCGATTCTTTTGCCGCCTGAGAAAAGTACTTAACAGTCTTTTATCGGGTGGCAATAGGACGCGTGCCTTTAATGGTTGAGTTATGCCTTTGCTAACATACTCCTTTGGCATACTAAGATGGACTCAGACCGAATTGGACGCCTTGGATAGAAGAGTTCGTCAAATGCTCACGACTTCCAGAATGCTACACCCGCGCTCACCTGTTATGAGGCTGTACATCCCGCGGAGATGTGGGGGTCGCGGCTTTTTAAATGCCAAGGACCTACATAACCGTGAGGTGTGTAGTCTCAGGGATTATTTTCTTAACAGTGCGTGCGGGATGCATTTGGATGTCGTGGCTGTTGATAGACACTTTACGCCGCTGTCCTTGGCAACAGAAAATTGGCGCAAACCAGTGGTGCTAAGCACTCTCGATCGCAAGGAAATATGGAAGACCAAGGTGCTACACGAGCGCTACTATCGGGCTCTTACTGGATGTAGATTTGCCTGCCTCGGTGAACTGGCTACGTTTCGGTGACCTCTTTGGGGAAACCGAAGGTTTTGTCTGTGCCATTGAAAATGAAGTTATCAAGACGAACAACTACCGGAAATAAATTATGAGGGACGGTACGGTCGACATCTGTCGGGCATGCCGCCGTCCAGGTGAATCACTCCGACATATTATTTCTGGTTGTTCTAACCTTGCTAACGGAGAGTATTTACACAGACACAACCAAGTAGCCAGAATAATTCACCAGCAACTTGCTCTTGGATATGGCCTTGTTGAATCGGAGGTGCCGTACTATAAGTACGCACCTGCGCCAGTACTCGAAAATGGTCATGCAACGCTTTACTGGGATCGCTCTATCATTACGGACAGGACTATTGTCGTCAATAAGCCTGATATCGTGGTGGTCGACCGATCCCAGCGCCGGGCAATACTGATAGATATCACCATACCTCATGATGAGAATCTTGTGAAAGCCGAAAAGGACAAGCTCAGTAAGTACCTTGACTTGGCTCACGAGGTTACCGCCATGTGGGATGTGGATTCAACCATTATTGTACCGATAGTCGTTTCGGCAAACGGTCTGATAGCGAAAAGCCTCGATCAACACCTAGAGAGGCTCTCGCTGAAAGGTTGGGTTAAGGGTCAGATGCAAAAGGCAGTACTCCTAGACACGGCACGTATTGTCACAAGGTTCCTCACTCTGCAGCCCTGACCACCGGTAGCTTGGGCCCTGCCCCGCTGCTGGTGGTACTCTAGGATTAGGTTTTTATAATGTTTTATTGTTTTTATATTAAAATATTGTAAAAATCTAGTTTTAAGAAAGAAAATAAATAAAGGAGATAATAATAATAAAACATCTCAAAATCACAGAAATTTTATAAAATATTATTTTTAACCAATTTTTATACGAACAA
Source organism: Eudonia mercurella (assembly GCA_963082485.1). Taxonomy (NCBI): domain Eukaryota; kingdom Metazoa; phylum Arthropoda; class Insecta; order Lepidoptera; family Crambidae; genus Eudonia; species Eudonia mercurella. The sequence continues at coordinate 13,391,819 of OY720022.1, read as the reverse complement.
CAATATTACAACATTCTCAACATCAATTTCAAGAATTTGGACCAAAATTAATAAAAATCTCGTAAAAATGTACAAAATGAAAAATAGTGAATAATAACCCACATAATTGGTACAACTCAGTAGTAAAAATCTAAATGGTTTGAATGTCATAACTTTTAGGACCGATCTCTGTACTCTTTCTGTGGACAATAACCTTGTCTTACACGCTCCACCCCATACTGTAATACAGTATGAGAGAATAAATAAATAATAAATAAATGTTTCCCACACTCACACCAATTATCTAGCCCCAAGAAAAGCTTGGATTGACATAGTGCGTAGTAAATAGTTTTTAGTAAATTCAGATCAGCCACATGACGCAATTGCATCATCCATCACCCAAATTACTTTTCTTACTTTGCTGTTTAAATTTTCAATCTGTCGTGTCCAAGAAAATTTATCAAAATAAAAACGCACTACACAACTACGAGAGCAAAACTAGGGAGGTAGGTATTGAAGAGCTACTGTAGAATCAATACGGTTAATTGAACTAACGAATCGGGAATCGATTATGTTCTACATCGATCGAAACGCTGCTATTACGTTTTTTGACAAATTGTTATACAACGTCAGTCGGAAAGGGGGTACTAAGCCGAAAGGAGGGTAATGTATACATGATAGTGAATAACTTTTGTCTAAGAAATTTTCCTTTAAAATGGATCATTTTAGATTAACAGCTTTTTTAAGATTTTAAAAGAAATTACGCTGTGGTAGCCCTGGCGGTCAGCTGTTTTAAGAGAAAGACTTGAGTTCATTGCCGGGGTTATTTATGTTATTGTTTTTGTTTTTGTTATTTATCATTATGTTAATGAAACTTCTTGATATAAAAAGAAATGTTCTATTTTATTTGACAACGTCAAGTGTCTATGATTTTTTCTCTGTTCTATCACTTCTTTATAAATATATTACATAATGTTTAATTCTAAATACAGAAATTTCATTTATTAAAACATCTTTTATCTAACATGGCCTCGGAATACAGTAATCGGGAATATTACGATATGGTGATGTGTGTCGGGAGGTGTGATTCTGTCTTAACTGAGGCTCGGGAATTGTACCGACAAAGGTATCCAAACCGTCTTCTTCCATCGTATCGGTGTTTTCGACGTTTTGTGTATTGAACGACCAGGAGGGCATTTTGAACCGTTTCTGTGACTGTGTGCCTACCTAAAATTAAAAGTTCAGAACTAAGTGTTAATTCTCTACGTCTTAAAAATTTGTATGACTGAAAAGCAAAGTGTAGGTAGGTAGATACCTACCTCTGTGCTTGTGTTCTAATTATTTTCGCTTGGATGTGCGCAATTGCGTACCTATACCTACGAACAACGGCGCTATGAACATCAGAAAAGGTTAGTTGTTATTCAAACTAAATTTTATTTAACTAAACGATAACTAATTTATATCGTCACGGATTTAGATGTAAGTATTCCTAACATGAGATCTAAGCGGCCTAGTACTTTGACTAGGCCGACAAGTCGGTACCTACATCTGTCAACGAAAATTATTTACGTCATGCGTTAGCCCCGCCCCTATTCAGGGTTGAACATTTTTTAAATTACGTAACCAAAAATTTATTTTGTATGGAAGTAAATATTAACGTTTTTCGCAATGCTTACATATATTTGCAATATAGCAGTTGATAGTAGCACTTTCAGTTGTCCGCGGCTTAGTACCTCGTTTCCGACTGACGTTGTATATATAAAATATATTTTGATATCATATATACATATTTTAACAAAGATATGACACAAATTGATAAAAAATAAACAGAACTAAATTCCAATTGAATAATCGATTTCATTTAAAACAGTTGGACCATCTCTTACGTACGCTGTTGACATTGAAATGACAGCAATATAGATCTCAGCAAATTGTTTACTTTAAAAATAACTTATACTTATTCGTTTCAAACTATCGGTTGTCTATTTACTACGGATAACTGATATAAATGTAAAAAAATAAAAGAAAGAATTATAATGCAGGATATTTGTTTGTGCGTGTTAAAGGCCAAAATCGTCGATGTCCTTTCTTGCTGAAGTTAAAACAGCTGGTCACGTTGTTAAGAAACTACTCACAGATGGCGGTAAAGAATTCAACAATGCTGAACTACATCGTGTCACAGAAGCAGTTGGATTACACCACTGAATAAGTATGCCGTATACAGAACAAAACGGTGCAGCAGAACGAGAAAATAGGATTATTGTAGAGGCAGCGAGAAGCATGCTATACAATAAAGACCTTCTGAAGAAGCTGTGGGCAGAAGCTATTAATACTGCGAGTTACGTACTTAACATAACAGGACCAACACAAATTGAAGGGAAAAAACCATACGAGCTTTGGTATAACAAACCAGCTTACATCGAACACCTACGTATTTTTGGAACTGATTGCTTTGTACGTATTCAGTGCCAGAGACGTAAGAAACTCGATAAGATGGCCACGAAAGGATCTTTGGTTGGATATTGCGGAGATAAAGAAGGCTATCGTAACTGGATACCTGAGAAGAATTACGTTATCATTTCAAGAAATGTACTGTTCAAATCAGACACAGATTTTTCCAAATTCAAATGATTTAAATAATGCAAAACTATTTTAAAATGTTTAAAAAGTTCGAAAAACAAAGGTATTCATTTTGGTGAAGGTGATAAAGTGCTTCGAGGTTACTGTGACTCAGATTTCGCGGGGGATCCAGATACTAGACGTATCATGTCGGGCTACGTGATTTGGTTGAACGGTGTACCAGTAGCAAGGAGCTCAAGAAAACAGCCGATCGTAGCGTTATCGAGTACGGAAGCAGAATATATAGCCGCAGCAGAATGCTGCAAAGAACTTCTTTTCATCAGAGATTTTATATTTGAAATGACCAACGAGAAATTAGAAATAGAAATGAAAGTGGACAACCAGTCAGCTAATTGGCTTATGAAATAAGGAATCATGAATAAAAGAAGCAAACACATAGATGTGAGATACTACTATCTAAAAGATCAGATTGGTGCAAACAGAATAACGGTTAAATATTGTCTAACGGGTTCGCAGAAACACTTTATTGCATTCGTGTAAAACGATTTTTGAGGTAGGTCAAACAACTATGGGACTTCTGGCATTGTCCTTTGTTAGAATTTTATGTCTATGGTTAGTACTGGCTGATATTCAGTTGAGTTAAAAAGAAACATGTCTGAAGAGTTTTTAAATATTAAGAAGTTTTTGTCAAGAATAGAAAAAACAGATTCAGTTGTTGATTTGCCATGGTGTTGTTTCGGATGTATCTTTGATAAAGATTTATGGCTATAAAGTTTTGATATAATTTATATGTTTTAAGATGATTAAATTAAAGTAACGAGACAAATGTGTAATCAGGCATTTTTATTTATATGGATCTCGAAGAAATTCGAAGAATGAGTTCAGAAATTTTCAAGGGGACTGTTGAAACCTACTTGTTTCTATCTGGCCATCAGCTTGTGTCAGTGTTCTTTTATAGATGATATTTTGTTATAGTTATAGTATTATCAAATTGGATTGTTTGTTTTATTAGTAGCGATGATAATGATAGAGGCCTTTGACCAGCAGTAAAACAGTATAAATGCTATGTACTAGCATGGTTATCAACAGGCTAAAAAAAATTAAAAATGTTGTGTACCTACTTTAGTAATGTGTTCATATTCATATTCATTTATTCATTTATTCATAATTCACATATTCATACATATACATTTATAACAATAAGTACAATATAAGTGGTATAAAATGGTATGTTTTGTTACCAATTTACTTTTTCAAGGCACTGTGAAATCTTGTTTGGTTAAGCATGTATTTTCAAATCAATATAATTATAACAATTATGTAAGTAGTAGCTCGGTTCCGGTCTTGTCCCTCGGTTAAAAACTAAGCATAAATACTAATATATCCAGATCCTCTGTTATTGAAAATGCCCGGTGAAAAGCGCTTACAATTTCTTACATAACTACATATAATAAAAAAATGTATAAGCTGTGATTTCAGAAGTTAGTAAAAGATAAACAAGAAAAACAGACAATAAAAACATTTAATATTTTTATTTTACTTGTTACTTTCATACCGTTACGAATTTTATTGTGATTTTATTAACTAACTTAGCAGACAACTTAACTCTTTATTTAGTTTTTGAGAAACATTTTTTTTTAATGAAGCTTATCGAATATTTTACCCTGCTCTTCTCGATAGCAAACTGCATTCCGAACGGACGGCGATAATGAATCTCAACTATTTGAATATTGTGAGCGAGCTTTCACGGCTGGAGCACGAGCCTTCCTTATAGATGGATAAGAAGAACGGGCCATAAACAACCACGCAGGCCCAGAGCGGATTGAAGGTTGTTAACGACTGCTAATGCAGCCGGAACCAAGGGCTTTACGTGGTTTCCGAACCACGGAGGACCTCCTTGAGGAAGATGAGATGATACATTTTGAGTTACCCGATGACCGGCTTTTGCGAAAGTTGTTTAACACGTTAAGCGCCACGTGTATATGTCATTATACACCCCAGTGCAAATCTTGCAGGCCAGTGTATGACAGGTGTCCCACCGCCCGGTGATGAGCGAGTAGCGAGTAGAGCTAGAAACTAGAAGAGAGTTGGCGAGCAGCGACAAGCGAGTTGTAGTTCCGATAGTTTTGTCGCTGAGCTATAAGTGAGTGTTCATGTGCGATGGGCGATTACTCGCACTACTCGCTCGGGGGCTAGTTCTGTAGACATGAGCAAAGTCGTTATTTTTCAATCACCGTGACTGTCGTTCCAGTTACACAAGAAAAATCATCGTGACTTTGTCACGTTGATCACGTCGATATCGTACATTTAAGACACACAGTTACGGTATATTTAAGGGGGTGCAGCACGGACGCAAAACTGCAAGTTTCAAGTTTCTTTATGATAGCGAGCGAGCGGCGCGTGGCAGTGGTGTGAAACGGCGCACGATTACGAATACGCACGCACACTAATATCTGTACAGAGTAGGATGGTGATGTAATTCGAGCAATATTTACTTTTGTTACTTATACGTATTGTTATGCAGTTTCTGGGTATTTGTTTTAAATTCCAAGACAACCATGGCCTTATGAAAGGATCAAGCTAACCTACACTAGTCCTTAATTTTAATTTTAATGTATATGACCTATTCAGCGTCTAGCACCAGTGACTTAAAAACACGTAAATTTTCGAAATTCCGCGCGGCACCCCCTTAAGAAAAATGTTGTCTTTTCATTCTTAAATATGTACGAAAATTTTAATTTGCCAACTCGTTGAATATTTTAAACTCACTGTATTCACTTCTGAAACAATTAATATTTTGCATCCAAATTCATCTTTTCAAAATATTCCTTTTTTCTTCCAATTTTTTCAGTACTGCCGTTGCTACTACACAAATGCTATTATAACATACATCATCGTCGTCGTCTGAGCTAGACAACAATGATAATTCAAATAATTTTATTGTTCTGAATTCATTAAGTATGTTAGCTATCCCTAGGATTCAGATCCGCCCTCTAGGTAGAAATGACCACTGGTTGGTCGCTCGGCGAGTGATCTGACCGCCAAGCGAGTATCACTGAGCGTGTATCGCTCAGCGGCAAACCAGTAAAGCGAGTACTCGCCAGCGGCAAACTAGTAAAGCGAGTACTCGCCGGCAGTGTAAACAGTCAGCGATCAACTATTTATTTAAGCATCTCTTTTATTGATACAGGATCTATATCTATTGTACGTTTCTTGAGCGAAAAAATAGTCAATAGTTCGTCGCATACTCGCCGGGCGGTGGGACAGCTGCCTTAAACTAGTTATAAACCTGGAGTCAACTTCAGACGCTGTTGTATCGGTGAATATACACCGCGCCGAACATTTTATATGGTAACTTTGTAGCCCTGGCCTTCACAAATCGTTTGGTGTATCTGGGGTATAGAATAATGATATAGTTTAGGAGTTCCGGATTTTTTTTAAATGAAACATTTTAAATTCAGTGTTTAATATACTACTCAAAACAAAATAAGGGCCACGAGGTATTTTGTCTGTACCATGAAAATAATAAAACCAATATTAATTTTTTTGTCTCCATAACGAAAACTAATATTGTTTTTACCGTGTAGACCAATAAATTTATTCCAATAATAATGATTAAAAAGTTTATTTGCTTTTGAAAGAAAAAACACATTTAAGGTTAAAAATAAAAACAATGTAAAGTTACTGAAAACAAAAGAAAATACTCCATGCTCATCTTTTAGTAACGGGTATGCCCCCCTCGTTTCGTTACGCACTCCTGAAGCCTGGAGTGCATGCTCTCAATCAAATGCCTGACATTTTCCATTGGAATCTCTTCCCAGGCTCTTTTAACAGCGTTGATGAGTTGCTGTTGGTTGTGGATTTCCTGATCACCGTCTCTAACTCTTCGTTTCAACTGATCCCACATGTGCTCTATTGGATTTAAGTCCGGACTGTTCGCCGGCCACGGCAAGACTTGAATTTGAGACGCTTCCAGTACAAACCGAGTCGCTTGAGCCACACGGCTCAAGACAATGCTCGTGCACACACGTGCACGAGCATTGTCTTGCATCAAGATGAATCCACGACCCGCTCGCTGGGCAAATGGGATCACATGTAGTCTGACGACTTCCTCAATATACCGCTGAGCAGTAACAGTACCCTCATTTAGCGAGCTCAGTTTTGCCGTGTAAGCTTATCCCGCCCCAAATCATTACATTTGGACCACCAAAACGATCGACTTCATGGATGCAGGCTTCTGAAAATCTCTCGCCGCGTCTTCTCCATACTCTAATACGTCGATCGTCGTTAAAAAATTTTACTTTGCATTCGTCTGTGAAGAGCACCATGCCCCATTGGTTTATGTCCCAGTCCAAATGTTGACGGGAAAATCTTAAACGATTTGCACGATGATTTCTGGTAAATGGAATACGGACAACTCGCCTTCTTGATGCCTGCTGGTCTTCATGCAATCGATTACGAATAGTTTGGTCACTGACACGAGTACCCGTTGTGAGCCGTAAACGATTTTGCAGCTTGCGGGCCGTCGTTGTGCGATCTCGGCGCGCACTTAATCGAATGTAACGATCCTCTTGAGCTGTTGTAATGCGAACTCTGCCCGAACCAGGTCTTCTTCTAACACTGCCGGTCTCTTGGAAACGATTCCATAGATTTTGAATAGCTCTTCGAGAAAATCCCAATTGCAAACCCACAGATCGCTGCGAATGACCTTCTTCAATCATTGTAACGGCTCTGGTTGCTGTCAGCGAGTCCATATGACGCCTGCGTGCTTGTGGCATATTGCAAAAGATGTTTCTGACTCGAGATATCAATGAACTCTGATAATTTCTAATAAACCAAGAAGCTAAGGAAAGCAAAACGTCAAAGAAAATGCAATCAAAATATTCAAAAATAATTTTAAATCAAATTTTATTTAAAGTTGTTGCCAGCATTAGATGAATACTACAATATTAAAAAGTTTAGGTATCAAAGAGTTTGTATACTCAATATTTTACTACTTTCAATATGTAAATGTTTAATAATTTACACCAAAATGAAAAATACCTCGTGGCCCTTATTTTGTTTTGAGTAGTATATAATCATTTACTTATATATTTAATTGATTTCTGAACAACCTTTTTTTGCTTATGTAATATTTTTTAATGAATTTATATATAATAAAAAAGTCATACTCAGTATTTATTTATAACAATTACTTATTTATTTGTACTTTCAATCAGATACTACTTATCACTATTATTTATCAATCAGACTTTTTATTTCAATAATCATCAGCCTTTTTATTTATTTATTTTTACTTATTCTAATAATCCACCTTCTTTTTCTATTTACTATGGATTTCATAGAAGCAGGGTGGGCCTGCAGTAAAAAAAATTGCACACAGATCAAATAGTTGTTACTTGTGCAGCAAATTTCTTTGGCCAGGTAGAGCCTTGCCCTTTTTGCCACACTTTGTGTAGGAGTTCTTGCACCTCCCACCATCTTCTTTTTTGGAGGACTGCCGACCAGATTGTCAAGTGTAAGGAAAAATCGAGGAGAAGAATTCTGATTCTCTCTCAGTATATCATATAATATACAACTGGCCCCTGAGACTAAATTTTCCAGAAATCGGTCTCAGGGGCCGGTGTGTATGATATGATACACCTAAAAAAATCGGCAAGGAGAATAGGTAAAAAAAAATCAAGTTCACATTGTATTTTAGAACCAGGAGACCTTGTCATTTATGTAAAAAAAATGCGATGCCCACAAAATTTGCCTCAGAGCTGCCTTGGCGCTGAACGTGTTAACCTTAGTGCATGCGGGGCGCGTTAACCACTGCGCCATCCAGTTTCTCCAATAAGAATAATATTGTTAATATTAACTAAGAGAGCGATGAATATAAGTGTTGATGGATAGAGGGGGAGAGGAAAACCAAAGAAAAGGTGGATGGATTGTGTGACCGATGATATGAATGTGAAAGGAGTGACTATACAGGTGACGAATGATAGAGGAGAGTGGAAGAAACGGACATTTTGCGCTGACCCCAAGTAACATGGGACCAGGGCAGGAAGAAGAAGAATAAGAATATTATTAATATTAAAAATTACCTTTATACAATCTAATGTATGAAGATTCAAGATTTTGCTGCTTCCATGAAATTAACAGGGAAGTTTATCCCTATCTTCTCCATTCATGGGTGATGTATGGGAGCGATTGGTAAAGACTGTAAAATTCAGCAAAGAGTTCTTAACCGTTTGACAAAGACAACATGTTATCAGCTCGCGTCCATTGGTTCATGTTTTGTATTTGAAGAGGCCTTGACCATTATTTGTTGGGCTCATTTTCTTGCATGCCGGCTGCTCCGTCGATGATAGATATCTAATGAGACGGTCGGATTAGAGAAAGGCTTGCCGCCTTGCTGAACACTTTTGGACTCGATGGGTTTGAGAATACCTGCCGACTTTAGAGCCGCGTAGAAGTGCTTACTTTACTTTTACTTTGCCCAATGTAAATATTTCTATGGGCGACGTTGTTGAAATAGGATATGGGAACCTACCACGATCTTTTAAAATTTTTGTTCAATGTTAATTAATTAGTACAGCTTAGTAAAAATAATCTGAACAAATTACTGTTACCACGGAACGTACATAACTAACCTAACTTTTTTAGAATTTTTAAATGTGTAGGATGTTTGAGAACTCCACCAGATTTTGAAACATTTTTCATCACGATTGTATGAATTTAGTATTAAATACTTTTTTATATATTGTCTGTTTAGGCATTAGATACCTGTTTATTTTATTCTCTTCTCCTGTAATTTACTATTCCTTATGTTTTAACATGATAGCCTCATAATAATTAATATTAATGGAATTATTACCATGGTTTTTTCTTGTGTGTGAGTAATATTCTAATATAAGTGTCCATCCATGATAGTTTAAAAAGTTATATTGATATCCACGTTAGAACTGGCAAATTGTTTTGAATGTGTTGAATATAAAAGTTTGTATGTGACATCATGAAGCGTTTAACCTGTTTAAAGGTTTTCTTTACAGTTTAAGCGCTGTTAGTATACCCTGAAATACTGAATTTTTATTTCATATCCACGAATAAATAACTAACAGAGTATGTACCTAGTGCGAGTTTCATTTGCCACTCGATTACGTTAACGAAAACTGGAATAGTGGAACCGTCTAGTTTGAGGCCGAGCCTGGACGGTAAATTTCAATTCTAAAACATACAAATCATATCTCATTTGCAAGTAAAGTCAACATCCATGCAATACGTGATTTGTCAAACGGTCGATACTCAAATTTATCTGTTAACATTCCATTCGAAATCTATTCCATCAATCATAATGTTCGAAAACCATGGTATGTTACAAAAGCAGCTACATTTTGCGGTGAACTGTATTGGCTAAAGCGAATCGATTTTTAGGTAAAATTTGAGATTTAACGTTCTATTGCAAACCTGATAAAATACAATGTCAAAGTGTTACGTAACAGCCGCTCTGCTAACTGTATTGTTATTTGCGTATAGTTTCTACACATATTATATTCATGACTGATAAGAGTTGGGTTTGAAAAAGAAAGTCTGTGAAAAGTTTGTCTCTGAAATATTCTTGTTAGAGTCAACAATGATGACTACTTATTAATTGAGAATTGACTGAAAACATTTAATAGCAGCTTCTTCTGTCTAGTAGTAGGACCACCGTATTTTTAAAAACGTTGTAAAAAAACAACCTAATATTTTTAAGGCATGAAAAGTTAGAATAAAAAAGCTTTTAAATTACCCACTGGATTTTTCCTAGTTTGTTAATATCCACGCAAAGAACAGTAAATATTCTGATGATGCAATTTTATGGCAGTTTAATTGTCATAATATCTCCTATGCTATTTTTATCTTAGTTACATCTTATGAGCTGATTTTATTTTATTTTTGTTAAATTATCGTCCCAATGTTAGTGATAACTTTAAAAAGTCATATCTCTCAAGCAATTTTTATTCGGTTGCCACTACTACGATACAGTTGCATACAATACATATCTTTATGTTTGTAATACCTTATAAAAGGCACTTAATAATAATAATTTCAAAGTGATTACGTGACATTTACTGTCGCTTGAAATATTTTTTATAAAAAGTTAAGGTGCATAATTTTTCAAAATGAAGAGAGTTTTCTGGTCCCCTTTTTGTGCCCACGCCTGCGCTTTTGTTGGTGGCTTTGTGCGCCGCCGCTGAGACTTGTGGAGCACCTTTTAAACATCCAGACGTAAAAAAACAGTGTCATCGGCTACAAACATCATGCTGCTCTTTGTTGGTCGCCTTGACAACGCCCAATAAGCGTTGTGCTCGCTTGCTCCAGCCAATTAGCGATGTGACATTCCGTGCTGCTGCCATATCACGCCTGCGCCGATTGCAGCTGTCAACGTCTCCTTATTTGTTTATTTTTTTATTGTTTTTGTTATATTTTTAATAATTTTTTAGCTTTAGTTACCGGCAATGGGCAATTAGTGAGGTGCGAACTCTGTACTTAATTATTTTTTTTAGAGGAACATTCATATTGGTAAAATTCACAAACTAACACAAACCTCCCAAGCCACACAGCCCATACCTCACTCACCCTCACGTTCTATAGACTCTCAATCTCCACAAAACATCGAATTTTGGAAATAATTTGAAAAACTAAAGAGTGGTACACCAATTATCAAACGCATTCCGAGAGGAGCTCGCACCTCAGTAGCACATTCTCTAGCACAAACCATCGATAGAGTCATTCATGAAAACTCGTCATATAGTTGGGAACTTCTATTTACGTTTGCTTATCGCGTCCTGCATGTTCGCAGAGATGAAAATTCTAGTGTAACTCTAACACGAAACATTAAAAATAATTGCACCAACCCATTACCTCATTTACAAAGTTCAGTTATTAGATCCAAAAAAACACCAATCACTTTCTTTTAATGTTGGCATGGTTGAAGAAAAAACCAACGAAGGAGATGTAAAAAGAGCCACCCAGTTGATTTTTTCTAGTGATGATATCATTGCTCCTGACTGTCAAGAGACCAAGCATTGTGCGAAAGCGACATTCTGCGAAAAAGACATTATGAGAAAGAGACGTTTTGCGAACGGTAGACATTTTGCGAAAGCGACCTTTTGCGAATGAGCCCTACCCGAGCCTACAGATGCTTCGCCTTCAACCAACGAAGACGAAGTATACTATTCTATTCTTTTTTTCAAAAATGGCTCTGCCGGTGGCCTTGGTGGTTTGTCGCCACAACATTTAAAATATTTGGTATCTGGTACCTCTAGAGACGCCGGCAGAGTTCTTCTTACCAAAAACCAAGCTTTGTAATCTTATGCTTGCCGTAAATGTACCTCAGAACATCACCGGTATACTCTACGGCGCTAATCTTTGTTCTTTAGAAAAATAAAGATGGCGGCATAAGGCCAATCGCCGTAGGGTGCACCAACCGGCGCATTGTTTCAAAAAAATGTGTCAAGCACGTCCTTTCTGACCTTTCTTCAAAATTTCAGCCAATGCAGCTCGGGTTTGCTTCGAAGGGTGGCTGCGAGGCCGCGGTTCACTCAGCTCGCACTTTCTTACTGAATGATGGTGGCGAAGTGTTGCTGAAGGTGGATGTAAAGAACGCATTTAATTCCGTAGACAGGGGTGCTCCGCTGGCGAAAGTAGAGAATATACCTCAATTTTTTTAATTTTTGTGGCCACAATCTTCTTTATTCTGCCGTTGGTTGCCAGCAGGGTGACCCTCTGGGACCTGCTATTTTCTATTTGGCAATTCACCAAATAATTTCGAATCTAAATTCTAAATTTAATGTCTGGTTTACGCCTATGGACGGAGTGTCCGTGAAAGTGTTAAAGGCTTATAAAGTAAATGGCATTTAATCACCTAGGCATTTACCTGTGTAGGCAATAAATTCATTTAAACTGACCTCTATGATCTGCTTTGGGTCCTGCATCTTGGCGATGACCTGCTCCGACTGGCTTATGGACGCTTACTTACCTTTCTGGGTATTTAACTACTTAGGCATTGTGCTTTGTAGGCGTCCACTTTAGACAAACTGCTTCTTAGTCAATTTTACATTTTAGGCATACTGCTTCATTGGCATATTTCGTTTAGGTAAACATTCTTGGGACCATTCCCATGAGCCCACAGCTAAAAAACATTTTTTATTTATAGTTATTATTTTGTCTTTAGTTAAATTATCTTGATTTTTTTTCTTTAATGTAGTTAGTTATATTACGTTTCTTTATTGTTTTTAATACATGTCACAATTTTATTTTTTTAATTATGTGTCAATTGTAAATAGATGTATGTCGTTTTAAAAGGCTGTTAGGGCACTGCAGGATCAGAGCAGGCTCTCAACACCAAGCGCACCGGGAAAGACGTGACGTTCGCTCGTAAATAATAACTTCATGCATAAACAATGAAAGCTATCCCCTAACCCACGCTCGCCTCCTCCGCTTCTACAGACGACAACCATTCATAATATCCATGAAATATACTGACGGCAAAAGTGATATCGGTTTTTTCATTTAAACACTTCCTTTAAGATTCTCATGTGTCAGGTCTGGTTATATTGTTTCTAATAGATTTGTCTATTCAGTACGTGTCAGGAAGAAACACAAGTTTTTTTTAAATTATGGAGACCAGCCTACGTGCCTACGTCAGGTATAATCTTTCTCAAATGATTACAAATTACAAAAAATTACAACATAATACAAGAATTACTACAACGGGCGTGTTGTAAAGCTGCGTTGTATTAAAAAAGAAAAAACATTATTTAAAAGCTTACGGTACAACAGGCCACATCCGGCAGCTTTGGCGTTGGCGTAATGCAGGTTAGTTACGCATTTAACAGTTTTCTTTTTAAATATATATTTAAAAAGAAAACTCTTAAATACGTATCAGCAGGTAAGCTTTAAGTTGATGAGCTTTTGAAATTATAAGAGCCTAACTGAATGCTCTATTATTTTGCTACAACAGTGCTGCGATATACAATGGCTACTATATGGTTCTTTATACGAGGATTGACCCTTGTGCCTTTCCCTATTTGTCGACTTTACTGAAATATCATACAACGATTACCCTTATGCCGAATTTTCAAGTTTCTTTGAGTTTGGTTCCTTTATGCCGACTTCATAATTATTTCAAACATTTCTTCCCGTTTTGAAAAGTTTTAAAAATTTTGATATTATTGTTTTAGTTTGCCAATTTTCAGTCACGAACGTAATTTTTAAAGCTGTAGGTACCTATACATAATATCATTATATTTAAATGCCACGACTTATAGGGGTCAAACATATATATATATTTATTTATTTATTTATTTATTTATATACATTCTCTTTACATAATAATGATGCGGTCTCATTTAGATAAATGTCATTTTATAGATGATTAATAAATACTGATATGTGTATTGAATCCTTTCGGAACGTTCTGCCCGTTTCCTAAAACACCCGTTCCCAAAACACCTGTTCTAAAATAAAAGTTTCTTAAAATGAACGTAGGGCCAAAGTACCCGTTTTTCATCGCATCAGTATGTCAAAACACCCTAGAAACCCATATGTTCTGCTATATTTAACACAGAATACCTAAGGCAAAGGGATAATTTTCTACATAAATTAAAAACCACTAATTAGTACTGTAACCAAGAACTTTACTTATATGCAGTACAATATGTATGTATGCAGTGTAGTGCTTAGAACATAACGCTCGGCATAAACAAAAAAATAAAACCACTAGTTCTTGATGAGAATTTCAAATTAACTGAATCGTAAATACGACTTATTAAAAGTTCTATTTACCCGACTGCAAAGGAAGGGTATTTTTTTCGCGCGTATTTTGTATATATGTATGTATGTAATATTCTTTATCACTTCATATCTCTAGAACCGCTGAACGGATTTACATAATTGAGATGTCGTTAGATTAGTCTTAGCTGCCCAAGTGTTCTTAGATAGGTGACGTTAAAAAAACAAACATGGCGGCTGTGCGACGCCATTGGACTTGGTGAAAAACAATTTTTTTTTTCGAATATTTTCTTATGGGTATCAAATTAGAGGGCTCAACACAAGGATTTCAAAAAGGTATATCATGAAATTTGTCTAACTAAAAAGACATAAATAAAATAAAAAAAATATAAAAAATTATATAAACCTGCGTAAAAATACTTAATAACTAAATAGAAAATCAACTGAAATGGCCGGAACAAAATAAAAATTCAATAATTACATAAATCCAGCGAAATAAATCGTAACAATATCAAATATAAGTACTGTATACAATTAAAAATATAATACGGTAGTCCTTCGAAATTTTATGCAACATCATACATAACATGCAGTCGGCAGCATAAAATTTAATAATAACTCAAATCATTCTCACTTTGTGCGTACCTAACACATGTCATGTCATTATAATTATTACTAGCGGCCCGTCCCTGCTTCGCACGGGTGGACATTTTTTTTTATATAACCTATGTTACTCAGCGCTAATATAGCATTCTAATGATGAAATAATTTTTTAAATCGGTCCAGTAGGTTTTGAGTTTATTCGTTGCAAACATACATTACATACAAAAATACAAAGGTTTCCTCTTTATAATATTAGTATAGATTATAATTTTTATCTTTTATCAAGTTTTCGTACGGAAGTGGTATTGGAATATAAATTTGATAGAATTTTATGTCTTTGGTAAATTACTGGCTGGTATTCAGCCTATGAGTTTAAAAGCAATAGCTATTAGAATGTGTTTGAATATTTTCATAAATATGTCAAAGGAAAAGTTGTTCACTCCTTTTTGGTGTGTCATGCGATCCCTTCCTATTTTTTTGATCGCGTTTTTATTTTACATAATTTTTGATAATATTCTTACCGCCTTACAAATAAAAACTCAATACACCGAGCTTATTCCATAGTTGTACTGAGAATAGTTATGATCAGTGTAAGGTAAGAATAAGGAGAGAATAATTTCTTACAAATAAACTCAGAATAAGGTCGACATAACTATTCGTACGATATGTCATAGAAACAGAGCGGCAACGTCGCAATGCATTGACAAAGTTATTAAAAAATCGAAAATTCGTCTATGGTTGTGGTTGTTCCGTCACTTTGACATTTCAGTTTGCGGGACTTATCAAATTCTTTTGAGTTATTTTTAACAAATTGTATTACAGTTTGTATTATTACGTATTCTATAAATTACAAATAATAAGAGAGATTCTTCTTTTAGTTGGAAAAAAGAAGAAAAGGTATCTACGTTAATGTATGAAAGTCATATTATTGTCGAATTTTAATGACAAACCGAACATAAACACAAGTGAAAAGATAATGTTAAGTTTAATAATATCTTCATCACCATCTTATTTTGTCCCCACCGCTCAGGCACTAACCTTCCCTATGAATGGAATTACCACATCGAGAACGCGCTTTTAACCACCACGCGGGGCCAGTGCAGATTGGTAGTAGTTAATTTGGGTTTGTGGGTTAGGCCCCCGGTGTGTGACGCCCCCGTGGTGGAGGCACCCGATTTCGTTTTAGAGCGATAAAATTTATAAGTCGAATATTTTATCAAAAGTACAGTCGGACAGCAAAGTGTAACCTATTATAAAAATGTTTATAAGTGTCTACATGAAATTATTTGAAAAAATTAATGATCAATGTCTTAGTTTTTATTTATTTATTCGTTTTATTAAATTTGTTAATTTTACTAACATAGGCTAAGGTAATTATTGTAACTAACCTAAATGAGCCATGATGCTTGAATAAATAAATATATTATATTATATATTATTATGTTAACGACTGCTAATGCAGCCGGGACCAACGGTTATACTCGAGATGATAAATTTTTGGTATTTTATGTTTTTATATATATTCTGGTTTGTTACAGACTTTGAAGGATAAAGATTCTTTTAACTTCGGGAAAGTCTCATACATAATACCTAATATGTGAAAATGAATAGCTTTCAAAATGAGAGACAAGAAAAGGAAAATGATATTCGAATAAACATTTTGGCTGAAGTACACACATAACCAAGTCATAAAAAATTAACACATGAAAATTGGAAATATATTGAATTATTAAAAATTTGAAAATAGTTTTTTTTTCACATAATTGATCAAGAATAATAATTCAAGTCATTTACTTAATAAAAATGAGTTATATATTTCCAAATATGTTTTTGTTACATACCTTAAACTTTAATTTCTTAACTCCATATCGCCAGCTCATTTTATGTCCCCACTGCTGGGGCACGAGCCTTCCCTATTGATGGATAGAGATAACGAGCCATAAACCATCACGCAGGCCCAGTGCGGATTGATGGTTGTTAATGACTGCTAATACAGCCGGGACCAACGGCTTTACGTGCCTTCCGAAGAACGGAGGAGCTCGAGATGATACATTTTTGGTCACCCATCCGATGACTGGTCTCTGCGAAAGTTGATTAACCTCAGCACTTACAGACCGGGCGCGTTAACCACTGCGCCATCGAGATTCTCAACTCCATGCAATGAGTTTAAAAGCAATAGCTATTAGAATGTGTTTGAATATTTTCATAAATATGTCAAAGAAAAAGTTGTTCACTTTTATTTTGTGATTGTATGGTTCAGAGAGTTTTATAATAATCATGTAATTTATTTGTATTAGTTTTTAATGAGGTTTTTGATAGTGATATGATGGAGATGAAGTTAAATTAAAAGATATGGTACTGTAATATTTATAAATGTGTTTTTAATTTAATAAAGGATCCCGAACAACAGTCCATAGAATATGGAGATTACACAAGGGTAAGAGTACACATTTTTAACACATTCCATTAATTTATGACGAATTCATTAAGGATTACAATAAAAAATCAACGATATGATGGTGTTATTCCATTATTTACGTTTACCAAAAATTTTTTGTATAGGGCAAGAAGGCAGTATTTACAAGTTTATTCTACAGTCTTTAAACAACTGGCCAATGTGAAAATGAGTCAACATTGGGAGAAAATTTTCTACTTTTTGAAGATGAGATAGACAATAAAATATTGGTATTTTGCAGCATGGAAGCTCGTGAAACATTAAAATATGTCAGCGTTATTTTGAGGACGGCAACTTCAAATATGTGCCTCAACCTTTTAAACAAATCTACACCTTCAGATTTTCTAAAACTAAAACAGAATACATAATATTTACAAATAAGAAAAAGAAAAGTACAAATAATAAATTAACTTTAAATGGTCATATTATAAAGGAAGTCAAGATCATAAAATTATTAGGACTGGTTTTTGATAAAAATATGTCCTGGACCACTCATATAATTAAACTTAAATCAGAATGTTATAAAAGGTTAAATATAATAAAAATCTTGTCATCATTAACATGGGGATCTGATAGAAAGTGCTTGTTAAATACATATCATGCACTTATTAGACAAAAAATAGACTACGGCTCAATTATATATGATTCTGCTATTTCAAGGAACCTTAACTCTCTAGAAAGTATTCAAAATATTGCTGTTCGTCTTTGTATTGGTGCATTTAAAACTAGCCCTATTAAAAGCATATTGGCTGAAGCTGGAGAACTACCTTTATCTTATCGTAGAAAACAACTTGCATTAACATACACCACAAATATATTGTCCCAGCCAAACAACCCTATTTTTAAGTACTTTACAGAATCACTAGCTTCAGATATAGAATATCAGTTTCGTCCAAAATTACACCAACCCTTACGAA
Source organism: Eudonia mercurella (assembly GCA_963082485.1). Taxonomy (NCBI): domain Eukaryota; kingdom Metazoa; phylum Arthropoda; class Insecta; order Lepidoptera; family Crambidae; genus Eudonia; species Eudonia mercurella. Next base: position 13,373,528 of record OY720022.1, on the reverse strand, counting down.
TCAGAGTAGCAAAATACTTAAAAGAGTTGAACTATTCCTTTCCACGCATTTTTGAAAAAAAGCTATTGACAGAAGGCCCATGGGAAGACTTCAGATTTCCTATAAATTTGGAGCTAGCAGAGAATCATAAGAGCGATACCCCTGATTATATCTATAAAACTCTCTTTAATGAAATTCTATATAACAGTAGAAATGATAAAATATTTTATACTGATGGCTCTGTTTTAAATGGAAGATCTGGTTGTGCTATTGTTTCAGACGATAAGAATTTTAGCTATAGACTTCACAATTATCAGTCCATTTTTAGTTGTGAAGCCATAGCTATACTTATAACTTTAGAAATAATATCTAATGAACCGCCGCTACAAAGATCTATACTTTTCACAGATTCAAAATCATGCTTAATGGCAATATTAAATAAACAAAATATACATCCTCTAATTACAGAAATTAAACAAACAATGATAAACCTGCTTAAACGAAATTATTTATTTGAACTAGTTTGGATACCAAGTCATCAAGGAATAGTAGGTAATGAGAAAGCTGACCAAGAAGCTAAAAAGGCTACTACTAAGGAAGAAATAGATGATACAATCCAAATTAGTGCAATTAATTAAAAAAAATACCTAAAATATAAAATAAAACAATATTGGTATACTAATTGGAAGGCTGAAAATACTAGTAAATTATTTAATATAAGACAGTCTATTTTTGAAAAATCACCGACTTTATTCTCTTGTAGAAAGGACCAAGTTGCTATCACTAGATTGCGAATTGGACATACTAACTTTTCTCATATTCATCTTATAACTAAAAGTAACATAAATAAATGTAAGTGTGGTCTGGATTTCACTGTTGTTCATCTTCTGGTAGAATGTGTAGCATATAAGAAAGAAAAGTTATTTTGTAACGTCCCAAATAACTTAAAAGATTGTTTAAGTCACGATGGTTGTAATCGAACTCTTGAGTTCATCAAAATGATCAATATTTATAAATTAGTATAATTACCCATTGTGGTCGCTGATGACCTTAGATGTTAAAAAGCGACCTTAAATAAATTAATAAAAAAAAAAAAAATCTACACCATACATGGAGATGTTAGGAGCACTAGCGATGCGACAGCTGTTATTGTTCTGCTTGTGTTTGATCTCCTACCTAATAAGCAACAATGTAAGTATCAAAGATTATTCAAGTTATTAAAAAGTCATTTACCTCAATTTCAATCGGCGTTATTTCAACTGATTATGAATTCCCCGCATTAAACGCATTTAAAAGTGTATTTCCCGATGCCTTAAATAAAGGTTGTTTTTTTCACTTTTCGCAAGCAATGAAGAGAAATGCTAGAAAATATAATTAAAATGAAGAAGGCGATAGAAAAATTATATCTTTGGTTACTGCTTTAGCCCATTTACCCATACAATATATTCCAGAAGGATTCCTAAGTAAAAAATTTGAAATATTTGAAAACAGCACTAATTGGAACCGATTTATTGATTATTTTGATAAACAATGGATGAACCGAGAAGTGCTGTCTGTAGTCAGCTGTTACGGTAACCCACATCGCACTATAAATGCTATAGAAAGTTGGCAAAGCCCGGCTAAAGAAAATCGTAAAAGTTAGAAAGCCTAGTTAGATTTCCTTTAATTAAAATACTGAAGGATGAGAGCGTCCACATTGACCACGCTGCTCGAAATAAAATGACATACTAACCAATTTCTAAAAAAAAAATAGAAAAATACAAATTAAGAGACAGGCGGGCGGCGTTACCACAAAATAGTGAATGACTATTTGAGAACCAAAATTCAAATGTATGCATGTTTGTTAAAACTCGGAAATGTTCGCTTCTAACTTATTATTTTTATGTAATAGTATTTTTATTTTTGTTCCGAAAAAGAAGATCTAATTTTACCATTGAAAATGGTTGTCAGATGCAAATCGCCTGAGACGTATTTTTGGCCATAGCTCCGAGGATTTTGGGAGAATCGAGATGAAAATAGTACCAAGAGTTGAGAAATTTATCTAGGCACGTGTGAACGTTTGAATTTTGAAAAGAAGCTGGACCCTTTTTTTGGAATTTTGAAAAATGTAAAAAAAAATCGGGTTTTTTGGGGCGTGTTTGTATACTAAATTGTAATATTTAAAAAAAAAATCGACTTAAGAAAAAATGAAAAAAAGATCCTAGGATATTAGTTAAGCTACAAAATGGCGAAAAAATATTGAAAATCGGTTAATAATTGTGACCTGTAGGTGGTCCCTTTAGATTTGGTATTGTAGAAAAACGGGTATTTCCGTATATAAAAAGTGATGTAGCTTCTTTGATTATTGACCGATCGTCATGGTTAATGGTGTTAAAAGATGCGGATGCAGGCGAGAAGAGCATTCAAGTTGGAATTTTGAAAATCAATTAATCAATTTTTAAAAAATAATGAAGAAAAGATTATTTTTTTTATAATCATCAAAAGCTGGAATCATTATTGACCGATCGTCATGGTAATGGTGTTAAAAGATGCAGAAGCAGACGAGAAGTGCATTTGAGTTGGAATTTAAAAAATATCTACTTAATATATAATCGCGAAAGATTGTGTGGATGTATGGATGGATGTTTGTTCCTCTTTCACGCCTAAAGGTTTTATATTTTTGTAATGTGACATATCATTTGACATTATTTTATTTAGGATAGAGTGAATTGTTATTACAGTATTGAAATACTATTGCGACAGTACAATGCCTTATGCTTTTAAGAGAACTCGAGCTAAGATCCGTGCGCGCGTTTTGAGTTTGAGAATGAACGGTGCAGTGGACCAAGTGTGCGTGAATGTGAATAAAATAAAAAATATAATAATTAACTTGTAATGTGTTATTTAAAATAAAGTGGTTTTTTTTTCGTAAATTGTTGTATTCATTTTCAATGCTCCGATTCTTGCGGGGACTGTGAAATCTGTGAATTTTTTGTTAATTTACATAAGATGTTATGTTCCAGCCTGAATGCATTTATGTTTAAGTTTTATTAATTAAAATATTTTTTTATTATATTTAAAATGTTATTTCTCTGGCCGCAGCGCAGCTATGTTGGCAACAGGCCACATATAATAATAATATGTTAAAACCTTTTTATACTATGAATTTTAATTGATTGTCTTTTGTTTGTTTTTTGCAGTTTGCTATTGATTTTGACGTATTGTTCGGTCTACCTAAAATTATTTTATAAATTGTTGTTTTCTTCTTGACATTCCTCGATTTAATAAAGTTAAGTGTCTTAACTCCAAGCAGTGTTTAAATGTACTCGCAAACCCTAAACAATATACCTATACAGTCCACTAAAGCTTGAGCAACAACGAAAGTGCCTACTCTGGGACGCCACATGTGTTAGCACTGTTGCCGCTTCGCACGTTGGTCGCACCATGAGGATGGCGGCAGCAGCTGCTGAGGCGGCAGCTGTAGAAACAACTGGTTGCTGGGGTTCAGAGGCCAAACGGTTTTTCAGGGAAGTGGGGCGCCGTCTACGAGAGAGGGGTCTTGACCCTCGCTCCGAGTCATTCCTGATGCAAAGGTTGTCTATCGCTTTTCAACGTGGAAACGCGGCAAGTGTGTTAGGCACCTTTTTACCTGGAATGGCGCGGGGAAGGTTATTTGATTGAGCAGTGGTTGTTAAAATTTATTTTTGTTTTCTTAGTATAAAGTCTGTTTTTTTTCACAATTTTACTTTCTTTGATAATAAAGAATAATATATAACTATTAGTATTTACAAGAAACTACTGCACACGACTGTACAAAAAGTCGGTATTGCGGTTTTTAAACCGCAAATATTTATTGTTTCGGCATTCTATACCTAAACATGAATTAACTATAAAAGTCGGCATCAAGTGAGGGTCGGCATAAAGGAACCAAACTCAAAGAAACTTGAAAATTCGGCATAAGGGTAATCGATGTATGATATTTCAGTAAACGAACAACATGGAAAGTCGGCACAAGGGTCAGCACTCCTTTATACAAGCAGTTCATACGTTGAACAGTGAGTTTTGTTACTTTCGTTCCGCGAAGGTCGTCACTCGAGACATAGTAAAGAGGGGGACGTTTGCACCGCGAAAATAAACATTTGAATATTTCACGGTGAATTCACCATTTTGTGCCCTTACAGTACGGCATTACGAACAGTTTCACTCCGTTGCGAATTGCATACGAATTCGATTTAACTATACGACTGCTCTTAAACTGCTTTTGAATGGCGCAATGTTTTTCTAGTTGCTTTGCAATGCGATGTTGTAGTGCACGCTTGAAATACTTCGTTTAACTTCTACCTGTTCAATTTTATAAAAATCTGAAACCGCTACAAACGGCATAAAACAAAAATTTTATTTATATATTAAGGACTGTCGTATAGTTTTAAATCGAATTTCGCAATTGAGGACTTCATAATACCTAAAGCGAAAATGTAAATGTAAAGTAACCTTCGTTTCTAATTATGAATATACAACGTGACCTTACACTTTGGACAAATATTGTAAACCCGTGTAACGCTACTTCTCAGAAATGCTGTTAACTTATTATTTTATTAATTAGAAAATAAAACAAAATTTACTAACAAATCAAAGTGATATAATTCCCTCTTTTTGTTCTTTACTTCCCGGTCTTAAAAAGTTAACAGATCAAACTTTGAATCTTTTGGGATCTCCTATTTTCTCGATAGCAATTTCTGAAGCTTTAAGGTAAGAAGGCAGCTTCTCCTGTCTGTTAAGAAAAGGCTTAAAAAAATCTTCCAGCACACGTTGCCCTGCTTTTACTGAGGTTTTGCTTTGCAGTTCCCAAGTTGAACTATTTTTTGCGCACGGTACCGACATGGCTATGCTCTTCGCACATTGATTGTCTCCCTTAATTCTGACCAATGGGACCTCGCTTTTCTCCCCATTCGGGATGGTGGATTGGGCTTACGGCGTGCAAGGGACGTTAGTCTGCCGGCCTTCCAGGCATCGGCAGTTGGGGTCGTTGACCTTGTTACTGAATCCTTATATTTAGATGGTTGCAAGGCTACCATACCGTTCGCTTCTGATGCACAGGCCGCTTGGTTGGCACTCAACCCTGGTTCGAGCGTGCCCGAAAAACTAGACCGTCAGCGCTTGTGGGACGATATAGAGGTGAAGAGGATTTTTGACTGCCAGTTGGGCTGTGGGAGAGGATAAGGCAAGGCTTATTGCGGTATCAAGGCCAGAGTCCGGGGCTTGGCTACACGCGCTCTCCTCTCCACATCTGGGAACTCTCATTGATGGCGACTCTATGGGGTCACCGTGGCTCTCCCCGCCTAGGCTGCGATGTTTGTGAACCTCATGTATGCATCTGTGGCACTATGGTGGAAAGCAACGGTCACCACGCTTTGAGCTGTTGCCGTTGTGCAGGAAGATCTTTACGCAATCATGCCCTCAATGATATCACCCGGAGGGCGCTAGCTTCGGCCAATATTCCCTGTGTGCTGGAGCCACCAGGCCTTAGACGGTTAGATGGCAAAAGGCCTGATGGCTTAACCCTTGTGCCTTGGCAAAAAGGATAGTGCCTGCTCTGGGACGTCACGTTTGTTAGCACTTTTGTTGCAGCACCTTGGTCGCACCGTGAGGATGGCCGCAGGAGCTGCTGAGGTGGCAGTTCTAAAAATAAGCACGAGAAGTATTCGGTACTCACAAACTATTTGTTTGTACCTCTTGTGGTAGAAACAACCAGTTGTTGAGATTCAGAGGCAAAACTGTTTTTAGGAAAGTGGGACACCGTCTACAAGGGTCTTGACCCTCGCTCCGATTCATTCCTGGTGCAAAGGTTGTCTATCGCTGTCAATGTAGAAACGCAGCAAGTGTGTTGGGCATTTTTGCACCTGGAATGGCGCGAGGAGGGTTATTTGATTGAGTAGTGGTTGTTTTTATTTATTTTTGTTTTTGTTTAATTATTATTTTTATGTACTGAATTGATGAAATAAGTTATTTTTATAAAATTAATATTAAATGGCAACAAATAGTAACATACTGTATCCATTACAAATATCAATTTAAAAATTTGAGTAGACACTAAACATGAGTGTCAGCCAGATTTAAATTTTAATATCATTTTCAATGATAGCATTGACAATAATAACATGAGTGGAGTGACACATTAAGTTACATGATGACTATTACACTACACACACACGTTAATGTCAAACAAAGCGTGTACGTGTGTTAAGCATCAAAATTGCAGCATCAGAAGTAGAATTAGCAGTCTATAAGTACATCCAAGAAACCCTTAACATCATTAACAATAAACAATACGCTGTTGGGATACTATTAGATATGACTAAGACCTACGACAAAGTGCAATTTAATATTTTATTAAATAAATTTTATGGAATAGGTATACGTGGAAAAGCTCACGAATGGCTCACATCATACCTGACGAGCAGGCAACAATTAGTCGAGATAGAATATTTTAATAAAAGAACTAGCGAAATAGAAATCATCCGTTCAAACAAAAAAGATATAAACGCCTCAATTCCTCAAGGTAGTGTGATAGGATGCCTTATGTTTCTTATATATATCAATGACTTGCCAAAAATTATAAAAGGTCCATGTGTCTTGTTTGCGGATGATATCTCTTTGCTTGTCTCATGTAAAAATAATATAAACTTAAATGATCAACTTAATTCTATACTTACCAAAACAGTAGACTGGATGCATGAACATAATCTTGAAATTAACTTCTCAAAAACTAAACTTATGTCGTTTTACCCTTACCAAAAAACACCCTTAAATATAAATTTTACATTTGAAGGATTGCAGATGGAGGTTGTGAACGAATTCACCTTGCTCGGTTTAACTATCGACACACATATTAACTGGAAACCTCATATTAAAAAGGTGCGTGCTAAGCTATCCAAATTTTGTTATGCGCTTCGAGAAGTCAAAAACACCACAGACCAATCAACTGCACTCGTGACCTACTACGCCTATGCTCATTCTTGGCTAAGCTACGGGGTTACGCTATGGGGAAACAGTACAGACGCACTCTCAGTATTTACCATGCAAAAGAAATTAATCAGAATCTTAGTAAATATTGATGAAACTGACACATGCAAACCACACTTTCAAAAACTTAACATCCTTACCTTACCTTGTATCTACATTTTTGAATTATGTAAGTTTGTCCGAAAATACCCTGAATTTTATAATATAAGAAAAAATATCTAAAGCAAAATAATACTTAGACATAAAAACAGGTTAAATCTTCCTATTTCTCGTATAACAATGCACTCGTCCGGTCCTTTGGTTATGTCAATAAAAGTATATAATAAGTTACCTGAACATATTAAAAATGAAGACACGTTGAGGAATTTTATTAAAAAATTAAGAATTTTTCTGCTAAACAAAAGCTATTATAACATAAAAGAATATTTTAATGATAAATCATCAACTATAAAATAATTAATAAATTTAAATATATATATAATATATTTTTTAACAGATAATAAATTACAAATAATCTAAGTAAATATTCTATGTAGGTACTTACCGCTGCGCTGAGCAAATAACATAAAAATATATAAGTAGTTATAATATTCCAATATAACATTATAAATTAATTTTTAATCAATGATAAATTATAATACAAATAAATATGATATAATTATAATTAAAATAATAATGATCTCTTCCTCTCTCCTAGTAAGTTGTGCTGTGCCCGACAGGGTCCATAATTGATCCATTGTAAAAACCTACACCTTATTATGTAAACATTATGGAACGCAATAAAGTATTGAGTATTGAGTATAGAATCAAAAATGTTTTTTTTTTATGTTTGTGCATTTGACAGTGCATGCACATACAGGCGTCTGCTCCAAAGTTATTGTTTGAAAAACATAAATTATTCGGTAAATACTAGACAAATTGCCGTAATACTTCTTTTAATGGTTATAAATAATTTAATGAACGTGTAGTGTGTTCAGAGACTAAGGACATTGTAATTTAACGCAAAATTAATTGCTAACATTGCAACAACCACTTTTGTTTATATAAAAATCGCTTCAAAAAGTACCTTGAAACTTTTCTCATTTTTAGTTTTATAATAAACTAATACTTTGTCCGCGACTTTCTCCGCGTCAACTTCTGATTAAATAGCATTCTCACAAATAAATATGCATCGAAATTGGATCAGTAGTTCCGGAGATTACTCTATGAAAGAGTGCAATTAAAAGTAAATACTAAAAAAATAATGTCAGTGGAACTAGGAGCCACTTATTTAATATTGAAGTTCAATTTAGTTCTGATAAAGAATGAAACAAATAAATTGCGACAGTACAATACCTTGCAAAAGATCACCAATATAATCCAAATAAATTTATTATTTGTTTCATTTGAATAAATCAAAAAGTTCTCCTCTTAAAAAAAAAGTAATTCATAATACTTTGTTAGGAACTCAATGGGTAATTGCTCAGTGTAAGTAATCGCTTACAAAAAGTACTAGCACATTAGCATGACTATCGGTCAGCATAGAACATAATATATCTCCGTATTTAGGTTGTCCTAGCACACGTGAAGTACGAATAATAAATTGCGGTTTTGACCTGATTGAGATCTTAATTTACTGTCTCGCATTCTGAGTATAGCCGCATTCTAAATCACAATAATGGCATACGGACCCGGCTGTAGCTCAACCCTATAGATTACGCATATTGTAAAGTTGCATTATGCTTACATCGAGATATGCCTCTGGAAATATTTTTTTTTTCATCAATAATAGTAATAATATTATCAACTTTTATTTCACACTGAAAACCAATAAATTGACAGAAAGACAAAAGTACACAAAATAGGTGGTCTTATTGCTAACAAGCAATCTCTTCCAGGCAACCTTGGGTGAAAGAAAAATAATAAACGAAAAAAATTATAACAAACGGGTGCAAGTAGAAATTCACTAATTTATTATAACTAGTGGTCGCCCTGTGGTCGAAATTCGACCGTTATTTTATTAAAGCTGCACGGATTGTATCCTAAGCAATGAAAAATTAAAAAGGAAAGTATGTGAGTTTGATTGGCATTGACAGATGTCGGCCGCATTAAGGCTAGGTATTCCAGCAGAGGCCGCGCTTTTGAGTTTTTTCAAACCATCTGAGACATAGAAAATAATGTTTTAAATTCTGGAAAAAAAGTATGTATTAGTTAAGGATCTAATCTAATCGAATTCACATTCAGTTACACGATCCAATGAAATTCACTTGATAGAAAAAAAAACAAAGTTACCCCTTTTTGTAATGTTTTTTCAATATTATGACTAAACTCTGATATTTTACATTTATTTTTTGTACTCAATTGAAGACAATAATATTACGCAGACGAATTCGCAGAGTTTGACTTGATAAAATGATTGTCTTATTTACTATATTTAAATACCTACGAAATGCGCGAGTACGGCTGCTCGGCAGGCCCGATCAGTCGCGCGCTGGCGCTTGCGGACGACGGACTTGTGTCAGTTTTTTCCGTGACTGCCAATCAATCCGTTTTTGTCGTAAGTAATTATATAATTGTTGCAAGTTATTCATAATGGGCAATAAACAATAAACGCTTACAAAGATTCATGCATTCATGTCTAAAACTTATATTATGGTTATAGTGCGATAGTATAAGAATATCAGTATGACTATGTACTGAAGATCGCATCGCTACGATTTTTCATAATTCATATTTGATCTATATCGGTACCTCTGCCGGATCGGATTTAGAAATAAGTCACCTGAATCTGAGAAAACTGAATGCGTAGGGGGCTCAGGGAAGCTTGTCTAAGATCCCCTAAAACAATTTCGGCTTCCGGAGTTACGTTTGAATATTTTTAATAATTTTTAAAATTCGTATGAATTGTACTGTGAATGCGTGAAACGATTTTCGATACTTCTTTAGTCAAAGTCAAAGTCAAATATTTTTTATTCAAATAAACTTTAGAAAAGTGCTTTTGACTCGTCCAAACATTATTTTACCTACTACCCATTCAGGACTGAAGCGGCTGAAGCTGCGGAGGCGAGCTTGAAGTGCCTGCAGTTTGACACGCAAGGGCGGAGGGGCTGCACTTCCCGCAGTGCCGGAGACACTCAGACTTAAAGTTTTTAATTCTCTTAAGGCAAACGCATTTCGATTTGATGCAATTTAAGGTTTGTTAGAAAAAAAATTAATAAAAAAAATGCATTTCTGGCAGATAAAATTGGTGGGAGGAGACTCCTGACTGAAAATTAAATTACATGTGTAGCTGCTGTTGCACATGGAATAGAGCACAAAAAACATGTACTTCAACAGCTACAAACTCAAGAAAATATAAATATTATGCCTTGCGGTTTATTGATAAAACTTATCCATTTATTGGAGCAACTCCTGACGGTTTAGTAGGCGATGACATACTAGTGGAAATCAAGTGCCCTTTAACTGCAGCAAAAAAAGGACTAACAAATGCAATACAGCAAAACAAACTACAAATATTAAAATACGACAAAAACACATGCACATGCACCAGCACCATAAATAAAAAATCTAATCGGTTCTATCAAATACAAGGGCAGCTTCACGTCACTGAAAGACGACTCTGTCTGCTAGAAATCTGGGCTGGAGAAAATGAACCTTTGCTTACAAAACGCATCGAAAGGGACGATAATTTCTGGAAAACGCAAATGGAGCCAAAGTTGGTCCAATTTTAATTGAAATGTTTAATGCCGGAAATAGCAACACTTGTATTTTCGCATCGTGGCACAATACAATATTTGTAAGACGACATTATCCATTTACGTGTGCTTACTATGTACGAGTCAACGCGCTGCAAGCAAGTGTGGTAGAATGCGCGGGTAGATCCCCCACTATCCATTGCGTATATCCATTGATGGATAATCTGGGATTGTTTGTCCTACTATATCCATTGCGACTTATCTCAATACAGGAACTGCATACTGGTCATGTTTTTAAAATAGACTAACTGATCCGGCAGACTTCGTACCGCTTTGACAGTTTCTATGACAACAAAATAAAGAAATCGTCTTTCTATTTATTTATTATTTAAAAAAAAATTATAGTAATAAATATACTCAGGGATAATGTAGCATTTTAATGATGAAAAAATTTTTAAAATCGGTTTAGTAGTTTTGAGTTTATTCATAAAATACAGTGGTGGGCGGCAAGCGGCAACTGCCGAGCGAGTGCGAGCGTGGCTGATGACGTCATCAATGAATCGTGTATATTGGTGTGCGTTTTTGAGAATGCAGCACGAAAATCCCCGATCCGATCCGAACCCTTCGGATAATCTAGTAGGGCACGGGGACGCGCACTAGTGCGCGATGCCGTTCCCTCTAGAAAACCTCCGAAGGTGATTCGTTTCACACGGCTTGAGGGACCCTTTACGTTCCTCGCCGCCCCCAAAAAAAGCCCGGTGAAGCTGAAAATGCCGTCTGAGGCAATCAGCAAACTCTCTCAAAAAAAGCACGAAAATCGCTCTAACTTCGTCATTTTTAGTCCAATTTTAATAATTCTTTTACTGAAATAATTGGCTTTCATGTGCAGTCACATTACATATTTAACCAAAATTCTTGTTGATCCTCATTGTAGATAGTAGACAAGCACGTGGAATGCCAATAAGAACGTTGTCCTTACAAGATGACAAGGAAAATGTAAATTATGTAGACTCCCCAGCCTTACTATCACCTGAGCCACGAATGCGAAATGTTAATTTTATAGAGTCCATAGCCTTACCATCTCCTGAGTCACAATCAGATTTGCAACCGGGTACAAGCACAAGAGAAATAAATTTTGAAGAATTTTGAGATTAAACATAATAATATTTTGAATTTAATTTGATACCCTTATTCTATTTATGCCAAACAGTCTCTGAAATAAATAACCGTGCAATCCTCTCTGGTAGATACTTAGCTTAGCCCATGAAATTGAACTACTTTCCATAAGAAAAATAATTTAAAAAATAAAAAAAAATAAAAAAAATAAAATGGATACCAAAAAACATAAATTCATTATTAATTACTTACTGCATTTATTTACGAGACTCGTAACTCTACTTTATCACTACTAAACAAAGTTCGATTATAAAAATGCACTTCTAAAGCAAAATAAAATTACCCTACTGCTTATTTCTATACTGTATCGCTGGCGAGCGGGCGGGCGGTGTCATGTGAGTTCACTACCGCTACGTCCGCGCGATACGTGGCCGAGACATCGCTAAAAATACCTAGCCTTAAAGACAAACATTATACATACGTGTGTGTCAAATACATGGTAGTGTGTGTAATGTTGTTTTTGTTGGTTTAATGTATTTTTATGCATAATTAAAAAAAAAATAACATTCGGATAACCATCTTTATATAAACTATAAGTGTGCAAAATTTCATACTCTTCCGTCCGCGCAATTTTTGTAAAACGGGTACAAAGTTTTTGCTTCACGTATTATAAAGATAAAAATTAAAAAAAAAGAAAGTGTTGAAAAAAATTCCACAAGCGGGATTCGAACCCGCACCCAACAACAAAACTTTGTCTTTTTTCAATTTGTAATTTGTTCGCAACAATATTTGCGTAAAATTATATTAATATAATTATATTAATATAGAATTAAATATATTAATTAATTATATTAATATAGAATATATTTTTAAGACTTTATACAATTTAAACAAACAATCATAGCTTAGTTGAATTTAGAAAATGACTCCGACCCGTCCTTTTTATTGGTCTCTTGAACACGGTCTAATCCAAACTTAAATAAACCTCCTTCGGTCACTAGATATAGAAATTAGAAGCCATAAGCAAAACAAAAACTTTAATAAATAGCTTTATGCATAAACACACAAATTTTACATTTTAAATATTTTTTTAATCCACGTCGGTAATGAGTTTTGTGTTCATCACATCTAATGGTAAGTGATTATAAAGCCCAAAAATGAGGGGCACTTATTTCTCAACTACTGAGGTACTAATTTTATCTCTAATTGTCAAAACACAGCAATACGACTAACATTTTTGTTATGGCGATATATTGACCCATTTGTGATCACCAACCCGCATTTGGCAAGCATGGTGATTAAGCCATTACCCATCAATTGTAGCGATGACTTGATTTTAATTTTTTCAACATGTGTTTTTTTTTTAAATTTCAATGATAAATGCCTTTGCCCAATAGTGGGACAGTTTTAGGCTGCTTACTACTACTACTACTACTACAACCCGACCCAGCACAACCCGACCAACCACTATAAATGCGAAGATCCAAGACTTTTGCATATCTATACCATCATTCATGTCAGTAGCATCGAAAAGTATATTTATAATAATATCGAAGACATTATGCTTTCTTCCGTCATCATCTCTTTTGTATTTGTTTTCTGAAATGACATTTGGACTGATGTGATTTGACAGTGTTCATTTAAATAACACGAAGTGTGAGCAACAGTATCCAGTGAAACAAGATGTCGAGATACATTTTACACGCGGATGGCATTTAGCGTTATGTACTCGTACTCACGTTATAGCCAGGGGAACGGTAAAAATAAAAGATCAGGTGCGTACCCCTCGGAATGAAATAGAGTTACACTCCTACTTATAACTTACGCCATTATTTTGCCAGTTCCTTGCCGGTGTAGCACACATTTATTTGTGTTACATCCGGTGCCACAAAAAATGCTGTTCATAGAAAATAATTGTGCGTAGTATAAGTTGGCAACATTATCTATTAAATAAGTTTTATTTATTTGGTGATAATAATATATGAAAAAAATATTTCAGCCCTTGATAGAAATCCAAAAAAATATTTTTACTATATCTTAAATAAAGTTTCTATAAAGGTGTGCAAGAACATATAATGTCGAAAGTGTTTGCACAGGACACAACATCAACCCATAACTTTAAATCACTATTACGTTCGTTACTACATTTAAATTGTATACGAGTGTGGTGTTCAAAAAACCATAGGCAGAAGTTTGAATTGAAAAATAGTGAAAACATTTTCAATACGTTTTCTGCGTAAACCTTTTTCGCAATAAAATTAGATTTTAAGTTTTTTATTTTTAAACCCAACAATACAATGTTAGGCAACAATGGAGTTTAGATCTCAGATGTTTCAGCAGGCTCCGGCAGACCAGGTACAGTTAAAATAACGTACGGTTGTAGGTAAATAATTGTAGTTTTTATTGTTTGATTATAAACTATATCGTTCCGTCTACAACTGCTTGTATACTGTCCCACTGCTGGTCAAAGGCCTCCATAATTGATATCAAGTCATCGCTACAATTTATAAATGGTTATTAGCTTAATCACCACATTTGTTGAATGCAGGCAGGTAATTATAAACCCGGGCTATGCTTCGAAATTTCCGAAACACAGTGTGTTTATTCCTTACCTGGGAATTGAACCAGAACCTTCGGATATAGAGCTAGTACCTAGACCAATGAGGTACAGATACAAAATCAAAAAAAGTTAACTAGACAATATGATTATTACGTTACTTATGGTGCTTGTAGATTACGGCAGTTTTCATTTTAGATTTCTATATTCACTTTTACGCAATGGCAAGTTTTATGGTTTGAATGTCTAAATATTTACTAGTGACTTTGAATAAGAGTGGGAGCGACTCGTTATTAATTACATACATTTAACGCTTCTTATATTTCAGGATAAGTATTGAAATAATTTCTCGCTTGGAATGCGATCATGCATCTTCAGACAAACCGGATCAGGCGCACTATCAATAAGGCTATGGTAGCGATGTCTACAATATCTACTTTCTAAGCCAAACAGCAAAGTCAATGACAACAGCTACGACATCAATATCCAATATTAACATTTAAACAAACATTGCTTTGTTAACATTCTTATTTTTCCCGCTGAATTAATGCAAGGGCACTGCGTCATACAACCTTTCCATTTTCCATTCCTTTCCTGCTTACTACAGCAACTAATCAACGGTCGCCGTGGACGAGCAGCGCAGTCTATGTTGGCAACACTGTTTTTGTGTAGGCAATTCTGATTGTGACGGAGAAGCGCGAATGGTTAGCTCTAACAACGCTATCAAAAATAATTTAAAAACCACTGTTGTGAAGTGTTATAGCGCATAGTGGAGTGAAGCTCGTCGATTACCATCCAGTCCGGCCCATAAAGGCCGTGCAGCGCATTGCAGACCTACTGCTGTAATTGAGTGAGTTTGCCATCTTGTCGGTTTTTCCTTTGGATCTCCATGAGCCGGCAAGAACCCCCAATCTAAGTGTGTATTACAGCAGCGCCCTTAGCCTCCCATCGTATTTCTTTTTCCACACCTAAGTAGAACGCTCCCCGCATCATCAAACATAAAGGCTCAGTTCATAGAAGCTATTAACATAGGATTTTTAGAGACCAGCAATAATTAAATTTGCCTGAGGTCCTTCTTGACCTATTCGCCGAAACGAATCGAAGCTAAGTCACGAAAACTAAAAGCTTTCAAATACTATTTAACAATATTTAAACCACGTTTAAATTTGATGTAAAAAGCTTTATATTGCACGAAAGCTCTGTAAACATCGACCATGGATTCAAATGTTTACTTTGCGACCTCATTATGGAAACGGAGAGAAATCATTCGACAAATTGTTCGATGTCCAAACAGAGCGCGCTGGCTGAAAAGAATCTAGACTGCAACCGCTTAAATTTATATCATAATCATAATCTATAATTATAATATATACATTTAATATGTAACAACTATCTCCTTTTGCTTACAAAGTAAGAGTAGATAGTGTAGAGTAATTTAAAACCGATTAAATTAAATCCTCGTTTATGTCAATGATTGACTAATTCAAAGAACTATTAGTTTATTGTATTTTATTAGAATTAAAAGGCTTTAAGTAACGAAACTGTAGACCTAAAAAGAATAAATAAGTGGCGAGACCATATTTGCTAGAGTAAGGGCCTCTTTCACCATCTACAAGTAAGTTCCCATTAGCGTTTACTTGACAGATAGTCCAAACAAAACTTTTACTTTAACTGCCAAGTATCTCCTAATCGGACATTGTGAAACAGGCCCTAAGTATTTTTATGTTGTAAATGAAGCAATCGTTTTGGTTTGGTGATTTATACTCACTCACCATTTCGCTGCCTCGCACGACTATGGTGTAAAGCCAGCCTAAGAGAAGTGGATTATCATATACAAAGAAGAGGAGAAAAGGCTTTTCAGGCGTACGTCACGATGTAAATCAATGAAGATCACACAAATACGCAAAAGTTCTTTTTGTTGAAGAAAATGGCAGCGTGTGGTTTTATACGGACCAATCACCATCAATAATCACGTGTTGCTCATACGTCTTTGCGTAACATGACTGACCTTTTATTCATTAATTATATTATTATATAACCAGATAAAGCTGAGCCATGGTGAGTGAGGTTTTCGACTCACGGTCTCCTATAATACTTAAACATTTTTAAAATTTAAAAGTTAATACTAATAGATTTTTAAGGTCAAAGGAAAATATAGACTTTTAAAACGTATCAGTTAGTAGTTTCAAAAAGCATTTATACAAATAAATTTAAGACATTTAAGACTTTTTCAGATTGACGATTAAATTTTCTTATGGTTGTATAAATATTCTGTTATATTCATTCAACATTAAATTAATCGTATTTGATTAGAGTTAAAATATTCTGTGTAATTTTTTAACATTACTATTTCTATTTTATTTATAATATGCACGTTATAAGGACGAGAAGATAATAAAATAATGTAATTGGGGTCCAAAGACCCCTCGCCGTATTTATTTATTTATTGGTAAGTTGTTTTTCCCGTCTTGCTAGTGTTAATGTTATGTTAGTCAAAAATAGTTTAGATACGAATGAAAAGATAGCTCTATTCAGTTTTAAAACCAATTCACCTCAAGAAAACAAAATAATATAGTATTAACTTGTCTTTATCCTAAATGCTTTTGATTTAAAAAAAAACTGTTTATTGATTTGAGAAAAAGTAAGCCAAGCCATAAGAATTCCTAAACCAATAATGACACTTGAAAACATTACAAAAGTGGTAGTTGATTGCCGACGCTTAGATGTGAGACGAAGTAATAACATCGTATTTTATCGTTAAGACGCGGCGCTTGTCAATGCCGACATTGTGTGGCTTATTTACTGACAATATGACGTGTCTGGAATACAAAAATTAGACAACAATATTTCTTAGAGAATAAAGTTTAAACGAGAAGCGCATTACTTTATGTGAAGGCTCCATTTTATGGTGGCTGCCCGTTAGTACCTACTACACAATGATGGCGAATCGTGTAAAAAAGATAAGTTAAGCTACCATTTGAGGAGTGGGTGACTTTGGAACTCTTTTAACATAAGAAGAAAAATAATTAAACAAGAAACGTTATCTGAACAAAAACTAAATTACGATTAAATACCAAACTTTAATAAAGGATGATCTCCAACTGTGGGCTCATGAGAACGTTCCCAGGACTCTTTAGATCATCATATAAGAAAGAAAGCAATACTAGGAATATAGTGTAAGCGTAGGTACAGTCCCGCTAGCAAGTCGCGCCAGAAATGCCACGTTTCTATTTAAATTAAGGAGGTTGTCTATGCTTTTGTACCACTAATGGCTATGACTTTTATCAATAATAAACCATAGTGTACGGACGGTACCACTTTTTGATGAAAGCATCGAAAACTATCGATATTACTTGTCTGTCATTGTTTACAAAATTGTAAATAAAATATTTGTTTCCATGTTCTATTATTAAATTTATGTTACTAACACTCTTTTACTCACTTATAATTTTATTATTTAAAGTTGTTACTTGTTGGATGAGAGTATCCGAAGATCGGGCTCAGTGGCATGCCTTGGGAGAGGCCTATGTCCAGCAGTGGACTGATGTAGGCTGATTATGATGATGATGATGATGTTACGTTATAAAATATTTTTTCTCAAATACTTTTATATGAAAAAGGAAAACGAGTTGTTTCTGTTTTCTTCTGTTTCTCGGATATATCGTTTATTTCGACATTATGACTCTTCACTTAACTGCTAACATAATCCACTAATACAATTGAAGATCAGTTTTTCACGGATAGATCAATAAAAACATTTAGAGTTAAAAGCTCCGACAGTCTTATGTACCTACTACGTTTGATCAAAGTGTCTATAGGGCAAATCAGCAATGCTTAGGGGTCCGTTTGAAATTGGATACTGATTACTGTAGAAAAGGTCTCTGTAAGGTATTTTGTTACTCGGGTAATCTGCCCTACGGGACATATCCCAGATAAAATAGACTAGACGGGTTCTGGTATCTAAGTAGATAAGACTCGATATATCCTAATGGTAACTTTTATCTTTTAATTGCGTTGTTTTGTAAGTTAATTTTAGTGATTAAATGTTGATGAATATAAACGTTTCATTTCAATAAAACGGGCTTAAGTCTTCACACATGAACATACATGAAATGTAAGACCTTATCGCACCATGCTAATCTAAACAACTGCCATCGTCAACACCAACAACGGCATACCGTCCGAAGCACCAAAGAAACTCGAGATATTTTTAGTGTATTATTATTACAAGGCATCGCGAAACAACAAAACATATTTTATAAATAATTTCTATTTCAACACTAATAATAATAGTTTTCGTTATCGAACCCATTCATCCATCGAAGCGTTACACCGAGCTTATTCGGTACGCCGCGCGTCGGCGTCGCTACGGTTTGCGCGTATCATACGGACTCGTGCCGTACATGAACGAATAACAAGAGCGGATTGTGGCCAAGTTCACACTTCAACTCACATCGACAAGAGGCATAAATACGTCGTAAAGCGAAATAACCGCAGAAGTGTCAGATGTTCACATCAGCGGTTGTGCAAACGTTTGTAAACTTGATTGAAATGTATGCACGACTGCCGATATGTTTTTCCGAATTTGACATAAGTCGGTAGGTAATACTCAGCTCAATAGGATTTGACATAAGTCAACAGGTAATACTCAGCTCAATAGGATGTTGATCGCGAGAATACGTCATAACCGTAATACGTAATCCCCGTAACCACGTTAGACTACTTGTGTGAAATAATTGCTAGCACGAGCGTATTAGCTTTCTGGAAGCGCTAACCTGACTATTAGGGATGTGTTATCAGCACATTAGTAAGCAAAAAATAATAATAATCGTCGATACTAATGTTTTCGTAGTAAACTGGGGCGCTATTTTTGAAACGGTAACTAATTCTCACGCTATGATATATATTACGAGTACTCCCTTTCTCTAATTCAGTCACTGGTAACTTATTTTTGACACTGAAAATTCTCGAACTTCCTTTATTTCATAGTGTCTTCATGTCACTTTTAATTTTTCGAGGTCTCCAATGTCGTTTGAAAATGGGCCTTCTGGACTTTGTTTTATTAAGGTTGTAGAGTTTTTAGTTTTTATTACTTTCTCTTTAAGCAGTATGTGTGTGACTTTGTGTTATATTTGTACTGATTTTTCTTATTTTTACACTTTAGTATATACTAATTGGATTAGATCAGAACCACAAATCTAAAAAACATACAAAGAGAAATCCTACAAAAAACACAAAAAAGCTTAAGAAAAACACTGATTTACCTATATTCATAAAGATAAGATTGCCACACTCTCATAAATCGCAACGCAACGAACGGTTACGACATTGCATAACGCGTCATAATAATTAAAACACATAAACAGTGTTGAACAATAACTGCTGAAGACTTACAACTTTCATTACGCCGACCTCATTACGTGTAACATGTGGGGTGCAAACGTTGTAAAACGTCGAAAGCTTAAAGGATCGTATTATGTTTTCATAAGCATCGTAATTTTCGTCAACGCAAAGCGGAGCTCACACCACTGTGCCGAAATAAAATTCCGCTTGGATTATCGAAACTAACAAATGAACATTTGCACTGGCAGCCGGCGTTCGTTTCGTTATACGTAGTCAGCTTTTAAAATGCCTTTCCACCATATTAACAATGTGAGAGAGACGTTGACATTAACAAACAAACACCAATAACAATACTAATGAGGTGGCGTGTCAGTTTTTAGTAGGTAGTAAAAAATTTCAGAAATAACGATTAACTGGTATTTTTACTTATAATTTTATCTTTTACGGCTTAGCGTAAAAGCTTAAGTTAAGTTTATTTCAATAAAAGTAAGCTTATAAGATATGACAAGTTGTCTTTACATCAGGACTCTGCTTTTGCTGAACATCACTTGCCGGTTTGTGGTTTACTAACCGTCCTCACCTTGGCGACACGCTAGTTCCTTTTCACAACTCGTTTAATTAACCCTTTGTTGAAAAAAGCATTGGAAAAACTACTTTTCTAAAGCTCTCAATAGATAGGAACAACTTTAAAGCCTAAAAAGTCTGCATGTATAAAGTACGAGGAGGCTATATATATAGGAATAAACAACAGATTGTGTTTCAATGAACATTTTAATGGTTCTGCACTCAGCGTATTCATTGAGATGCGCATCTGTATGCAATGTAATGGAGCCGTCTTTTATATAATTCTAAAGACACATATTTTTACTACTTTGTTCGTATTACAATACCAGAATTAAATGAAGGGCATAGTAATTGAGCAGAACATGAAGCCCCTTCAAAACAATCATAATGAGGAGATCATTTCTTTTTACTTTTAAAAACTATTTGGCAGCACATTCATATATTAAATATGTGGTTTCAGTAAAATACGGACACGAATAAAAAACATTTTATACAGCATAATTTTAACCCGTATTTCTGTCTTGCTATAATCAAACATTATTTAGTAGGTAGTATCAATTAGGTTTTGAACAATCAGCTGTGCCGCAAAACAAACATTTCTTTGCTCAAAGTTTATTAACTCATTATCACTAATTAATAAACACTATAATGTAGTGAAATTGATGGATACATCATCATAATCATCATCATCATCATCATCATCATCATCATCATCATCAGCTCATTTTATGTTCTCACTGCTGGGTCATGAGCCTTCCCTATGGATGGATAGAGAGAACGGGCCATAAACCTACCTACCTGACCTAACCTATCTGGATACATAATAATTAATTATAAAGTTTGTAAAACTAAGTATCATAATAAATAATGTTCACGCGCACGACGCGTGATCTACGGAGCTGCCACTGCCCCGCGCCCGCGCGCGGCGCTCCGCCGCCGAGCATTGGCCTACCGACCGCCGACCAGAGCGCGCGACGTCTATTTATCTGTACTCACCTGTATTATGTACTTCTAATAAACCAAAGTCCGTTATTTATAACGCTTGTTTGCTTCCTAAACAAGTTTTTTGGGACACGCGACATAACCTAAAGTCACGTAATTATTTTGACTCTAATTTTAATCTTATCTTAAGCAATGACCGAAACTAGCATCTTGCTCAAGAGTTGTTACGATGAAGGTCATCTCAACTCTCCAATTACAGACGATGAGGTCGAAATATTATTAAACAATGAGAAACTTTACTGCCATAGACACAGAGTTGTGAAAGAAAGGTTGAATCAACAATTCAAAGGTATCAGCTCATTTAAAAATTACCCGGGTTGCCCATGGGAGTTTGCGGAAAAGAGAATAATTACATCTAATATATCAAGTAATAACAGAGCTCATAAGAATAACAATTTATTACAACTGACTGAAGCTGCCATATGGAATGTGAAGACTCGTCATTTAGCTTATTATGGTTCTAAAATGGATATACCGAGATTAGAGGATAATATTAGGAAGGCATTTAATATCCACATTATCTCCAAAGCATACCAAGATAAAGTGTTAATCGAACAGATCAAGACATACATTACTGAAAGAGAACATTCATTAGGCAGTTTCTTCCAAGTAACCGAACATATATTCGTCGAAAAAGAGGTCACAATTATCGTAGATTCCAATAAGAAACCTTATTTATTCCCAACTACCCTATTTCTTTGTATACTAGATAATATCCAGTCCAGATTTTATATCCACCTACACGTTGCCCTTAAAGAAAACGAAGAAAAAATTAAAAGTCTCTATGATCACTATTTAAAATTGAATGATTTATATATAATCTATTTAAGAAATAAATATAAAATCAAATTTTTTGTGATCATGAAAAATTGGGATGCATGGGTGATAGATGATACAGTATCTGATAATATTAATGACTTGGGTTTTTTAACTCTTAAGGACGAGATTGTCAATGAATTATTGGATATTGGAATCAATGAAACAGATATATTGACTTTTCATGGTCTGATGAGCTGCCGGACTTTTTCATCAAACGACCGTCCAGATGTTTCGGTGCAACTGGCATTTTACTTTTCTAATTTGGTCAAAGCCTATGGACATCCAGTACTGAATCCCGTAGATGGTATTAAAAAATTGAGGCAAAATTCAAAAAAGATAATTAAAGTTGACGACCTAATTGCCCAAAAAGTATTGTGGGAATTCCGCTCAAACTATACTTTAGGCTTTTTCCGAAGTCGAGGGCGTTACCCGAACATGAGGTTAACCGATAATATCAACCCTGCTCTTAAGTGTATCATTGAAGAGGCACGATTACCTACTGAACCCGAACTCAGAGATATTCAATTGGAACATTGGCAGGATGTCATTCTTATGCAAAATCATGATTTGAGTGTGGAATTAGGTGAAAGGGAGTTCTTAAAGGACACTGCATGTTCACCTCCTAGATCTGAATGGTTTTTGGCCTATGACCAGTGTGCTTTTAAGATACTTTACGGACAACAAAAGCCTCGGGGATCAGGAGATCATGAGCCTCGAGTGGTAGTTAGATACTTAAAAGGCGAAGAAGGGAAATTACTCAAAAAAATAACGGAACAGGAACATTTATTTTTTAATCATGATAGAAATGACATAGTTCAACTCTGTAGAAAAGAACGTGAACTGAATGTTGAAGGGAGAGTCTTTTGTAAGCAAACATACGAAATGAGACTTTTTCAAGTTTGTCTGGAAAAATCCCTCAGTGATAATATATTACCATTTATTAAGGAACAGACCATGACCAATTCAGAATTGGAAGTGGAAAAACGGAAAAGGACTGCACTATACGTAAAAGTAAATTATTACCTCTTAATCCCTTCATAGATTCAAATGGTCTCATAAGAGTGGGAGGTAGATTAGCTCAGTCTGACTGTCAATATGATAAGAAGCACCCTATCCTACTTGATGCTAAGCATAATTTAACAAAATTATTAATGTCGTATGAACATTTACGTTTATTTCATGCAGGTCCCCAATTACTTTTGTCATCAGTGCGATAGAGATTTTGGCCTCTAGGTGGCAGAAACTTAGCGCGCAGCATCACTAAAAAATGCGTTATCTGCTCGCGTATGCGTGGTCAGACCATACAGCCTAAAATGGGGGACTTGCCTTATGTGAGAATCAATCCAAATTTTCCATTTAATTCATGTGGTATAGATTTTGCGGGCCCATTTACGATATCTTCTAAAAAGGGAAAGGGTAACCGCATAACAAAAGCCTATCTTTGCGTATTCGTATGCCTTGCCACTAAGGCCCTGCATTTAGAGGTTGTCAGTGACCTTACCACTGAAGCCTTCCTATCATGCCTACGCAGATTTGTATCACGTCGAGGCAAACCCTATTCGATCTATTGCGATAACGGCAAAACTTTTGTCGGGGCCAACAATGAGCTAGGAAGAGTTATACGATCCAGCCGTCAACTAGTCTCGGATTACGCTGCTAATGAGGGAATTAAATTCATTTTTTCACCGGTCTATTTCCCGTATTTTGGTGGAATATGGGAGGCAGGCGTCAAATCTGCCAAATTTCATTTGAAACGCATTGCGGGCAACGCCGCCTTAACGTTTGAGGAGTTAGCTACTCTTTTCACTCAAATAGAAGCCATCCTCAATTCCCGTCCTGTTTCTCCTCTCTCATCAGACCCTACCGATTTAAATCCCTTAACACCCGGGCACTTCTTAATTGGCCGTCCGCTGACGTCTGTACCGTCACTACCTGTCAGCTCAGCGAGACCTAACCGATACCAGCGCATCGAGCAAGTCCGGCAGCAATTTTGGGATAGATGGCGTCGGGAGTACATGGCGGAGCTACAGAATCGCTCAAAATGGCGACAAGAACAGACACCAGTACAAGTCGGAGACCTTATCATTTTGAAGGAGGAAAACCTATCACCACTTCACTAGAGAATGGGCCGAGTCACTAAGCTTTACGAAGGCCGGAACGGAACATGCAGAGTTGCTGACGTCTACACTACCAGAGGCACAATCAGACGAGGTGTTAATAAGATGTGCCTTTTACCAGCATCTGAACCTGATGAAGAAATCTGAAGCTTCACCCGCCCACTTGATCATCTTTGAAAGCAAGCTTCCAACCCCTGGGGAGGTTGTTCACGCGCACGACGCGTGATCTACGGAGCTGCCACTGCCCCGCGCCCGCGCGCGGCGCCCCGCCGCCGAGCATTGGCCCACCGTCCGCCGACCAGAGCGCGCGACGTCTATTTATCTGTACTTACCTGTATTATGTACTTTTAATAAACCAAAGTCCGTTATTTATAACGCTTGTTTGCTTCCTAAACAAATAATAATAAAAAATATCGTTAGAAATTATAAAATTATATTTGGTTACATTTATATATCAAATTGACTTTCTTCGCAGTTGTTTGTAAAAGATTAAACACGAAGTAAATTAAGTAAAAAGAGGTAATTGTACAAAAAAAATGTGATTTACACTTGTTTTATTTTTCTTAATTAGTTAATCAGATGTTTAATTACCGCAAAGTCTTAAATGAGGTCTTAAAGAAAGGAGTTTCACTTTTTTCAATTACCCTAAAGGGCGGAGCGAAGCCTTTGTGAAGAAGCTAAATCTGAAGGTTCTATTAAAACGATTTCGAAGCTACTACAAAGATAAATGTACAAAAAAGTGTCGAGTTTAAAATGTCAGGCACAAGACTTAACGACGCAAGGAAGGGTTAAGCCTTTGAATTAATTGTTATCTTTAGTAATAGTCCAAACGTCCATTTATTATAGTTAGTTTAGGTAATACATAAAATAATATAGTCCTGCATTACGAGATTTTCAGTATTATTGTGAAAGCTATTACTTTATTTCAATGATTGAGGCCTTTACCTAGCAGTGGGACAGGATAGCCACTAACACTTACCTTTTTTTGTAAAAGTTACTCTCAAAAATTGTCATGTAATACTGGCCTTAACATCCAAACCTATATGGCCTTGTGGAGAGCAATAAAATGCTTGAATTGAATTAAATAAGAAGATAATTCTCTTTAGAAGTCACAAAAGTTTGCCCAAAAGTCTTCTTGTTCAATTATTATCAGACTGAGGTAACAATATTATGACGGCAAAGAAAATGTTCTTTGTTGTTGCAATTTTTTAATACTTACTTGTTTTTTCTGCTGAACATGTTACGGTCTTTCAGATATCAATTATACTTCACTGTATTTGTTGATATCAAACAGCCTAAACTTATCATCGTGAGTGTTGAAACAAGGATGACGTTTACTTGTTTTCTAGTAGGTAAGTTGTTGTTCTCAATAGTAAGTTTTAAGCAAACCTTTTTTTGTTTATTATATTAGTAGAGTAAGCTGACATCTCTAATAAAATAAAAGCCTTTAAATAGAATAAGATAATAATTAAAAACAAAAACCTTATATAAAACATATTAAAACTCCTAATCAAAACCCGCCGATCAGTGTTTAAGGTCTGTTCACTCATCTGGTTGTTTGGGAGAGATCGATTAAAAGCGACAAAGTTCCTAAGTAAAAGTTTCTGTACTATCCAGCAGTGCTGGTCAAATGCCCCCATAATTGAAATTAAGTCAATATACTTGTAAATCTTATTATCTTCTATATATATAAAATTCTCGTGTCACAAGTTAGTTGCCATACTCCTCCGAAACGGCTCGATCGATTTTTATGAAACTTTATATGTATATTCGGTAGGTAGGAAAATCGGTTGTGATCTATTTTTCATACCCTTAAGTGATAAGAGTGGTCCACACCAAACATTTTTATTTTTTGGACTTTTCTAAAATTATTTTTTGCTTAAAATATGTGGCATCAAAAAATACATACAACCCTAAATTTTCACCCTTCTATCACCAACCCCTATAGATCAGTTGTCTCCGCCAGGCGTCTACTGGTATCACTTCTCACCCAGTAAACGTCACGGAGTAGGAATGACTATCAATAAGTCCCAAGGCCAAACGATGTCTGTTTGTGGCTTAGATTTGAGCACACCATGTTTTTCACACTATACGTGGCATGCTCTCGAGTGGGCAAACCATCCAGTTTGTTTGTGTTAGCTAAAGATGGGCTAACAAAAAATATTGTACACATTGTAGCATTAAAGGATTGTTATTGTTTATTAGTGTTATTTGTAGAAAATACTTTCTTAATAAGGACTGGCAGTTTATTTTATTGTATGGCTGTCACTTACTTACTCTCTGTCATTCTTCTAGAAAACAATTATCTTGTTTCTAATTGTCCTTCCATATTATTTTACACAAATAAACAAGTTTCCTCATCATAATTTGCGTTTACACTGCAGCTTATGGGCCCAGAGAGATTCCTAATCTAAAAACGTAAGTTTGTGTAATTAACAGCAAGGATGCCCGTAACGCCAGCTGAAGATCGCCCACAAGGCGATACACGTCATGCTTCTGCTCCAGCAGTGGCTATTGCCAGCGGCGTTCCACCAATTCCAAAGTTGGAAGGACGCTCCAACTACGGATCCTGGAGCTTCGGAATGAAAATGTTCCTAATAGACTGTGGACTGTGGAACTGCGTCGAGTCTCCGGAAGCTATAGAAAATGAAAGAGCTGATTTCAAAAAGTTGGATGAACAGACCCGAGCGAAGATATGCCTCAGCATATCCCCTCGCATATACTCCACGGTCAAGTCTGCCAAGACGGCCAAGGAAGCTTGGGATAAACTACAATCGCAGTATGCTGATAGCAGTCTCGATAGGAAGCTCACTTTATTAAGGCAACTCTTTAACACTAAGTTGACCAATTTTAAGGATATGGAAAGTTATATCAATTCCATAAGGGATTTGCAAGAAAAACTCCTCGAAATCAACGCTGGACTAAGTGATGAGTTCGTCGGCGTCATAATGCTAACTGGTTTGTCAGAAGACTACAAGCCTCTAATTATGGCCTTGGAGAATTCTGGTGCTCAAATTTCGTCGAACTCAGTGGCCAACCGCCTTCTGAAGGAAGATCAGAAATTTCACCACGAAGAACCTTCTACCAGTGCATTAGTTTCGGCCTCAAACTCTAAATCTGTTCAGTGTAAATTTTGTAAGAAGTTTGGTCACGTTTTATCTAAATGTAGAAAAAGAAAACAACACAATAATTCTAAAATCTCTAATACTAATATTACAACAGATATAACACTGTCATTTTCTTTCAATAAACATCCCTCAGGTCAACAAACCAATCAAGATTGACTTCTGGATTCTGGAGCAACGTCTCATATGTGTCGCATTGCCAACTGCTTCCAGAACTTGCATAAGAAGTCGAAACCAATCTTCGTTACCAACAACGATCAGATTCTTTGTGAAGGATCAGGTACTGTAAGCTTACCTATAAATAGTGATAGTTGTATGAGCATTTTTTCTAATGTGTCGTATGTTCCTAATTTAGCATCCAATCTTCTGTCCGTAAGTTCACTTGTTCGTGATGGCTTTGTTGTTTTATTTTCTCAACGCGGTGCTATAATTTTGTATAAAGAGAATTGCAAAGTTTCTGGTAAAATACTAGCAACTGCATCAAATTACAATAATTTATACAAGCTTGACGTCTGCCATCAAGCTTATATGACAAATTGTTTACAAATAGCATTGCTATGGCGCCGTCATCTTGGACACCTAATAAATAACAGAGCCGTCAACATCTTAAAAAATAAACAGGTAGGCATAGACTTTAACGACAGACTATCACAACCTTGTGTGTCATGTATACGAGGCAAATTATCAAAGAGACCGTATATTTCATCGAAACGGGAATCTAGTTCGAAATTAGAGCTTATTCACACTGACCTCTGTGGACCAATGACTACACATTCTTTTGGAGGTGCTCTATATTTATTAACTTTTACCGTCAATTTATGGCGTAAAACCTTCGGTTATCTTTTAAAGCATAAGAACGAAGTTTTTACCAAGTTTGTCGAATTCAAAAGTTTAGTTGAAAACCAAACGGGTCTAAAAATTAAAACCATTCGCTTTGATTGTGGTGGAGAATTCGTCAACCGACAAATGTCGAGTTTTTTAAAGGAGAATGGTAATACCATTCTCCTTTAATAATTCACTTGAATAATAATTCACCAGACCTCCGTTCCTTATAATCCTCAACAGAACGGATTATCATTTTATTATATTATATTATACATGTCTCTCAGTGATGCATGTAAAGAGGCGATTTACATTAGATCCATTGTAAATACTCTCATGGACACGAATGCATATATTAAACTTTACTGTGTTAACCAAAGTACATTGAAGCTCTCACACAGTAACAATTATCATTCGAGATCCAAACACATTGACATTAGGTATCATTTCATACGCACTTGTTTGGACGACGACGCACATATTTCCCTTCATTACATCCCCACTACACAAATGACCGCTGATGTTTTAACTAAATCGTTACCCAAAATTAAACATCAGATGTGCCTAAAGTTGTTAGGGATAAGTCATGTCAGTAATGAATTGTAATAATTGACGTTATTGTGTTGTTTTATTTTTATTTTTAAAAAGGTGTGTAGATTTCCGTTGTTATTTAAAGTGTCTTTGTGTATTTTTTTTTTTACTTTTGTACAGGGTGTCCTTATTACGGGGAGGTGTAGAAAATACTTTCTTAATAAGGACACTGGCAGTTTATTTTATTGTATGGCTGTCACTTACTTACTCTCTGTCATTCCTCTAGAAAACAATTCTCTTGTTTCTAATTGTCCATCCATATTATTTTACACAAATAAACAAGTTTCCTCATCATAATTTGCGTTTACACTGCAGTGTAATGCATGCATAATGCATTATTGTCGTAATTAATGATATACCTTTCTTCCTTTATTTTAAAATATAATTAAAACTGAAATAAATAAATATGAAATAAATAAATAAAGAAATAAATAATTAAAACTCGTGAATTCTTTTTAACACTTTTTTAAAATCTCTTTTAAACTTATTTACTGTAACAATCATTGTCGTGTTAACAATCGTTTAATTGCTAACTCAAGATATTTTCAATTTAAACCTGTTATTAAATAAAGAAAAAAGTACCTTTCGTTACACAATCCATAGAACTTTTCTTTAGTTTAGAATCAATTTCTTTATTAGCACAGATTATAAAAGAAATCGCTGTTATGATAAAAATAAAAAACGTTAAATGTTTATACTGTAACTGACTGTACCTACTCAATTTGTCTATTAAGTAATATTTAAAAAATTTAAAACACAAAATAAAATAAATTCAATAATATATTTTTTTGGATACGCTACCACCATTCACAATAGCACATCATCAGGTGAGATATAGGCCAAGCGCTTACATCATGTATTAAACATGATATAAATATGGTGTATTTAAAAAATAAACCTATGTAAAAACTACGCCAGTATACATGTAAGAGCTCCCGAAATGTTGAATTTATCAGGAACTTTTTTTTCTTTTTCTTCTTGAATTCATTAACGCACAACGCGATTGCGCGTGCTTTTATACTATTTCGCATGCGCAGTGCGTGGCTCTTCCCTTCCAACCATCAACATTTATATTCATCACACCACGAGTTACATACGTTTCATTCCTCCTCATTAAATGTCCGTACCAAGACAAATGAAACCCTTTTAGCTTTTGCTGTCACCACCGCAACTTTCAAACTTACAGCTCGACTTAACTTTTACCACTAAGAATTATTTTTCTTTGAAGCGCTTTATATAGCAATATTCTCTAAAGTATTTTTTAATTTTTTTTATTTTAAATGTCAGGGAGACTCGCAATTGGTTTCGGTTGACACACCTTTGCTCACACACTAACAATAAACGAACTACGAAATCTTGCGTATAAAATTTATTTTTACAAGTTTTTTTATTATCATTATTGAACTTGCCCTGTTAGTTATTGTGGTTCAAATCTTGGAAGCCAAATTAACATTACGTTCGATAGGACTCAAAAGGTGTAGCAGGATAGTTTTTGTAAAAGTGCCCTCAAGCCTGGACTTCGAAACTATAGTTTTTTTTTCATTTAGTTGATGGCTTCGTGCGATTAGCACATTTAGCCAGTGTCAAAATAATTTACACTTATTTCATTGTGCCACAATCGTCATTGTGCGCTACAAGTTGCGTTGCATAATTGACCGAAGGGTAGTATACTAATATATAATTTGCGTTTGAAATTGGCGATTTCGAAATTTTCGCCGATTTCTTGACGGTTGCAAGTTACAAAATCAGCCTGCAGGTGAATTTATACTCATGACCACCCGATCAGATGCATAGAGTAACGACTGCCACGGTTTGGCTAACAAAGCTCTTTCTACACCTTGACATATCTGACCCGCTGAGTCAAGGACGCGAATTTAAATACAACAAATATTCTACACGTGGAAGACTTTACTGAACAATATTAAATGCGAATTATAATAATTAGCAGATCTATTGTTAAGATGTTTACTTATTTTGTGTCCGAATTAAAAGAAGGATACTCTTCCCAAAAACACGTTTATAATCCGCTGTAAGAGCTTGCAAAAAGATTAAGCCTCAAAAGATTTCAGCGCATAGAAAAGATTTTGTATTATAAGGATAAATAAAAGTATCTGCCTAATAAATTCAAGGTAGCTTAACACATACGTAAGTAACTAATTAGTGACTAAACGAATCAATATTCTTTATTTTGGTTTCCTTATAAACAAAAATTAGGAAACTCTTTGTTTAATTATTTAAAAAAGCAATAATATGTTTTACTTCTCTTTTAAGGTTTGAATCCATTAAAATATTTATGTATTATTAAATTAATTCGTTCGTTTGAATTTATAACTTATTCGGTCTTTAGCTTTATGGTGGATGAAATTGCTTCTGGACTTTCCTAGAAAAAGGGTCTCGCCATAATACTACATGTGCTCCATAATTATAATAATTAATTTAATAACAACGCTTCCGAAAATGCTTTCAATTAAAAACTTCACCATACAACCATTTCGGGGAAAACTGGAGCAAAAATAATATACCCGCTAAAAATGCTATTGGAAAATGGAAGCCGTTAAAATTTTACAGCCTGAAAAATGTGATATATGCGTATGAAAATTATAGATAAATTACAGATATTAAAAAATGATTATTACCACCGCAAACCGTAGCAGAACAAAGACACTATTAAAAAGTTACTAACAAAGATAATATAAAAAATACCTTTTGGTGTAAGTGAATTTCTTTGACTGTGCGTTTTTTGCAAAACTTCTTACTTTTCAACTATATCAACGTTTCTAGGGAACCAGCTTACAGCGGCGGTATTCTCGGACCGTTACTACTTAGGGACCTTCAACAAACGAGCTTGCTTTTTCCTCATAGGTTAGCAACGCGTCTGTGATTCCTCAGTTGCAGGTGTCATTGGGAAGAGGTAAATACTTTCTATCAGGTGACGCGCCGGCGTTTTTGCGACGACTTACAAAAAAATTACGCCACTGTCAAAAGGCAATTTTTTGTAATGATCGCAAAGTCAAGCTACCGATAGATGGGTGGGTTATCGTTTTGTTCTTGATTTTTGTTTGTGCTTCGGAATGATCGTTAAGCTGTTTGTCTCGGCTGCTATCAGAAGATTGCTGTCGTAAAAACAAGTGATACTAGAGAGCTATGATATAAATGCCTGTGATCCAGCATGACTACCCTATTCAAACTGGATTCCGGAACCATAACTCCTACTGCAAATTATGAGTCAATTGATGAGATGATGAGTCAATTGATGAGATGATGAGCCAGCTAATGAGTTGATGAGTCAGTTAATAAGTTAATGAGTCAGTTAAAAAATTAATGAGTTGATGAGATGATGAGCCATAAGCGAAAGATGTCTGTAAGGATCGCAGCAAGTGGAAAGAGGTGGTCTCTGCCTACCCCTCCGGGAAAAAGGCGTGATGTATGTATGTATGTATGTATACAGGGTGGCTCATTCAAATCGGTCAGTATGGGAATGTCTGAAACTATAAGACATACGAAGATTTGTTCTTAGGAACCATGTCACCGATTTTGATAAAAATAAAAACTGCATTCATACATTTGAAAAAAAACTGTACCCAGCTCGGGAATCAAACCCGGTTGTTTTGAAAAAATAAACTTACACTTTTTCTATTTAAATATCGATTGTGTAGGTCTTAAGCTGTAAATGTCTCTAAGAAACATGATGTCTAAAATGAATAAAATGCATTGTTTTGACATACTTTAATTTATCATAGTAGGTGTAGTGTACCACCGTTACAATATTCAACAAGTTCAGGCATGTAAAATTGTCTCTATGGCTGTTTGTATGTACCTCTCTACTTGTTACATACACCTTATCATGTGGCATTAGCATTGCATTAAATCTTTAAAATATTAAAATAATGAAAAATAATTATTAAAATATTGTATTGAAAAAAACGGTGGTCACTTCGAACACCTACTATGATAAATTAAAGTATGTCAAAACAATGCATTTTATTCATTTTAGACATCATGTTTCTTAGAGACATTTACCTACAGCTTAAGACCTACACAATCGATATTTAAATAGAAAAAGTGTAAGTTTATTTTTTCAAAACAACCGGGTTTGATTCCCGAGCTGGGTACAGTTTTTTTTTCAAATGTATGAATGCAGTTTTTATTTTTATCAAAATCGGTGACATGGTTCCTAAGAACAAATCTTCGTATGTCTTATAGTTTCAGACATTCCCATACTGACCGATTTGAATGAGCCACCCTGTATATAACATGTATTTACCTAACCTCAAACAAAGAATACTTAGGCTATTACTTTACTGTAAGCCTACTTTGTAAATGTTTTTTTATTTGGCTTTGGCAACTTTAGGTTTTTTTATTGAAAGAAATAAGTTTGAAATGAGCGATTGCTTCAGTTAAAAAAAGCTTAGCGATAAATATATTGAAACAGTTGAAGGATTATAATATATTTAGTTTTAATTCTGAATTCGCATCTACGACTCTATGAAATAGCAATGGCGTTATCACTGACGTTACGAGTATACTACAACTCAAGGCTTACGATCTCTTCTTGTTCTTTCTTATCTTGACGACCTCCTTGGTCGAGTGGCTTGCACACCGGTTTTCATGGTGTCGCTATCTCTGAGGTTCCGGGTTCGATCCCCGGTCGGATCAATTTAGAAATACCTGTTTTTCTATATTGTTTCGGGTCTGGGTGTTTCCTATGTATAATAAGTATGTATTTAAGTATATTAAGTATGTTTATCCGTTGTCTAGTTAACCATATAACGAGTTTCTTAAGGAAGCTTTTCTTGGGGCTAGATAATTGGTGTGAGTGTGGGAAACATTTATTTTATTTATTTATTTATTTCGTAATAATTGTGTAGTTAGTGTTTATTTTCCTTTTTTATAATTATTCATTGAACTCATTTACCTACACAAGCTAAAATATGGTTTAGATGAAACAGCTTTAAGGTTGATCACTTTTAAATATTACTTTGTTTTAACAATGTAATGCAACAATATTGATATCAAAACATATTATATATAATATATTTATTATATCCCGCCTAGGGCGAGTTGTCTTATTTCAAATAGGTACTTTTATTCACTTTCCATGGTTATTATTTTCCAAGAAACAAGTAAATATGCACTTTCGTGCGGCTGCAACCAAATTATGAGACATGATATTAAATACTTTTTTGCAATTATCATCGCTGTTGCCACGATCCGCTACAGATATAATATATCTTTTAAAAACTTTTTATTATATTGTTTGTCAATGGTCGACAGATGTCACTTCTTTTTATATTTAAAATTTGACGTCAGTCTTTTAACTTTATTATATTAATTAATGCTATGTTTGGTTTAACAATCGCTGATAGTTATAACATTTTAATTAATTCTTTTGAAGTTGCTTTAACGGTTAATGACCATAGATAACAGTGCGTGCTTAAGCAATATAAAATGTAATAATTCGCATATTAGCATAGATATGATAAGGCTATCCAAATTCACCCCGCAATACGTGAACTGATACGTAATAGTAAGATCCATTTATTATATCACTGTATAATTAAAATAAGAAAACATTATCAAACGGCGGTAACTGTAACCCTCAAACGGTCTAAGTAACAAAATGGCCGAAGTAGGAAGCGCACTTCACCCGGAAGCCTCACTACGTAGAAACTGGCTATTTATCTGGAACTGTCAGGACCTGAGACCTGTGTTCCTGGGACCGGTGGTATTACCACTAGACCGAGTGGAATTGTTATTACTATCCTATGTGTTCATCCAGGTTATAAACTATCTGTATGCCGAATTTCATTCAAATCCATTCAGTAGTTTTTACGTGAAAGAGTAACAAACATCCACTTTGACAGTTTCCATTTATTCCCGTAGGAATATCGGGTTAAAAACTATCCTATGTGGTAATCCAGGTTATAAACTATCTATATGTTAAATTTCATCTAAATCCATCTAGTAGTTTTTACGTGAAAGAGTAACAAAGATCCATCCATTCATACTTACAAACTTTCGCGTTTATAATATTAGTAGGATTGTTTCATTGCTTTGCTTTGTCTGTTAAATTAATTTTACATTTACCTTTAAAATTTTATATTTAATTACATTTAACTTGGTTAAATGATTTTAAAAAATAACTTTTAATTTAAGTTCATTTACGTAAGGTTCGTTTAGTTTTTTTATTTGTTTTTATTTCTCTTTTGCTTCCAGCAGTTACTTGCGAAGGAGAGAATTTTGGGAATAGAACTAAAAAAAAAAATTGCAATTTTGACAGACTTTTTCCTTTTGACATTTGCTTTTATTTTAATATATTCTTCTTCTTCGTACATTGCACTTGAACTCTGCGTTTTCTTTAAACCCTTTTTTTTACCTTATATTTTAATACAGACTACAACAACTAGTAAAATAACATGTTTTTTTTTTAAATTATGGGTATTTATATCATTATGGTTGTTTTTTAATAAAATAAATTATATATATCCCTAATTATTAAAATATTTTGCTCAACTCTAAACAGATTTTTGATATTTGTAAAAATAATAAGATTAGATGTTGACGTTGAATAAGGCTCCTTTGGCTTACGAAGTAAGTATAGTTAGAGCTTATAAATTTTAGCGGGTTGGGCAGATAGCGTAATTGGAAACGCATCTGACCCGGATAGTCAGAAAATACGGGTTTGAATCCCGCTCGTGAATATTTTTCAACACTTTTCCAAGTGCAAAAAATTACTAGAGTTATGAAAACTATTTTTTTAAATATATTTTACGCAAAACACAAAAAAAAAACACTTATTAGTTAACGTTTAAATTTGAACAAAACCAAAGAAATATGAAACTATTATTATTAGTAGTACCTCCACTTAATATTGGATGTTTTCCTATGATCACAAACCTTGTGAAGGGTTGAAAGGAATCGGTAATAAATAATATGTAAAATTAACGCGATAAATAAATTGCATTTATAGCTGTGGGTTCTTAATAAATATTTTGGACTTGGACACCTGGATTTTAAAACTAAATTTAATGCAACAAATAGTGCTTCTCAAAGTGCGGAGCTAATATAGTTTCACGGTATCAGTATCAATCTTCAGTTATCCCGGAAACGTGACACCTAACAAAGTTTGACTAGCTTTAACTTGCAACATTTGTTTGTATAAATTTTCCCTGCAAGTGCAATGTGTAATTTAATTTACAAACTATACAAATTTATATTCTTTTCTCTTGTTTGAATTCAAAACATAATTTGTGAGTATTTTTTTGTTACGACTCATTCGTCAATATTTAATAACAATTTCACGCAGTTTGTATTTTTTATAAATAATTAAGCTGGGCGGATTTTGTCTAAAGTACTGTTAAGATATTATTGTGACTTGCGAATGAATATTTTGGTAACCAATTGCAAATGCCGTAAAATAAATCAGGAAACCGCATAGATATATCTAATAAAACAAATATATTTTTTTAAATGTTTTTTAAAATGTACTTAGTAGCTAAGGAAAACGTTTATTTTTATTTTAGAAAAGCTATCAGACGTGATTAAACTATTTTTATTAAGTGAACCACAAACGATACAAGTAAACGAAAAGTAGTGTAGCGCCGTAACTTTTAAACAGTTAAACTGTACGAAATAATACAGATTATTTTAACATAATTGATGTGAAGTAAACGAACAATATAATAAAAATGCATAGCACGTCCTTTCTTCTCGGCAGCGGAATTCACCGTCACTGGAAATAAATCAACAAGTCAAGAGAAGTAAATAAACATTTAATTTACTCACCAATCGGGATTTTTTCACTTGCAACTTGATATTTGACAATATTATTAAAGTATAAGTATGTTATTAACACAATTTGCACGACCCGAAACATAATTCTTAGCGGCAACATCGTGGACACTTATTCAAACGTCTTTTATTGAGCACGTATCATATTTCGCAGTTTCGTACTCTCAACCAGATGTATGCGCGGCGGTAACTCGGGAGAGTGACGCTGCGGCGCGCAGGTCTGGAAGCGCGGACTGTCGGCAAGCGACTGACGGAGCCAGCGGACCCTCATCCCTTCCCAACCCTCCTTTCATGCCCTAGACATCCTCTCTTTTCTACACGATACGCACGACTTGTTTTATTACTTTTATTTTTCTTTAATAATCTTGCTTAATGGTCTATTTCGTTGCTCGATGAAACTTCTTAAATTTCCTTTTCAAACATCGCTCGCGTCCGCTGTAAGCTGTCCAAAGTCTTTCCCGCGAATGTTAAGTTTTCATTGCGAATAGTAGTCCCACATTTGCCTTTCTAACGTTATTTTAAATGCCTGCCTCTTTCATATTTGTTTAGAAAATGATAAGACTAGAGCTTGCGAGAGTTTCAGTAACGGTTTGACTACTCCATACCTTTAAATAGTTTTAATTTCGAATTACAGTTACGATTGGCAACTAAGTATCACCTAGTTGCCTTGTTTTTGACTTGTTCCTTTTCTATGTCAATATTCTGTCCTTATTCTAGCTTTATAATTTATTGTGAATAATAATATAACCCATTTGTACAAACCAATCCTTTTTTATTCCGTATCCTAAAAGTCATTTCGGTTAGTATACCTCCTTTATAGAACAAGTAGGTAATTCCATATTCAAATAGTGCAATGCCATCGGCATTGATATAATTATTTGGATGTCACACTTTTAACTGACTAACAAATTTTATTTTAACTAAGCCAAATTATTTAATTTTATTTTAAGCTTAAACTTTTATAAAAATTAACTTACCCAAAATAAAATTATGACATCTTTAGAAAAATCAATTGAAGTATAACGAAAAATCGGAAGAGCAGAGCGCCGCGTTAGTAAGGGCCGACTTCGTGCTTCTCAAACAAAATAGCTAAAAAAGGCAGCCCGTGAAACGGCTATTAACAAATCTCAAGGCCTATTCTTAAGTGTTTGTGATCTGAATCTATAAAATGCATGTTTTTCTCATGATCAATTATATATGGCATGTTCGAGCTTTATTTGTTCTTGCGCATGATAACAAAACAAACGAACACATGATGCTTCACAAAAAAAAATTAACACTAGTACCATTCATGCAGCAAAATACAGATGACACGCAATTAAAATACTTGATTTTTGCACTTTTATTGATTTTTCATTTTCTTTGTAAATAATCCTAATATACTATTGAACTTAATACATTTTTGAGTAATAAATTTACTTAACATTAATCAAAGCTTTAATAAAGCTAAACTAAAAGTTAACACGATATTCATTGACTATTAGGAGGTACCAAGTCCGCCGGATCAGCTAGTTAATAATAAAGATGTCATAGAAGTTAAAACTATTATGATCTATCTTATAGTATTATTATATATATTATATTATATATATTATTCTCTAGCATTCCATATCCTTTATATTACCTACCACCTTAATTCTATTCCCCTTATTCTCGATTTGTTTATTGTTAAAGCGTTTCATAGAGTATAGTGCTTTCTCCAAGCAGTATTAAAGTAGTATTTTAGTAAATGAAGCTTGCATACTCTACGTGCCTTACAATTAAACAAAGAATAAGCTGTGAACAGTTATTCCGGGTTTTGTTCCTGTCATGTAAACGTCATTTCAAATTGGAGTAAAAGAGACAAAACACGGAATAACTATTCGGAGCTTATTCTTTGATTATTTGTAAGACACACACCATACACCCCACTAGTTTGAGCGAACACAAAGACTGCTACAATTCATTTTTTCTTTCTTTCTTGTAACGTGTTACGCTGCGCTTGAACGGACACGTTTATCAACATGGTCAGGTGGTAATCCACGTGCAAAAAAAATAGCGAAATTTCGTTTTTGTTGATACAGTAAAGGTCGTGAAACTTGTTAGGGAGTTACGACGTTTTCACAAAGGGGTTGTCAAAAAGTGTCAAATAGCAACTGGCAGAATGAGTACCTACAAATATTAAGATTGACATTCAAAAATGTTGACCCTTACCTATCCCCAAGTTGTATCTATCCTTTGGGGCTTAAGTTAAATAATAAATTGCAGCATTTTAGATTTAATAGAAGTTTTAGTATGATTGAAGCTGCATTTGCTTTTGTAAAGAACCTGCGTTTGCAGGAAAGCAAGATGAAAACTGTTAGAGATAGCGGAAATTGGTCTGACGAACTTGAAGTCAACAGTTTTGAAGTTAAAAGTACCTACGGGTAAAACTGCATTCAAAATATCTTATAAAACGCTTATACGTGAACCGAATCAATCGCGAACAATCGAAACGCCTTGAAATTAGTCAAATCGTTAAGTCACAAGAGCAATGGCAATGATACAAACAACACAAAAGAGAGGTAGATAAGAAATCCCACAACATACTTCATTCTCACAAAAAGCTAAGAAAACACTATTGTGAAATGTTAATTGGAAACTGTAGTTGTTTTAATGTAATGTAGTTATTTGTTTAATAATGTCCAACTTATGTGAGGGTCGATTAGGGCTACCGTCGCGTCTATTATAACATACAATAATGTGTTAATATCAAATCAAAAAATACCGTGAAATAGAAAAAACAAATAAAGGGTAGTGGCAACCAGTGTTCTTTAGAACCCAGTGATCGACATTTTGTTCCTTTGATCATTAAAAATAGGGGTCAGGAACTGATTTTAGTTTTTAGTAATAATTAATTACCGACACCTGCTTCTAGATGTCATCCCGTTAAATTTCAATGACGACCAATTTTATTTTTTGGCGGTGAAATATGTGTCGAATTTGACTTAAAGTGTCGAATACTGGAGCCACTAGCATAAAAATGCACCCACATCGGAGTTTCCACGCTTTCGTAGCGGCGGATTCCCGCTTGCCAAATATCTGATCATAAATTATTGTTGTTTGACACGGTAAGGCGAAATCTATTACTTTGAGTTATTTTGACTGAAGTACACAAAATAATTTCGCTATACGCTTTGCAATGCATAACATGGCTTATGTTGTAAAACTTTCTTTTTATTTAGTAGACAACTTGCTTAAAGTAATAACATAAAAACTTTCTTGGTCTTCTTTATTGGCCTAATAATGGTTCTATAATGTTTGACACGCAATTCATTTGCCAATTTTCATTTCACAAGTAAAATTTGTCAACGTTTCATTTCACAAACTATTGCTTTACAATGGCATCATAACGTAAACATTCTGAACCTTCAGGATGACTTCGTCCACTTTCCTATCTCGTCCACTTCCTAACTCGTCCACGTTCCTATCTCGTCCACCTCCTAACTCGTCCACTTTCCTATCTCGTCCAATTCCTAAGTCGTTCACTAGAAACTAACTACTACTAGTCGCTGTCATCTGATAAAGGTAGATATCAAATATTTAGAACGAAGTCAATCGTGTTGAGGGTTTCATTTCAATCTTTAACATTAAAAGCGACTCGCTGACATAGACGTTTCACGTTAAATCAACGGCTGTGTGACCTGAAACAGCCCCACCTGATTTTTGTGTAAACTCCCTATACAACAAAACCAAAACTAACTAGGTACTATTAATTATCAAAACTTCTTGGTCCTGTCGTCCTGAAGGGTATTCACGTGTAACTGGACACTTATATTGTGTGACAGAAATACTCCTCATACTTGTGGTCACCCAGTGGTCCAAATTCAACCGTAATTTTATTAAGGCTGCACGGATTGCATCCTAAGTAATAAAAAATAATAAGATAGAATGTTAGTTTGGATTGGCATTGACAGATTTCGGCCGCTCCTCTTCCATTTTTGAAATTTTTGAAGAGAGTATATCTGCGTGTGTGTCAAATACATATGCATATATATCAAATACATGGTAGTGTTTGTAATGTTTGTTATATTGATTTTATGTATTTTTATGCATAATTTAAAAAATATATTAGCATTCTGCAATCCTTCTCTATACAAACTATAAGTTTGCGAAATTTCATACTCCTCCGTCCGCGCAATTTTCGTAAAAAAGGGTGCAAAGATTTTGCTTCACGTATTAATATATAGATGAGTAATTTATATTATTATTACTGATACAGTGACATTTGCCAAACCACAGCCAAAGCATTTCTATCCTCTCAAATCGTCCTGAAGGCTAATTTTATGGCGATTATTTAAAAATAAAGAAGTCATAAATAAGAAAAAAAATGTTCCTACTATGGTGACGGAACTTTTCGGTCAGCACCTAAGCCATTTTACCAACTTTATATTATTCATTTAGATTACTACTCGGATGACAAAAGCGTGAAAATATTTCCTGCTATATTTGCCATGCCTCCTAATAAAACGGAGAAGACGTACAAACGTCTTTTTGAGATAATTAAAAGCCAATTAGGTGTTCACATTCTCTATTTTAAATGTGATTATGAAACTGCACAATTAAATGCAATTCGGGCCATATGTCCCTAAGCTGAGGTTACCGGATGTTTCCAGCATTTTAATAAGGCGGTGTGGAAGCAAGCACATAAATGCAACATAACCTGCACGAGTGAATGAAGAAATGATTCGAGACTGTGTGCGCTTTTTGTTCTACTACCTGCAACGTACATGAGAGAAGCTTGGCAATTCATTACGGATATAGCACCGAATTCATCAGAATGGCATAAATTTAAGAAATACTTTGAAAAGCATTGGTTTAGAAAAGATCATAATATGCTAAATGGTGCACAAAATAAACATAGAACAACTTACTCTGCAGAAGGATACCATCGAAGAATAAATCAGAAAACCTCAGGAAAAGGACAATTTTTTATTACATATTCAGCATTTAAAAAAAGAGGCAATTCATTTTGACCACTTAATAATGAGGAGCATATTTCATTAATTTCCAAAAAACCGAAGAGCGACAGATATTTTTTTCGACAAACAATATGCACAGCTACGAAAACAAATAATTGCGAACGAAATACTCCTATAATGTTTCTGAAAAAAATTATACATATTAAAGGAGAAGTGTTAGAGTTTTTTGGTTGTGATAACAATTTTGATGTTAAGCGACCCAAAAACATTTTTATTTTTTAGCATAATACTATGTTTTGTTTGTGTTAATAAAATTATTATAACTTAGGGATTATTTCTTTCAATTGCTATTGTTCCATACCTCAAACAGAAAACCGAAACCATTAGAATAGAATCACATTGTTGTCCGTCTCTCCGTCTGTCTGTCTGTCTGTCAAGATCCATTTTCTCAGAAACGAGTAGAGGTATAAAATTGAATAATTATACAATATCGCCCGGGCGCAAGTGCCCGCCCGAAATATTTGAAATAAACATGAAAAATTATCGAGAAAAAACCTTAAAAGGGGGGGGGTCTATCTTTATTACTTTTTAAGTTTTTATTTTTTTATTTTTGCGTAGAGTCTTTAGGTAGGTAGTAAACTTGTTTTACATTTTATTTATTTATTTATTTATTTATTTATTTATTTATTTATTTATTTATGGGCCATCAACAGAGTTACATGAAAAAATACAAACTATTAATACAAAGTTATTAGATACATATAACTCTAATTATAGACGGCCTCATCGTGCACGTAATACTAATTTATTAACATTTTGTACCATATCTACGATGTTATTGGCTCGATTTCAGTTTTCTTTGATGTTTCTTAAATAATCCGGTACTGCTAACTTTCATTAAAAAAAGGGTATTTGACCAAAAAATCAGAAAAAACAGAGGATTTTAAAAAAAACTGACATGTATGTCGTAAACTGTCAGCTTAAGAGATCTTTTTTATTTATTATTATTAATCTAAGACATAAAAACAATAAAGGTAAATATATAAATAACCTATAAATAACTAAGGAAAGTAAATTAAATAAATAACTAAACCGAACTCGTAAGCGTCAAACAATTAAATTAACGAAGAGGATTGTATTAAAATTAAAAACGAATTAGTGTAGAAAAAATGGCCTTTAATTAAAAAATAAAATTCCTTAATTGTAATTTTAAAAAAATAAATTAAAAATACTTAAAAAGTAATAAAGATATCGAGAAAAAACTTCAAAAGGGGGGTCCCCTTTTGAAGTAATTTTTCATGTATACTCGTATTCAAAATATTTCGGGTGATCACTTGCGCCCGGGCGACATTGTATATTATTTGATATATAAAAGCAGAATATTTTCAATTAATTTCAACTATCAATGTGACATAAATGCTCGTATGTTTTAAATTAGTTGTCTTAGATGTTTGAGTTTTGTACAACTTTAAGGGACCGCGGACCTTAGTAATTTCATATTAAATTCAACTCGACACCTCTTCCAGTTTCTGAGAAAATGGGTTTTGACAGACAGACTCGTTCCGTTTTTGCTTTTGAGGTACGAAGTTCTAAAAACGACGAAATAGTAAATAAAACGACTTAGAAAGAAAAGAGGGCTACTTGAGTCGTTTAAATAGTGGACGAGTTAGGAATTTGGATGAGTTAGGAATATGGACGAGTTAGGAATATGGACGAGTTAAGAAGTGGACGAGTTAGGAATATGGACGAGTTAAGAAGTTGACGAGTTAGGAATTTGTCGAGTTGGGAAGTGGACAAGATAAGAATTGTAGGGGGACGAGTTAGAAAAGAGGACGAGTTGGGAATGTGGACGACTTGGGAAGGTGAACGAAGTTGTCCTGAAGAATTCTAAAGTAAAGTTGTCATTTTAAAAATCATCAGTTTATTTCATTTTAAAAGATAAACTGACATGTTAACATTTTTTAGAAAACAAATAGTACTTTTTCTAATAGTTAATTTGAACAAAATACAATATATTCAAATATAATTTATATTTGAAACAATACAATAACAATCTTCTCAAGTTTGTCAGGTGCTTCACCCGCCGCTGCCGAGACACGCTCGCTTCGTTCGCTCGGCTTGCGCTTTGTTTTGGGTTACTGATCTAACTTAACCTAATCACATATAAAATACAGTGAACAATTTAAATGCCTACCCGACCCAGTCAGGAATCGAATCTAGGTCTTCCGCAATCCGGGCGGCTGCACTGACCATTATGCTACCGGAAAGGCTGACGTATGCACTGAATTTTTTCACAGCTTTTGATTTTTGACTGCTTTTTAGCGGCAGATTGCCATCTATCCAACGGTTAGTGCAACCGATGGCTATGCAGATTCATCTTTACAAATGAAATACCACAAATTTGATAACACAACGCTATAGCGTTATTACTATAGAAAATTTTACTTTTTATTTTTAAGTGCTAATTGCTGCACTGAAGCTGAATTAAATATTTATAAAATACAGTGAAAAAATTAAATGCCTACCCGACCCAGCCAGTAATTTAAGCTGGGTCTTCCCAGTAATCCAATCTTTTAATTCAGCTTCAGTGCAGCAATTAGCACTTTTAAATAAAAAATAAAAATTAGCCTAACCACTGCAAACCTGAGCAACCTTTACCTTCCTAGGGTTGCTGTGCCTCCGCGACCCCCTGTTCTCTGTTCTTCCTGGCCGGAATATCGCTTAGTGTCTTACTGGCCAAGTAACCATTTCATTAAATTAAAATTGATTAATAGATCTTTGTCCATTTGACTTATTTGTGATAGAAAAAAATAACTAATGTTCTATTGCAAAATGAAAACTTATAAAACAATTACTTTATGAGATGTAAGATTTGTAAGGTATTTTAATTTGTGAAGTGAACATTTGCGTTTCGTTGCTTGTTTTCTAAAAAACTGTTAAATAACTGGCGAACTTTAGATAGGTAACCCCTAACAATAGGTGTGATGACTTATCAAAACTTTGTCAAATAAAATAAAGGATGTACGAGTACTATCCTAGTCGCTGGAGTACTATTTAAGTAATAAAATTCTACCTTAAGTAGTTATTTTCCATTAACAAATATTGGGCATCTTAAAAGTAAAGTATGAATACATTGTTTTTTTTTGATAATAATTTAACGTAGTAGTTAACCTTAACTACTAAATAAAAGTATCATAGACATTCCCAAATTCGTACTTGGCGTTTCGACCAACTTGCTGCGGCCGAGGGGCTACATGTGTTGTGTTAACTTACGAGTAAAACCCACGCACACGTCAGTTTTAAGACACGCTGCCTCCCCTCACCACCCTCACTTGCAATTTATGATGACGTCACTAAAACAGCAGATCCTATAAGACGTATGTGACCCTGAGCACTTTGAGCGTGAGCTGAAGAAAAACGGATATCGAGTAAATCAAAAACTTTAACAGCCAGCAAAGAGTTGCATGTATCCTGAATCCAAGTTACTAACCTATTTATTTATATTTT
The DNA here is from genome assembly GCA_963082485.1 of Eudonia mercurella. Taxonomy (NCBI): domain Eukaryota; kingdom Metazoa; phylum Arthropoda; class Insecta; order Lepidoptera; family Crambidae; genus Eudonia; species Eudonia mercurella. The sequence continues at coordinate 13,328,579 of OY720022.1, read as the reverse complement.
ACTTAGAAAATGAACATAAAAATTACATTCGCTCTCCTGTTTGATCAGCATGTCGATTCTGTAACATGGTGCTGTCGAATTACTCGATTGATTTCAGTTAGGCATGTTCTTGTGGGGCCAGTACGAAGCGATAACATCGATTATAATTCGTTTTGCCATTAAACAAGAAACTATATTAAACAGAGATTTGGCATTGAGACATATATATTATATCAATAAAATTGTTAATTAAACATTATTGGTTGCTTGAATGTGAACTACAGCATAGTATTCTGTAAAACTCAAAAACGCCGAGGGCGCCTCTTCAATCAAACATCAATCAGACTTCAGATCGGATGGCGCTAGCTGAGTTTATGGGCACAGATAATATAACATTTTTATATAAACCAACAACTACGATACAGTTTTTGACATTACCGTGTCAAAAACTCGTATTTTTATGTCAAATAATAAGTAGCTATGAAGCTAGAATTCAAAAACTATACAAGCGCCTCAGCGATCGGCGTGGTAGTGAAATGAACTACGATACAGAAATGACAGTACCGTGTCAAAATTCACAGATTTTATCTCAAATAATAAGTAGCTATGGAGCTATCTTTTTCGCGATCTATTGACAAACGATTTTATTCTCATAGAGGATTTTTTAATGTTATTTTGGCTTATACATTGTTTAAAGTGTTACAAAAAATAACTTTGGTTTAAGTCGGGCTGCGTATAATTACGACTTAGAACGTCCGTCGTTACGTACATATAGATAATATTAAGATGTAGATAAGTTAAGGAAGGATGATTGCACTCAGCAGATACTCCTTCTTGTATTTTTGTTGCGAACAAATTACAAAAACACAAGTGTTGAAAAATTTTTCACGAGCAGCATTTTCAATTGAGCTCAATTGGGAGAGCACCTAATCCGGTATGTCAGAAGGGTGCAGGATCAAATCCAGCTCGTGGAATTTTTTTCAAATTTGTGTTTTTGTAATTTCTTCGCAACAAAATTTGCGTTAAAAATTATATAAACAAAAACATTTTATAAATAGCCTGCCTATTTCTTAAGTAATATTTAATATTTGTAAAAATATTATGATCGGATGTTAATGACGGTAGTTGTTGACATTGAATGGGCGCCTTTGGCTTTCAAAGTAAAAGTAAATAGTGTTAAATAATTTCGGCGGGCTGGTTAGAACCACGATAACTCAATTGGGAGAGCACCTGACCCGGTATTTTTTTGTATACGAGTATATCATAACGCGGCAAACGAGCAGGCGGGTCACCTGATGGAAAGTAATCACCGCCGCCCATGGACACCCGCAAAACCAAAGTAATCGCAGATGCGTTGCCGGCCTTGAGGAAAAAGTTGGATCTTGAGGAGGGAGTAGGAATTGGGAGGGGGAGGGGTGAGAGATGGGCCTCCGGTACTTTCACTCACCGGACGAAACACAACAGCGACGAGTGCCATTGTTAACGCCAATATTCTGTGAAATGGTATGTCAGAAGGGTGCAAATTCAAATCCTGCTCGTGGAAATTTTTTTAACATTTGTGTTTTTGCTTGTTATTTTTCGCAGAACACTTACTGTCGATATACTTTTATATACAAAATCATTTATTTCTTAAAGTTATAGCAGATTAAAGTTTTCTATTTGAAAACTTGGAAAAAGCGATGGTTGCCGCGTTGACAAAGGTTCATGTTGGGAATTTTGACTCGCAAAATTATAAAACTTGGAAATACTAAATTCTAATAACGCTCAAGGCAATGCTGGAATTCATGGACAATATGCACAGCAGAAAAACCAGACCATTTCTGGCGCCGACAGCAACAGCCGAAGATGAAGCAAAATTTGAAAAGATTTCCAAAAATGAGAGAGAGTTTGGATAGTGCCCTATAAGCAATAGAAAGCTGATGTACATGTCAACCAGTCACTAATGCTGTCCGCAATAATAGCGTCTAATGTAACAAGAAAGAAATTGTTAAGTAACAACGGCGGCGATCTTCGCAAGGTGGCTGACAAGAGCTGGATGAGAGTAGCCGCGGATCGTGCTCGGTGGCGTGCACTTGCGAGAGGCTTATGTGCAACAGTGGACGTGTGTAGGCTGATGATGATGATGATGATGATGATGAACGCCGGCGACTTTAATAATGGCAAAGTAAAAGCTATAAATACCTGCAAAGAAGGCATTAAGCAGTGACTAGTGATGCCCTATTACTCCACAAGTTCACAGTACAGAAAGGAATAATCGAACAGTCGTTGACATGAAGTCTAATGCATGCTCATGACAACATCCCCACGGGATTAGGCGCTGAAATGATTTTAACAGTGGTGTATCATCATCAACTCTACCATAAGACGTCCACTGCTGGACAAAGGTTTTGTGCTGCTCGCATCCAGCGGGTTCCCGCGATCTTTACCAGATCGTCGGTCCACCTTGTTGGAGGCCTGCCCACACTGGTGTATATTCTAATTGAATCAGGTTCCACTTATATGGATGGAAAATTACCGTACGAGTTATGGCATCATAAAAAGCTGAGATTAAACCATTTCAGGAACTTTTAAATCAGTAAGAGTCGCTGAATAAGGCAGATAAGCAGTTGCTACAAGAGGAGAGCGGATGTTAAGAAGATGATTGCACTCAGCAAATATTTCTCCTTGTATTGTCGTTTAATGATGCTTATTAATTTGCCCTTACTGTTATTATACTTTTACACACTAAATTGTTTATTTTTTAAAGGATAAAAGTTGAGAAAACGTAAGTACATACATAGTTGAGGCACCTGTTATAGCTATCTCTCTTGTCTTGACTTGTCAAAAGGAAAATTGTTCATTATTGTTTTATCACTGTTTCGATCTGGTTGTATTTTATTAATTATGTAATTTTATAAGTGTTAATTTAAATTGAGTTTTGTATAAAATAATGTCGTTGAAGAGAAGTGAAGAAATAAATTATGGTACGGTAACGTTACAAAAAATGCTTTTAATTATATAATGGATCCCAATCCATATAACATGTGAATACGCAAGGGTAAGTGAGTACACATTTAAAACAAGAAGAAACGTTAAACGTTGCATAAGAACAGTACATGTAAAGGTTTTATTTTATTAGTACATGGTTACTACCAGTAGGTGAACAAAGGATATTATAGTACATGGTTACTACTTCGGTGAGACCTTGTATAAAAATATCCTTTGTTCATCTACTGGTAGTAACCATGTGCCTATAAAATAAAACTGTTAGATGTACTGTTGAGCTTTTGAACGTACACACTATATTACAAAAATTAGGACTTTCATTACTCTATTTAGTATTTACTTTCAGAAATTCTTCTTCTTCTTCTTCTTCAATTTTACTAACATTTAGATAAGAAGGTGGTAGCTAGCCAGGCGGACTTAAAACAAGCCTTGCCACTAACCCCTGGGAATTGAACCCGGGATTTCTGGGTCTGAGACCGGTGATCTTGTAACGTTGTCGTTGCAATTTACTCTACGTTATATTTTTATGCTATGTATTTTATAGCCTCCTTGGTCGTTTTAAAAACTATCTGTCAAGTATACACGCACGGTTCTGAAAAAGAATACATTGCATGTCATGTCGTTGTCATGGAATTTTATTTCGGTTTTCATAATGATCAGTCTTTCAAAATACTTCCGTATAACATTATTTTTATATCTAGTATCATCATCGATTGTGCAGTTATTATTTAAAATGAAAAATCTATATCTATAAAAAGGTAATTTGGATCCTATAAGGAATATTTGTAAGTAACATTTTGGCTTAGACTTTGAATATTGATTTATTGTTTTTCACTTTTTAGGTTTTCCTGTTCAGATTTAAATTTTACCTGAATAAATATTTACCTGTGGATCTCCTGAGTTTTACTGGTCATTAGGCCACATGGCGCCCGAACAGGCTGAATCCAGGACAATTGGATACAAATTGGATACTTTGGATGAATTGGATAAATTGGATAAAGTTGTTACTTTAACTGTAGCGTTAAATTCGCTACTGGTTTATCGCCTAACGTCGCATTTCGATTTTCTTTATATTATTGTATTGGACTTATACCAGTAGGCGGCGTAATTGTTTCTTTTTGTGTATGCTAACATAAGGTGTTTGAACCTCTATGGTTATTAGCTAAATTATTAAGACCGCAACGTCATTTTTTAATTTAAAATGTTGTTTTCCTTTTTGCGTCGTCAACGCCAGATTTTTTCAATGTCAAGATTCTATTTTCTGTCAGCGGCTGAAGCTATTGTCTTTAATTTTTTTTTATGATAACAGGAAGCAAACAAATTATTTTAACTCAAAATTCCGTAAAGTTTTTCCTCGTTCGTTTGCGGTATTCTTCGAGGCTGTGGGATACAGCCTTGTTACCTTCCGGAGTTTTATTAAACGTTAAAAGCCAGGCCAACTGGGTAAAATGTGGGTTCTTTCGGCGCAAAGGGGGGTTTAAATTAGTTTTCTTTTTCGTGGGAACGTTGAATTGATTTTGAGTTCTCGTGCTCGTGTTCTCCACGTCTGAACTCCTGCTCGACATTGCGGCGCGCAGACGGCCTAGAGGGTCCCATCATCAGATCGGATCGGTCCCAGGCAACCTTTTTTCCTTAATCCGGACCGATTCCGGTAATACGCTGTCGCAGAAGCGGTTCGCGGTCGCTTATTTAATTATTTAATTTGTTTTTGTCAATTCTTATTTTCTTCTTCTTTTTTTCGAGTCAGCGGGTGCAGCTATACTTTGTCGGACCAATAAGTAGCCACGGCTATTGCATCATTATTATTATTAATCTTATTTTTATTTTTACTGATTGACTTAGTTGTATCATTTATAAATTTGCGTGCTTGGTTCTTGTTGGTTTCACTGGTAGTTCATTTAATTACCAGTGAAACCCCTAAATTTAAAAACCCCAAAGTCAGGCTCTGCGTAGTCATTGTACTTTTATAACTTACCACGGCCTTCAACCCCCATCCATTCATCTCATGCTCTATTGATTCACCCATCTGTGCCGGATTTTATATTTGTGCAAATCGCCTTTATTTTATTCATTTCTGCGCACTCGGATCAATAACCAAGAGGTTCGCGTTTTATATTCAGTGTTGATTTTACTTTAATTGTGTTTTGGACGGATCTCAAATTAATGTGTTACGTGAACATTTAACTTTTTATAATACGTGTTATTTTTACTTTAGTGCGGTTCTTTTCTTTGTGACATTTTAATTTATAATTTTGTCATTAAAATTCAACGTGTGTTAGTGAAATGAAGTGTTTATGTTCATTTTTTTATTTTTATTTCACTATACACCTTACCCCTAATAATCAGTACAATCAAGGTCAGTCATTTTGCATACTTTAGCGAAGAACCCATACACCATAGCAGACATCACCGTACGACGACGACGTACGCTTAGCAAAGAACCTTCGAGAATTTATTTTAATTTTTTTTCTGTTAATTTAGAAATAATAATTGTGTTGTGTTTATTTATTTACATGTGTTCAAAATGATTTTTAAATCAAATTTTGTTGCGAACAAATTACAAAAACACAAATGTTGAAAAAATTTTTTTTTATTTCCATGTGCTTAATTTACGTGCGCTTTTTTTTTCTCCAGAACCAAACCATTTAACTTTATCAAATTTTAATAATCCCAAAATACGTTTCCGTTAATAGCATATTCGATTTAAACAATCCATCCATTATTTCCATTAGTTAACTAGAAACATTTCTTCACACTCCATACCATACATACTATTCAAATCGTTACACACCCAGTGATCATACATTTACACAATCATGCCGTTTACGGATGGTAGCACCGTACGCTTAGGTTTAAGAGTATAAACTATACAACTTGTTCCAAAAAAACCCGTTAAGCCTGAAGTGTCAGTTGCTCTACATAAAACTGAAGTGGTGAGTGCTGTTCTTTCGGAAAAAAACAATATCAAAGTTCAGCAAAAATATCGCTAAGATTTTTAAAAGATTCCCAACGCTACTGATCAGCTGTAGAAGTCATTAGCTTCTAAATCAAAGATTTTTTTTCAGAATGGTTATCTATCGGTATTTGTGCCTATGTAACAGTACATACAGTGACCTTTAATCTAGTTAAAGTCCCTTTTAAAAGATTTTCCAAATTAAATACTTGATAGTTAAATTAATACTAATTCAGATTTGCGTTAGAATTCACAATATAAGCTGTCACGGACAAATTTTCTAGATAACCTAACAAAATGGCGTTACGTTTGAATCAATTTATTGACTAATGACGATGAAGAATATTTTGGCCCTCCAACATAGTTTAAAGAAGGAACATTTATTTATTTATTTATTTATTTTATTACATAGTACCTTCTTTGAAGAAAATGACGTCTACGACTTCGCCATATAAGATTCCGTTTGTCAAAAGCGTTTGTGTATAATTTGCTGACAAAAATTGAGTATCGTCTGAAGTATGCAACAAATAGGTAGGTGAGTTGTATGCGCTCGTTGTATTTACGTGCTGGTATGTATTAAAGAATTACGCTATACATGACTTCTTACTTTTATAATATTTTCTGTCAACAAATAATCAACACATTAGAATATTTGAAGTTATTCAAAACGTCAAGCAGACATATTACCTTGGTTAATTAAAAATACGCAGCGCCATCATTGCTCACGCATGGTATGAATGTATGTACTTTTATACTTGGTGGTTAATATCATCGTTCGTTTCCATCGTTTATCGTCCGTCACAGAATAACTAAGCGAGAGTGACTTACCCATAGCTTAATCAGGTGAAAGAAACCAAAGTTAGCCGTAGATTAAATCATAAGAGTAAAGTTATACTGAGATAGCTATTCTCGTATAAATTCGATGTTGGTAAAATCCACCCTAAATGCGTTTAGCGCTAAACACGTTTAAAATATCATTTCATTTCTGACGATTGTTGGAAGTTGAAAGAGACAGAACGATACTCTAAACATGTTTAGCGCTAAACGTAGGTATTTACCTAGTGTGTTTTGGTGCAAGCCGACCTAAGAAGTAAGAGAAAGTTTAATAGGTAGGTACGGGAACAAGACCCGTAGCCGTTACTTACCTAACGCGCAAAACCTTTCTGTAGTTTAATATTTGAAATTGAATTTTCCTACCTCCATTTTTTAGAAAATAGTTGACCTGGTACTTTTGGTAATATTTATTTAGTGGATTCCGCAAAATAATAATTGAAATTCGAGTATGTTGTTTGAAAAAAGTAGGTATTTGAAAATAGTCATAACTTTTTTCACACAGTTATTTGAACTGAGCTGCCATAGTAACTATTGAAGTACATAGAAGTAGCTTTCTGTTGACATATATGCCGTCGTTATTGGTTCCAGGATCGTTTTGTTCGGTTCTCCTTTAAAATCAAGAGAAACTTTTTTGACTACGTTTTCAACAAGAAAACTTAAAATATTACCCTACCTTACACACACTCGTATGATTGATTTATCAGCAGACCTGACAAGCGATCAACTGTCCATTTAATTTAAACTTTCTCACGATTTAGATACTTTTCAAAAACAATATGATCGCGTCCTGATACAACATACCAATCTGAATACCATTCAACAGTTTCAGTTCTAGACACTTCTATTTTATCTTCACAAATTTATTTTGATACCCTTACTCAAAAATTACAAAACATATCAGATAACAAATATAATCAAGACTTTATACGATTCGATTTTAAAGGCGAAGGCCGCCCCAAAGAATTCATAATCAACATTCCCGAAAAGATACTCTTTGATCAAATTTACGACATTTTACATGGAACCTCCTAGGTGACACTTTAAAACGCATACTGTTTATTGTCATAATTTCGACTGTCATACATCATAAGGCATAAAAATCAAAAAGCATCATATTTTTTGGCATTATATTTTAGGATGCATAAACATAATAAAGCAGAATTATTGAAAGGCATAATGTAAAAAATCATAATCGTTAAAATCTATATTTTTATTTCACATAATTTTATTAAGCATACTTTAAAACGCATAATTTTACTATGCATAACTGTTAACATTCATAATTTTGTTTTGACGTAATCTTAAGTTGTTTTAAGGGATGTATTTAATTTCATACAATTACAAATGAACTAATTTCAAAGGATATAACGTTCATTGGATATAATTTTTACTTGGTCTAAATACACTTCTTATTACAACATTACGTATATTATTCACTTGCTGTAATTTTACTAAGTTAAATAATGTATTTTTTTTATATAAATAGCATTTTAACCTTAATCTGATTTTAAATATGTATGTTGTGTTTTTAGTAATGTTGGGCTACAAAAGTCAGTGACTGCAAATCCGACTCCACGTAGTCTTGTCTGTCCTACCCTTAGAGTGTAAATTAGAAGCGCGTAAGCGCGGAGGGGCGAGGCGGCTCGCAAGCTGAGGAGCAGGTGGAGAGCGAAAACCATCTGCGACGATAAGCTCGCGTGGGACCGCCGGTGCCCCGCAGCGCCGGAGCCGTGACAGAAACCATGCCTGCTGCATGTTGCATACTTGCTTGCATGGTTCATGCTTGCTTGCATGGTTCATGCTTGCTTGCATGGTTCATGCTTGCTTGCACGCTTGCTGTATGCTTGCTGCATGCTTGCTGCATGCTTGCTGCATGCTTGCTGCAATATAAAGTGTAGTGAATACCAAATGAATGCCTTTTGAATATTATGCCTTTTAAATGTTATGGCAAATTTAAATTATGCCTTTTGTAAATTATGATTATTGCAATTATGCCTTTCCATGATTATGCCTTTCCATGATTATGCCTTACAGATTTCGGCCATATGATGACATGCGTTATGAAATTATGCTATAAAGACTTATGGCAAGTGACGATTATGGCCATGAACATAATGCATTTTCAGTTTATGCCTAAAAACGTTATGCGTTTCAATAGGTAACTAACCTCCTTAGATTGGTTCCGCTCTAAAAAAGAACATATCAAAGATTGGAAAACATTTAAAACTTCACTACTTAACGGTTTTAAAGTAGCTAATCACGATTTTAATATTTAAAAAAATATAGAATCCCGTAATCAAAAGCCCAATGAACGCATAATTATTTACTTTTTAATTATGGAATCCCTATTCAATAAATTTCATAATCCTCTTTCTGAGTCAGACAAAATTGATACAATTTTACACGTAATTTACTCCCTCAATATAGTTTGAGAGTAACTCAATCAGATTTGACAACTTTATCAAACCTGTTAGAAACATGCAAATTCACAGAAAAACTTCTACATGTCAACAACAACACCTTATATTATTCCAACCCTTCAACATCCACTTTTTAAATAACTTCTCCTACCATCGTACATATGGTCAAAAATACCAAAATAGAAATTTAAATCAAAATAACCAACCAAAACTCTTTCAACCCTATATTCCAGAATTTCCATTTAATAATTCCATTTCAGCTATTACAACTAAACAATCCCAACTACCAACTTCTTTTACTTGTCCACGTAGGTACGTGATTTTACGTGAGTGTACTAACACTCAACAATTTTGTTTCCGTTAATTAACTGCCCCGATTGCAATAAACCACTTTCAAAAAAGTAAATAATGAAGAGGACATACAAAAAACTCATAAATCACACTTTGACAAAAAAGATTGGACAAATTGGTTACAATCCCTTAAAATATTTTTTAAAACATATAATGTATATTTCCTCCTCTTTGAAAACTCGGATGTTTAGAACGACCTTAGGTTCATATTGAAGTAAACAATCTAAAACTTAACAGTCTTTTAGACAGCTATAGCGCAATTTCTATTTTAGGAAAAAAACGCACATAAAATATTACTACAATACGGTTTTCAACTACAAACTCACCAAAAGATCTCAGGATCTGTGGCAAATGGACAATCTATTAAATCCATTGGCACAATCACCTTACCCGTTATTTTTTAAAACAAATTTAATTATTAACCTTACACGTAATTCGTGATATCTCAAGAATCACTCATACTTGGCATTGACTTATGGAAACTATTCAACATTGCTTCAAATATTCTCTATAATATTTCCAATTAGACGACACTTCTGACGACAACTTTTCTTGTTAACACTACCAAATGTAATCTGACCCAACAAGTAATTGCAGATTTAATTATAGAAAAATCTAAACAAATTTCTACAGAAATGAAAACGTTAGGTAAAACACATTTAATAGAACATCACATTGACACAGGTGATCATCCCCCCATTCGCCAGAGATGTTATCGCCTTTCCTTCAAAAAAACAAAAAGCTCTTTATAAAGAGGTTGATGATATGATACGTCTCCAAGTTATTGAGCCATGCGAAAGCCCTTGGCTTAACCCAGTTCTAAAAACCCTTAAAAAGGATGGAACTTGCCGCTTTTGTTGATAGTCGCAAATTAAATGATATTACACAGAAAGACGCGCACAAATTACCTTTAATTTCGGATATTTTAGACAATCTGAAAGATTCTTAATACCTCTCTTCAATAGATATAGCTAAAGCCTTTTGAGGGAACCCATTAACAGTTACAGATCGCTCAAAAACTGCTTTTCACGATCCAGGTCGCGCAATGCACCAATTTCAGGTAATGCCGTTTGGTTTCACCAATGCACCCGCTACCCAACAAAGATTTCTCGATAAACTCCTGTCTGACCTGATGTGTGATAACTCAGTATTCTGTTATTTATATGACATTGTTATAGCTACTCAAACTTTCAACCAAACATATCGAATTATTAAACAAAATTATAACCAAACTTGAACAAGCAAATATCACAGTAAATTTTTCTAAATGTTCGTTCTTTCGTAGTGAACTAAAATACCTTGGTTATATTGTTAACCATCAAGGTCTCCAAACAGATCCATTTAAAGTAGAAGCCATTCTTAGTATTCAAACCCCTAAATCATCTAAGGAAGTCAAAAAAATTCTTGGCACTGCTAGTTGGTATAGACGTTTTATTCCTAATCTCAGTACTTTAGCAGCACCTTTCACTAAATAAACTTCTACAGCTAAAAAGGCACCACCTTTTAAGTGGACATCTGAGGCTGATAATGCTTTCAATGCTATCAAAAAAGCATTAATTAGTAATCCCATTCTCGCTTGCCCAGATTTTTCCAAACCTTTCGCTGTACATTGCGATGCTTCTTCCCACGGAGTTGGCGCAATGCTTACCCAAGACTTTGATGGCGTTGAAAAACCCATTGCTTATATGAGCAAAACCCTATCCGGTCCCCAAAGAAACTACTCAATTACTGAGCGAGAACTTTTAAGTGTCATTACGGCCTTAGAACATTGGCGTTGCTACCTCGACAATGGTCAAAAATTTACTATCTACACCGATCATTCTGCTTTACAATGGTTTTTACGTCTAGACAATCCTACCGGTAGATTTGAACGTTGGTATATGTACTGTAGTAACCGAGACTTCTTGCTCGGGCATACATGCTGGCAGCCGCCGTGGCCTGAATTCAAACGGTGTAGAATAAAAAGAGATAGAAAAAAAAAAAGAAGATCGCGGACTCGATTGACGGACAGCAACGACGATTAATTATTATTGTAATATATTGAAAGTAATATAATATCTTGTGCTTTGGAAGCCTTTTTATTTCCCCCGGTACCTCAAGTAACGACCCAGCCGGGCGTTACATTTGGTGGAGGCGCCGCGCCGAACACCTATATTTTTAGCTAAGAAAAGTTTGCAAAGTATCGGATAGCTAGGGCTCCTTCGGATTTGTGTGTTGAGGGAGTAGCATACAAAAGAAAAAAATACGTTACAAGAAGGGACGAGACATTTTTTTTGAAGAAGAAGAAGTTGCGTGTTGAGAATCTCGCACACACAAGAAAACCTCTAAATACAGGCGATATATATTTTTTTCTATTTTTCATCTTTTTAAAAAATTGCAATTCCAATATGTCGAATGTACAATTTTTCTCCAGGGTGGATGGTGCCTCCATTGGAGATTTCATTCGTGAATTTAAATGTATCGCCGCTATTAACAAATGGCACAAGAAAGATCCATTATTCTCGCCGCCTATTTAAAGGGACCGGCTTTAATGTTCTATAAAATAATATACAAACCGGAATTATTTTTAAGCGATATCCTTTCTCTTCTTGAAAAAGAATTTCCTTCAGCAAGGAATGCGGCGGCCGAATTCTACACCGCGCAGCAAAAATATTCAGAAACGTTATTAGACTATTATTATAGGCTAACAAACCTGGCCGTAAAAGCCAATGTGACAAATGAAAGTGATTTTATAATGACCTATCTCCGTAGTGTGATTCCACAGGAAAAAAAAATTGTTGGCGGTACAAAATTTTATAAATAAAGCCGCTTTAAGAGATACATTAATTCGCATAAGAGATATATTAGATGAGAATAATGCAAATACTCCATACCCGATCCATCCCTCCCATCGTCGTTGCTGAAAGCACGGCGACAGACAGTCCTTGCCCTTGCTAAAACTCTCCTTAACAAAGACTACACCCTCTTCATGGACAACTGGTTCAACTGTCCCCTGTTGACCAGATTCCTGAAGAAGAACAAAACTGACGCAGTGGGGTCCTTACGACCAAACCGCCAACATTTACCGCCACTGACCACGCTTTGCAAATTGCAAGCGGGCTAGTTTGCAGCTAGGCATTCGGGGGACATCACAGTTATGGCGTATCATGATTTAAAAAAAAAATCGAAGTGAGTGCTCGGCATCGGTCACGTTGAATACTGAAAAACTTTTTCAGATAACGAAATTCTCACACATGATCCAGGAGACATGGTGATGGCTGATTTATATGGCCCTATTATTAAAGGAAGGTCAGGGGATGACCATATTTTTGTTATACAGGACACGTTCACAAAATTTCTAAAATTAATTGCTTTGAGCTCAATCACTTCACAGGCAGTCTTAGAAAGGTTTAGGGAGTTTGTTAACGTTTTAAAACCAAAAACCATTTTGACAGATAACGGTAAGCAATTTATTTCTAAAATATGGAAAGAGGAAATAGGTAAGCTAGGGGTTAAATCTTTATATACAACTATTCGAAACCCAAGACCTGATACAGTGGAGCGAGTAAATCGGGAGTTGGGTAAATACTTTCGATTGTATTGCGGATTAGACCATCAAGATTGGGATTCCTTGTTGCCTAAAAGAGAGGATTTTACAATAATTCAGTACATTTAAGTACGGGTTTTACACCTATGGAGTTAATGTTTGGAATACGTTCTAAAACCACTTTCGATAATTCAATGCCAAACCTTCGTCAAGAGGATCTGAGATTACTTAGGGAACTAGCAAGGGAGAATCTTAGAAGGTCCGCAAACATGCGCCAACATAGGTTTAATCGCTTTCATAAATTGATAGAATTTCAAATTGGAGAACAGGTGAAAATACGGAAATTAAATAAAGCGGGGACAGACCCAACTAAAAATGTGTATTTATTGACACGACCTAATACCACATTAGTTCGCGGATTATTCAATACTGTCAATCTAGCTAGATATTTCAACTAAAATTTAGCGGGGAGGGCTCAGATTTGATTTTTTTTTGTTGAAAAAAAAAATTCACATCTCAAAAAACAACACGTATGGGACCTGACACAGGTGGTTTCAAAAACGTGGGTCATGTTTGAAATTGACCTGAAATTTATGATGAGGAACTCTTATCCTCTTATTCTAACGAAGAGTGAGCCTATAGAGGGTTGGGATCATTTGAATTTAGGGATGGTGGAAATAGCCTATTATATAAACAATGTTTTAGACAGAGATAATTTTCATATATGCCGCATGTTAATAACGCTTCATACTAGAGCAGAAAGGCTTCATCAGTATTACGAGTTACTTTTTGGGAGTAGAAGACCCTCGCTTGGGTAATTGAAATTTATAAAAATTTAGTCAATGTTTTTTGTTCGCGTTATTTCAATAGAATTTAGGAATTTTATTAATACAAATTTAGGGACTTAACCAATTAAGGTTACTTACAAACTAATAAATCTCGAATGAGAAGTATGTAAACAGTATAGAATTTCACAATCATTTTTCATCCGACAACTTTATACTGACAACTTCTGAGACACTGAGACCTATGAACTCTGGTGTGTCTGGCTCCATTGCAGCGGGTCTACAAGTGATACCCAGAGACTGGGGTTCAATTCCTCTAGGCTCGCTAAAGTGAGTCTTTAGCTCAATGGGAGAGCCCCGTCAGTGCACACCCCTGTAGAAGCGCCCGTTGTCCGGATCAGTTGCTCCTGTGTTTATTTCTTCCTCAGAGCCTCCCGCGTTTTCTTTGTTAATTTTAGGAATAGGAAAGTAAGAAAAAATGAATGTTTGTAATGTCCCCTTTTTTCCATTTGATATAATTTGCTTATCTTGAGTTGATATTGAGTTGCTATCACTGCTTAAGATGAGTTCTTTCTAGGAGAGCCCCAGAATACAATAAGCGAGCTTTAGGAGAATTGAACCTCTGTCGCCGCGTATCAACTGTAGACCCGCTGCCATGGACCCAGGCATACCAGAGCTCATAGGTCTCAGAGACTCGGAAGTTGTCAGTATTAAGTTGTCGGATGAAAATATGATTGTGAAATTTTATACTGTTTACATACTTCCCATTCGAGATTTATTAGTTTGTAAATAACCTCAATCGGTTAAATCCCTAAATTTGTATTAATAAAATTCCTAACTTCTATTGGGATAACGCGAACTGACTGGTGATTACGTTTGTTTGATTTATTGGGGTTTTTCATAGAAATTTCATAGAAAACGAGACGCACTTTATTGGGCACGAAAAAAAAGTAATGATAGATGTGATTTCCAGGATTGTAAAGATGTTAATATTCCAGAAAAATTAGCGAACATCTTTCTTTGCGGGCAGACAGAAGTGCTTATTTTTATACGCCTGAATTGTAATGATTACATAAAGAAAATATACAATTTTTTTAGATGGCACCTTTCAAATTGCACCAATTCCTTATTTACTACAGCTTTACACTGTAAGTACATGATGATATTGGGAGTGACGAGGAATATACTAAAGTTATCCCCACTCATCTTTGGATTGCTTAGAGATAAAAAAGAAATTGACATATGTAACGTTTTTCAATAAATTAAAAGAAGTGATCCTAAATTCAATACAAAATCAATTAAGACAGATTTTCATAATCTGTAAACTGAAAACCAAAGTAAGCAGTTTCTATATTCATTTAAGCCAGGCGATATGGAAACACGCTGAAAAATATCAAATTACCCATACTCGCGAAGGCAGTATCTATGTTGCTCAATGCGACGCCCTAGCTAATTTGCCGGATACAAAAATATATGAAGGCTACCACAGGAATATAGTATAAGGCTGGATTAGTGTTACTATTTTATAAATGGAAATCAAAGACAAATATCGTTGCTAATATTCAAAATTTTCAACATGTAATTATTTTCCTTTACTTAAGAACAGCAGACGATTTCCCGTTTCATTCATTCAAACATTTTTTTCTCCGTTTTGACTTTTTGTTAGATGCGGCTTTTCAACTATCGGGGGCAGCCTAGTAAGGACTCATCTTAAGCAGAAGATAAGCAAATTATATTCAATGGAAAACAGAAGACATTACGGGACATTACGGGACATTACAAACATTCATCCTTTCATACTTTCCTATTCCTAAAATTAACAAAGAAAACGCGGGAGTCTCTGAGGAATGAAATAAAGGCGCTTCTACAGAGGTGTGCACTGACGGGGCTCTCCCATTGAGCTATAAACTCACTTTAGCAAGCCTAGAAGAATTGAACCACAGTCTCCGGGTATCACCTATGGACCCGCTGCCATGGAGCCAGACACACCTGAGTCCATGAGTCTCTAAGCTTCGGATGTTGTCAGTATAAAGTTCTTGAATGAAAATATGATTGTGAAATTTTATACTGTTTACATACTTCTCATTCGAAATTTATTAATTTGTAAGTAACCTGAAACGGTTAAATCCCTAAATTTGTATTAATAAAATTCCTAAATTCTATTGGAATAACGCGAACTAACTGGTGATTACGTTTGTTTGAATTATTGAGTATTGTAGATTGTAACATAACCACCAGCAGTTTTACTTCATAAACAAAAGATATTTGGATAGGTAGAGAAAATACTGTCAGGTTTACGAAATAAAATTGACTGACGAACATGTTATTGTGAGACTCCTTTATGGAAAGTATTTGTATAATATTCTAATCTATCTTGGATTCGAATTAAGGAAATAATCAGAGCAAGGAAAAAAGGTTCAATATAGATGGACAATTCCAGATTCTAAACTGGATTATTTATAAATAAAAGTAAAGAGTAATCTAGAGTTCTTGTATACATAGATTAATTAGGAAAGAAAAGGAAGAGATTAATACATTTTAGAATAAAATTCAAAGCAAATTTTAAATTGGAAAAGTTGTTTTGTTTGACTAGAAAACATTAATATTTGTTCCACCAATGAGTGATGTACAAATATTTATTTAATTATAATTTATTGATAAAATACCATATTTAATTTAGAGTTGTTTAAATTAGTATAATTATACTTGAAGATGAATAAATAAAATACGGATGATAAGTAAATAGATAATGAGATAATGCTTTGGCTTAGACACCTCTTAGTCGGACTCTAAATCCTCGAGGCATCTACTACTAGAATGCTTGTCTTTCCAGGATATTGTCCTAGTAGGCAAGTTGAATGTATTTCCAGGTCAAGAGTGGCCATACAACTGTCATAGGATAATCATAAAGCTTAAACCCCTGAACCCAAATATACGGTGCTACTATTCGTTAACAGGCATGATTGTGTAACGGTGTGATCACTGGGTGCGTAACGATTTGAACAGTGTCCTGTATAGTATGGTATAGTGTAAAAATATGTTTTATATAAATAATAGAAATATGAAAAGATTATTTAAATCAAATATACTTTTACCGAAATACCGGTCATAAAGTACGAAACCCTTCGTGCGCGAGTCCGACTCGCACTTGGCCGGTTTTTTTATTATTATGAAAAAAACATGTCATTTTCTATTTTCAATTGATTGACTTTTAGCGTACATAAATTCAAAACAAACTGTATTTATAATATAAAAAAAATGTCGCGTTATGGTCAACTATGGAAGAGAACAGTGGATTCATTGTTGAATTTATCATTGAAAATTATTAAAAATGATTTAAGACAGTTCTATGAAGACTGTTTAAACGATAATGCCTCACTAGAATATACAGTAAATATAATTCTTTTCATACAATGAAGCTCTAAAAAATACTTACCTACCTATCTAATTATTTATTTTGTTTTGCCAGTTAATGAAAATTGCTAACAACATCCATTACCCAAGGAAAAAAATGTACAAGCATTCTTCGATTCTCTTTCTGATTATGATATAAATATCGATGAAGAAGATAATTTAGTTCTCTAAGAATCCGCATGTGCACGATCCAAATCATTTTGTGTTGAATTCAAGCACACAGCGTGTGTGACTTTTTTGTTATGAGTGTACAAAGCCAATGTTTTATTTAAAAATAAATGATTGGTAATTCTTAATCTTTTTTTCGCATTTAAATAATGACAAGTGTATATACATCAGAAGTTTGAGTACGTCATTAAATGTCTTGTTACAATGTACAGTATACCTATATAAATAGATATTGTACTTTTTAGGTATGAAGTACCAAGCACAAAAAGTTGAAACTTATGCAAGTAGTAGACAGAAATATCACCCACTTTATGAACAAAAACTGTAGGTGTCGCTAGCTCATAACACATTGAAATTTTTTTTGAACTTTTCTATTCCTTCTTTTTTTCGTTTTTTTTTAAACAAGTATTATTAATATTTATGTAGGGGTGAGTCTTAATTTATAAAACATTGACTAAGAATTTCAGAAAAATTGTGTGAATAGTTGGTGAGATAATATATATTTTTTTAATCTTAAAAATGACGTATCTTGGAAACCGACAAGTGGTTTTTGGCAGTCCTCTCGTTGTCAACCACACCCCTTCTGTTGATTAATTCCGGCCGCTTTCTCTCAACTTCGCGCCCCAAAATTTCTATAGCAACGGGATCATGTCCCTACATACAAGATGGCAAAAAGTTATCGATTAAAATGGCACCTACATACTTTAGTTAAATGTAAATAATTTATATTAAAAAATGTTTTGAATTTTTATAAAAAGTGCAGAGAAACTTTTTCCCCAACCTAATATATTAGATTAATTTTGAATTTAACGGCTTTTGATTATTTTACAATTCCTCTACCAAACGTTTGAACCAATTCAGATGTGACCGCTTTTGTTAGAACTCTTATGCTGTAAATGCTCTAATAATAATAAGTTTAGATTGACGGAAAAAGATTTTTACAAATAGCAACTGATACGAAAAGCTTATGTGACGAACTTAGAATTGGACTGAAAACGAAAGAAACTAAAAATGAATGTGACCAGCATCGAACATAACAAAAAAATTGAGGCAAATAATCGAATGAGACGAAAATCAAAAGGGACGATTGAAGAATGAGTCCAAAGAAGACCGTGATGAAAAACGAATAAAACTTATTAAAAATAAGACAAGTTACAGAATTGGACTTAGGAAGATAGGGACAGATAGCTAACAAGGCGACTAAAGAATGAGTGACGAATACAGAATGAGACGAAATAAGAGATGAACCAAAAACGTATGAGATGAATTACTCTGATACTCACTTAGCATAGGATTCAGGTTATATTGCGGTCACGCTCACTCTTATGCAAGGAAAAAGTTCCATTTATTCCTACCGAGGCGGCAAGCCAGTAGGGATAGGTGGAAAAAGTTTCATTTGTCCCTATCAGATATGCGAACCAGTAGGGATAGCTACCAGATGGGCGAACTGGGTCGTAAAATATCCCTACTCCCTAGAAAAGAAAGGAAAAAAATACAAATTTCCGCTTACCAGGAGGGATGTGGCAGTAGGGCTAGATAGAATAGGGGATAAATAAGACGTCCACTTGGCCCTACAAGTAAGGAATAATGTAAAAATAAATCCATATATACCTACCAAGGGGGATAGTTAGTAAGAGATTATGGTTTTTTTTTTCACCTATCTCTACCAGTGGGGACAGGTGGAAAAAAAACCAGTGTACCTACCAGTGGAGATAGCCTGGTAGAGATAGGTGGAACAGGGGCCAAATCGCTGTGCTTGTGTGATTCGTGTGAATGGTAGAAATACAGTTTCTTTTTTTACAATAAAATTTAAAAAAAATTACTTTTTTTTCCTTTTTTTTTAAAGTGCTAATTGCTACACTTAAGCTGAATTAAATATTTATAAAATACAGTGATTTGCTGCCGCTAAAAGTAGTAAAAAATCATAGCAGTGAAAAAAATCAGTGATTACGTCAGCCTTCCCGGTAGCATAATGGTCAGTGCAGCCGCCCCGGATTGCGGAAGACCCAGGTTCGATTCCTGGCTGGGTCGGGTAGGCATTAAATTTTTTACTGTATTTTATAAATACTAAAATTTAAAAAAATCTGCCTCGTTCTTGCTTTTTATGCCAGTGAGGTGACGACCTTACGTAAGCTAATTTTTCCCAATTTGTTAAAATTGAATTTTTTCATAATTTTTTCAACCTAATAAGGATAAATTTTTTATTTAAACATAAAAAATAGAGCAAAAAGCCAGTCTGGAAAACCAGATTAGGTAAATATTATTAGATTTTTTTTAATAGCTTAAAATGTACTTGACCCCTACACATTTTTGATGTGCGTATTTAGTATTTGTGACTTTTGGGCCGTTTGAAATGGTGACAACTTGGAATTTCTGTGACTATACTCTGACTGTTTGAAAGATTAACGTTTTGCTAATCTGTCCGTCTGAAAAAAGATTTTAAAAGACATGAATATTTACTAGCTGTCACTCACTTCCAAACTCACAATTAAACAAACAATAACATTCTCAATCTAAACTCACTTCTGCGTTTCCGTTTTTCCGCTATGGTGGTGGGTGGTATGTCGGGTGTGCTATTTTGTTTGTTACAACAAATCCCTGTTCATCTTTAATTTTTAATATCGTTTACAGTTTACATATGATAATAGATGTAAGTAATAAAATAATAGTGTAATAGGTATTTATTCAAACCCTAATCTTATTTGGGATCCACTACTTCAAGGGGTCAGTCGCAAAATATTTCCTTCGGCCGGAAGACTTTGCAATTTCCTGTCAACCGCTAAAGCTGCGCTCGCACAGTAGACTGTGCTGATGTGTGATAGGTATAAGAATAGATTCTTATACCTATCCTTAATAACGCCGATAACAGCTATCTAACCCTTAGCAGGGACCAACTAAACACGCCTTAATACGTTTGTAAGATTTATATTATTTTCTATAGCTACGCTAATAAAACGCTTCTGAATTTTGCGTTGAGCTAAAGTGGTTGCCAATTCATACCTGTTGGAATTTCGATATTGCTTTCTCAATATACAATATACACTTTAATCGTCCTACTGCTCCTTGATGCTAGAGATACTCGTATCTGAGAGATCTTTGTATTAAGAGAGATCGTCTCTTATTTTATGCACTATTTGACACCCGCCTCACGAGATCGTTGGAGAACTAAAGTTTGCAGAATCCAATGCGTTCAACTAATATCTACGACAAATGGCTTACGACTACCGCTGTTTGTCTGCGAAATACTTTGCCTGTTTGTGAGGGTTACCTTTCTTCAACTTGTTTTTTTTTAGCCCGATCTTCGATTAGATTTCGTTAACATAAAAATATTTTTAATAATATAAAAAGACGTTTTTTTTGACTGACAAATAAATAAACTGAGTACTAGGAAACGCCTTATAACCTAAAAACTTAAATGTAAAAACATACGTTATAATTGCCTTTAGTACTAAGTTTTCTACCGGCAAATGTAATATATTTTTGTTACAATGCTTTCTTGTATTATAGGCATTAAAGTGGAAAAGAAACTGCCATCGTCCGTGGACATGGACCGTCTGATCAAAGCTAGCTAATCTTGCAAAAAGGTTCTCCTGCGTCCCTTCTTGCAGCTAAACAAGCAAACATGCAAGCAAACAGGCAAGCAAACATGGAAACAAGCATGCAAGCAAACATGCAAGCAAGCAAGCAAGCAAGCAAGCAAGCAAGGTTTGGTTTTTAATTGGTTAGTTCAGTTTTCTAGCCTAACCAATTCGTATTAACACCTTTGTGCATGACTGTTAATTAATAACAAAATTTCGTTGGTTCGAACCCGCGAAGTCAAAAATATACTTAAGTGGTTTGAAACGTGGTGCGAATCGTTGAAGTACGAAAAAGATATTCGCCGATTCATACCATGGTTCGAAAAAGCCAATTCAAAAAGCGTCCTTCTGCGATTCACACCGTGGTGCGAACCAGTCGTGGTGTGAATCGATGAAGTACCCACCTTCTTGCGATTCGAACAGAAAAGTTTCGAAAGTATTATAGATCTGTGAGACGTATTAAGTATCTTCATGTTTTTTAATAATCTTGTTAAGGGACAGTAGATGTCGATGAAATTTCACTATACATTTATAATAATATTATATTTGTATTTAAAGTTACCATGTCTGTATTGACATATTTGTAGTGGCCAAAGAAACGACTTTTTACCTCGCGTATATTATATATCGATCTGGATATCCCTAGATTGCCTAGCAGAATATCTTCTTAGTGAGTAATCCACTCTTTGTTCGACTTTCAAAACTGTTTTTATTATAATACAATTGTAGTTTTGTACAGTCAGCAACTAAAGTTGCTGAACACTTTAGAACTCAGTCAAATCAAGTCATGAGCTTAAAAGGCGCATCTCAGCTTCTCATAAAGTTATTATGACACGGTACCAAATAATATGTAATTTAATTCGAATATCAATGCTTGCCAATTCGGTGAAGTAGCGCTAAAACTAATACCAAAACTGTCTAGCACATACACATTACGCATAAACACACACGCACACACTCACTGTCAGTCCAACTTCGACTGATAATATTATTAATTAACTCAACATTCAATTTCAACTGAGCAAGAGTCCATTCTCGTTAACTAGCAAATCTCAGATTATGGTTTTCTACACATCCCCTGACTCACCAAATTTGAGTCCAACATAAACAAACAAGTTGCTAAACTTTTAAATTGAAATTATGATCACAGAGCAAAAGTTTTGGGCCTCCGCTAGCCACATGAGTTAGTCGCACGGTTGTGTGTAGGGGTTCGTGTTAAACATAAATACATTAAAAGCCCTTCAAGTATGCTAAGTAAAGTATCATTAATAAAAAGAGTACGTGCAAGATAGACAATACTTTATAGCCAACTCTATAAAAAAATACAGTTTGGAGAACCAATTGGATGGAGAGAACAAACACATTCTAAAATCGGAGATGCAAACGATTTAACATACTAAGATAATGTGCAAGGGCAATCCATTTTATAAAAAGTAAAAGTACGTTGATATTTTAAAATGCAACAACTTATACGAATCTACTCGCCTCTTAGTGTTCACCACAATCTCTCTATGAATACGGACCCTGTAAATGGTTCAAAACGTCAGGATAAAATCAAAAGTAAAATTTAAACGCGAGTAGATTTGTTAAAGACTTTCACCGTTAACGCAGCGCACGCAAGGAAAGCTCTCAAAAAAAATATTTTCCCGTTTTTGCAACATTTTTAATTGCTGCTCCATTCCTATTAGTCATAGCGTGATGTAATATCCTTAACAATTTAAGTCTATAGCCTTCCTCAATAAATGGACTATTCAACACAAAAAGAATATTTCAATTCGAACCAGTAGCTCCTGAGATTAGCGCGTTCAACCAAACAAACAAACAAACAAACAAACAAACAAACAAACTCTTCAGCTTTATAATATTAGTATAGATAAGAGTATAAGAGACAAAACACGAAATAACTATTCGAAGCTGATAATGTTGATTAGCACGGCGACGCGACGGGGTAAGTTTACAGTGTATAATCCGAAGGACCAATAAGACAAGTCATTATAGCGTCTAGTAAAACATATTATCATAACTGTATCATTTCAGACTAATAGGATTTCAAACAAAAAAGTAATTTTGAATCGTGGTTGGCCTCCCAAAGTAGCAGCTGTGTCATTCAAGAATTTTGATTTCAATTAAGGAAACAAAAGCTAAAAGTTATATTAAAATTGAATATAGGTAGCTGCTTATACGACCATCCTTGCGATGTTTAATATTTCATTCTTGATTTCAGCTACGAAGGGTCTTCCGCTTGGATATTATAATTTGTTTTCAAATGATCACACTTGCTAATGATTCCAATCTGATTTCAATTTTTTTTAAAGAAAAAGTGAACTTTATTAATGGGTTGCTGAATATTGTTGTTATATCAGTGTGGATCTAATACAAGTAAAGTAAATGAGTAAAAAATAATACTATGTTAGCTCATTCTTAGTAGCATTTTTAATAGTATGAATGATTTGCATAAAATTAAAAATCAAAATTTCCGTTTTTTTACCCTTTGGTCCACACGTTCGTAACTGACCTTTCATAACCAGCTACGAACATAGATTTTTTTTCTTGCTTTGATAACCAGCTTCGAAAGAAGATTTTTATTTCAATTTTCTTACCTGGTTATTAATTAAGAAAATTTTGTCCACTTTCATAGCTGTTTCGTATCCAATTTATGAAATGGAGAAAAAATTAACTTTTCGTTACTGGTTATTATTCAAGAATATCTCAGTTACGAACGTAGGCCAAATATTACAGTTTGTGGGTCACGTTCTCGTATTACCAAAAAAATGCAACCCATTCCTGACTGACACTAATTCCTTTTTGTTTTACCTACTTAGATACCTGCCTGACTACACAGATGTGTTAATATTTTCTCAACTTTGGTAGACATGTAAGTAGAGGCCTCTAAACGAACTCTTTTTTCTTTTTTCTTTTTTTTTTTCAATGTATGTAACCAATACATTACCATATGCCATGATAATTTAAGTAAAGTGTTAGCAACAGACCACATTTAATATTGGGAATAATAAAACCTTTTAATAGCGAGTTGTATCTTTACAATTGTTATTTTTCACTTTCGTTTCTAGCGTTGGCGAAAACAAAATTAATTTAAAATGTTATTTAATTGTAACATTAGCTCTTGCATCAGTTTATCTCCAAGCTGAGTTTTTATCTCACTCGCTCATGCGAAAGATCTTTCTCACATGAGATAAAACCTCATACGTAGCTCATGCTACCATTAAAGTTTTTAAGAATTATCCGTTCCATAATGCTGCGTAAGATCGAGAAAAACAGCGACAACCGTCAGTGGGGTACAAAAGTAAAGGCACAGTCCCAACTCTGTCGCCGGAAAAAACTTTGTAGACGTAGTACGTACGCCGCGCCGCCTTGCAACAAGGAACATGTCTCTGAATTACTAATGAACTTTATGCATGAACTCGGTTTTAAATGTATTTGAATATGTCACAGCAGCGCGCCAGTCTTAATTCTAATTTTGTTAAACTTGTCAAAACCAAGCACGGAACGGGGAATTGCTGGTGAAGCTATAATAATTTGATCTTTGAGTTTTAAATACACCTTTAGCTGTTTCTTTAAGGAAACATGAATTTGTCCTTTATTGGAACCTTGAGCGTATTATTGAATGTATATCGATTGAATATTATATTTTATGGAGAAATTGGAGTAAAAAAATGTAATAAATTTAAAATAAAACACGATTTTTATAAATTATTTTAAAGTTTCACGGTTATAATAGTCATTGATAATAAAAACTTCTTCGATTAATTTGTGATCGTCTAAGAATAATATTAATATAAAGGTTTGAGAGGTTTTTTTATAGATTAATATAAGTAACTATCATTCATATTGTATCTTTTTATATATTATTTTCTAAATCTATACTTATATCCATTTTATTATTATGAATATAAAATGAAAATAAAACAATATTGATTTTTCATTCTGTACATATTAAAATAATAAAAATGTATAGATACAGTGAACGAGGAGCTCAACATCGCACCCTATTATCAGTTAAAACAGCGTAAATGCCAACATAAAATAAAGTTAAATTTTACGTAAAATATTTGTGACACAGAGCTTGACACAATCCAGCTTCCAGTTTTTAAGTAGCTGACCTAGATTCTGTACCGAGACGAATATCATCAGATGGCTAGCTACCGAGAACCTACAGGCACGCCGCCGCGCCGACGCAAAATAAAAGACGCACCGACTTGCAGAACTTCCTTGTGTTAATGCAACAAAAGTACGTAGTTACGTAACACCTCAACTGAACTTCCAGGATAAGTTTATATAGTTTTCCAGAATAGAATTATTATATTTTATGGGGTTATAATGGGTAATTTAATCTTTGCTAGAACGAGAACAGCTTTCTTCAACTTTTACTTACTTTTACTTTTAGTAAATGTATTTCATTGTTATTGAAATACATTGTGGTAAAATATAGTAAATAAGGGGGACGTTTTTCTGTAAATAAGTATTGAATAATATTAATGTGCTTTTAATAGAATAACAATAGTCCTCTTCGTAAACCTTACTTCCAATCTTTTTTAATTTGCATTTAAATTCTTCAGTTTTTTACGCTGCTTAAGACGAAGGGTCCTTACTACAGGGTCCACTAGCGCCGCTAATGGATTTAATTTGATAACCTCTAAACTGGATGTTTTTTTCAAACATTGCGGACCTTACGACACTAGGCAAACATATATTATTTAATAATTGTGCACTACTTTTAGGTTTGTTTTTGTATTCATTCGCTAACACCAAAAATAGTCATTGTTTGTGAATAAATGCGGCCCGTTTTGTGAATAAACCACGCAACAAAAAGTAGTGCACAATTATTAAATAAATACTATGGATGGTTTCCTGTTATCGGACGGTACGCAATGTTTAAAAAAAGATCCGGTCCGTTAGTAATTGTGAAATTATCAATTGGTGGCGCTAGTGTGCCTTACCCTTCGCCTTAACATACTTGGCCATACTTTTGATAAAATAATTATGACATACCAACGTTAAGCAAGCAAAATAAAACTATACTTTTAAAGAGAACAGCAATTTGCTGTATCTGTAAAAAGACAATCTGGGATAACAGGGTTTAATTAAAAAAAGTCATTACTAATTTAAACTAAGTAGGTACTGTTGCAACCGAGACTCCTTGCTCGGGCATACTTACTGGCAGCCGCCGTGGCCTGCATTAAAATATAGTGAAAGAGAAAAAGAAGAACATCGGGGACTCTGTGACGGGCCGCGACGACGAATATATTGTTATTTATCACATATTGAAAGTAATATAAATATTTAAAGCTTTAAAGCATTATTATTCGATACAACCCCCGGTACCTTAAGTAACGACCCAGCGGGGTATTACATTTGGTGGAGGCGCCGCGCCGAACGCCTATTTTAGCTAAGGAAAGTTTCGCATAGTATCGGATAGCTAGGGCTCCATCGGATTTGTGTGTTGAGGGAGTCGCACACAAAAGAAAAAAAAACGTTGCAAGAAGTGACGAGGCATCTTTCGCAAGAAGTTGTGTGTTGAGAGTGTCGCACACACAAGAAAATCTCTGAATACAGGCGATATATAATTTTTTCTATTTTAATCTTTTAAAAAAAATTGCAATTTAATTTCCAATATGTCGAACGTAGAATTTTTTTCCGGAGTGGATGGTGCCTCCATTGGAGATTTCATTCGCAAATTCAAATGCATTGTGGCTATAAACAAATGGCACGAGAAAGATCTAGCCATTATTCTCGCCGCCTATTTAAAAGGTCCCGCATTAATGTTTTATAAAGTAATATACAAGCCTGAATTATCTTTAAGCGATATCTTATATTTTCTTGAGAAAGAGTTCCCTTCAGCAAGGAATGCTGCGGCAGAATTTTACACCGCACAACAAAAGTATTCGGAATCGTTTTTGGAATATTACTATAGACTGTCAGAACTTGCCATGAAAGCCAATGTGGCCAATGAAAATGACTTTGTAATGACCTTTCTCCGAGGTGTAATTCCACGAGAAATGAAATAGCTGTCGGTACAAAATTTTATACATAAAACCTCTCTAAGAAACACATTAATTCGCATGGGTAATATATGAGATGGGAATAATGGTTATGTGACATTTAACTTGTCCATCAAAGAACCTTCTGGGATTTTACATAGAGATGACTCAGGCGATCGTACGTCATATCGCCCATATTCTCCAGTAGCCATTAGACAAGGTGATCGATCTACATACCGTTCCCCATCCCCAGCGACATACAGACAAACTTCTCCAAGGGATGGTTGTCCGATGTCCGTTGTCCCTGCGAAGTACTCACTTCGCAGGGAGTGAGAGGCGAAGAATTTTCAACCCCGCGATACAATTTAAGGCCGCGCATGAATCGTGAGGATAATGCTACTTATTTCCCTAGTACTCCACAAATAAGTAATGACTATCGTCCCGACGACAACAAAGAGGCACGCCGAATTTTCGCCGTGGACCGGTGCCAGATAAGAGGTGCAGAGATACGCACCGGGCCCCGAATGCAGTCTCCAGTACATGCGCAGAACATAGAGATACGCACTGTATCTCAGACGCAATCACCAATCCAACGCGCGCCAAGTGTAGAGTCACATATTGTGTCTCGAACGCAATTTCCAATACCAGCATCGAGTGCAAAGATACGCTCCGAGCTCTGTGCACAGACACCAGTACGCGCATGCTCCTCTGAGGGAGTAAACGGTCGGTCGTTTCCTAACCCATATGTTAAGTCATCCATAGGTACGAAAGCATGCTTTGCTTTGATAGATAAGGGCGCAACGGTGTCCGTGATAGGGTCACGAATGGTCGAAAGGTGCGGTTTGATAACTCAAACATTGCCGTGTAAAAGGTTCCTGAAGACTGTAACCGGTTTCATTGTCCCGGTTTAATATGAGGTGATGGTAAATTCATCATCGAGTCAATAATATTCCATGCCAGATTATTCGTTATGAACGAGTTAGGATCTGATTTAATTTTAGGAATTGAATTTCTACGCGAGAATAAAGTCGTATTAGACTTCTTTAGTGAAACAATTGTATTTGTAAATAGAAATCTTAAGATTCCGTTCGTCACACCGGATAGTGAAGAGACTGGAACCATATCATTGGCCAATGAAACCACTCCAATAAATCGACAGGATATGTCATATTTTAAAAATTCAGATAAGGAACAAGTAATTTAAAATTCTGTAAAAAGTAATGTTAAACTTAATGTTAAAAAAGAAATTCAATCCTTATTAGCTCCGAACCTAAATCAGGTTCAGAATACTATTTTATGTGATATGTTAATGAGGTATACAGAAAGGTTTGCCTTTGATTCCTCCGCTCTAGGCAGATATACGGAAGATCCCATAACGATCAATATGGTAGATGACGTACCTGTTCACTTACCCCCGTATCGAGCTTCGCCTAAGCAATTGGAAATTATAGATGCTCAAGTTCGCCAAATGTTGGAGAATAGTGTCATTAGGGAATCGTGTAGTGCATATGCAGCCCCGGTAGTCCTTGTAAAAAAGGATGATGACACAGTGCGTTTTTGTATAGATTATCGTAAGTTGAATAAAAAAATTATATTAGATTCATATCCTCTTTTTTTTTTTTTTATATATTTACGGGTAAGCACAGTGCCTTGATCTCACCTGATGTTAAGTGATGATAAAGCCAATGATGGAAGCGCACTTCACCCGGGACCCTCAACTAGTGAGGTACTGGCTATCTTATCTTTAGCTGCCGGAACACAACAATGCTACAAACATTCCCTCCTCCTAGAATAGAAAGTATAATTAACTATTTTGCAGGTTCAAAGTTTTTTGCGGAGTTAGATTTAAATTCTGGTTATTTCCAACTAGAGCTCTCGGAGTGTGACAAACACAAGACAGCCTTTGTCACTCCGTCCGGCTTGTATGAATTTAATCGGTTACCGTTTGGTATAGCCATCGCTCAAGCTGCTTTCCAAAGAGTGATAGATGGGGTATTAGCCGGTATAAAGTATAAGTATGCAATTGGGTACGTCGACAATATAATTGTATATGCACCTACTTTTGAAAAATTTGTATTTGCTCTTAATGATGTGATGGAGAGGTTAAAAAAGGCAAATCTCACTGGGAGACCCGCTAAGTGTAAGTTTGGTTTTAACATAATTAATATGTTAGGATATAGATTTTCACCTGAGGGTTATGGTCCCGACCCTCGGAAGATAGAAAATATAATTAAATTGCAACCACCCAAGGATGTAAAGCAACTTAAATCCTTGCTTGGGTTATTTTCATATTATAGAAAGTTTGTCAATAATCATGCAAAGATAGTCTCTCCTCTCACTAAATTATTGAAAAATAATGCCATTTTCGTCTTGGAAGATGTTCACCAATTAGCTTTTAATAAAATAATTAAGCTTTTATCAACCCCGCCTTTATTAACTTACTATTCTGGAGATGCAAATATGGTAAATAGATTATATGTAGATGCATCAGGTGAAGCACTTACAGCTTGTTTAATGCAAGGGAAGGAAACTCTTCTTTCGGTGGCTTTTGCCTCCAGGCGTTTAAGCGATCCTGAGACTAGATATTCCACCACGGAAAAGGAATGTTTAGCATTGGTTTGGGCTTTCAAATATTTTAAACATTATTTATGGGGACAGACCTTTCAGGTGGTCACAGATCATAAGGCTTTGGTTTGGTTACAACAATGTCGAGATAATAACTCTAGATTGGCCAGGTGGTCACTGGCAGTTCAGGAGTATAATTTTGATATAGTGCATTGTTCGGGTAAGGATAATGTTATAGCGGATTTTCTTAGTCGTAACCCATTACAGGAGATAAGTAAGGAGAATGCTGCTCCTCCCATATGTGATGATGGATTGCAGATCTATCGTTTAGGAGATGTTAATCTGCAGGTGAGTCAATCTAGGGATAATTTTTGTTCTAGTTGGCTGAGTCAGCTGAGAAATAATGCGAGTGGTCGCGGTGGTTTTGTTTTGGAGGAAGGTTTATCGTGTAAAAAGTTGAATAGATCGGGTTTTAATAAAAGGTGGCAGAGGTGTTGTCGGAGCTACATGGCGATGCGTGGTCGGGTGGTCATTTAGGTTTATCTAGAACTTTATTTAAGTTTAGAGAGAGATATTTCATTCCAGAAGCTGAAAAGAAAATCGTATATTCAATCTTGTCTTAGGTGTCAGGAAAGGAAGAAAGATTTGAAGCTGGCCCCTCTTCAGTCTATTATAAGTAATTCTTCTATGGACAAAATAGGTATAGATGTCCTAGGACTTTTCCGGAAATCTGATAAAGGTAATAAGTTTGTTGTCGTGGCTATTGAACATGTATCTAAATTTGTTCTCGTTAAGTCTGTCACCAAGAGTGACAAGCAAAGAAGTGGTAGATTTCCTAATAGAGAAAGTGTTTTGTCGTTTAGGTGGTGTGAAGGAAATTGTAACTGATAGAGGCTCAGTTTTCACATCCAATCGGGTAAGGTCTGCAGTAGAATTTTTTTGGTGCTAGGTTAGTCATACTTCAGCGTTCCATCCGGCGACTAACGGGTTAACAGAAAGGTTTAATCGTACATTGGTAAATATGTTGTCGACGTATGTGGCTGACGATCAGCGTGATTGGTGTTACTACGTGCCGATGGTAACCTTCGCTTACAATTCATGTCAACAGGCAACTACAAGGGTCTCTCCTTTTATGCTGCTGTACGCACGAAAGCCGGTATTAACTGTTAGTATGTCAGTAGGTGGTAGTGAAATAAATTTCTTAATAGACTATAGTAGCAGGAATGATGTTTCAAATATTTTATTGAATAAGGCCAAAGAAAACGTTCAAAGGATGCAGCTCAAACAAAAGGCCCGATACGATAGGAAGTCTTCTGGTCAGATATTTAATCCGGGTCAATTGGTCATGGTCTATACTCCAAGGCGGATTACTGGTCGAAGTTATAAGCTTGCACGATTGTTTCGAGGTCCTTACCGTATCTTGAAACGTAATTCTGAGGTGAATTATAGAGTCAGCCTACTACACGGTAGGAGTAGGAGTTTAGATCTATGGTGGTGCATTTCAATCACTTGAAACCGTATTTTCCTCGGTTAGGATAAGGCTTATGTTAGAATAAGTTTTATTATTCTTTTCTTTCTTCTTTGTCTAAATATTCTTATTCATATTTGGTTGTTAATAAAATAACTAATGTTAGAGATAAAGCTATGTAGTTAGTAGGTTTTTCAATAGAAGTATTTAATATTTTTTTTCTCCCGTATAGTAAGTAAATAAATCTCTTAATAAATTTTGTTGTTGGTGAATGTCATTTGAATATATGTCAAATGCCTTTAATGGAGAGGGTGAGAGTAAAGAATATTTTATTGCTTGTTGGTGAGAGGAAAGAGTTTTTATTACTTTGCCATTTAAAATTTTATGAAAAACTTTATGATAATGTTTAATGATGTTTGACAATGTTTGACACTCTTAATTGATTTATCGTGTGTGTAAATAATCTTGGTGAGTTACAGAAAGCAGAAACCTCATTCAAAGTAAAGTTACTTATCGCTAATATAACCAATAGGAATGTGAACTTTGGTTCGATTACTGAAACTCGTCAACGGACTTATATAATCCGGGTGAGGTGTTCAAGTTGAACACACTCGGGAAACGGATTAATGTTTATAATACTTTGCATTATGTTAGGTTTTAAGATTACTTAGACAACTAGGGGTATAGGCGTCTCAGGATTGTTACGTTGCGTTAAACCGATACACAATCCTGATGACAATTTAGAATTAAGTATGTAACATTTAAGAGGGATTTAAGGGAAGATAATTGTTTGATAACTTTCACTTGTGTAATGTCAATGTGTAATGTAATGTAATTGGATCCAATAGGTCTTTGGGCCGGAGGTTTTCCCCGTTGAAAATCCACACCACGAATCTATTTCAATTGCCTTCTCCAGGTATCTCGATTTCAATGAGGTAGTGTTGGTTGGCAGCCACGCGCTGCATCCTTATTTCTCCTCCGGTGAAGGCAGGCATACTCTCAGCTGTTTTTGCTTTTTGTTACAGGTCACGACGTCTGCCTAAGGGGCGTAGCTCATGTAGCAACCGAGACTCCTTGCTCGGGCATACTTATTGGCAGCCGCCGTGGCCTGCATTAAAATATAGTGGAAGAGAAAAAGAAGAACATCGGGGACTCTGTGACGGGCCGCGACGACGAATAGATTGTTATTTATCACATATTAAAAGTAATATAAAAATTTAAAGCTTTAAAGCATTATTATTCGATACAACCCCCGGTACCTTAAGTAACGACCCAGCGGGGTGTTACAGTACCTACATTTGGTTGTCTGGAAGCGTTGGCATTAAAGCGTAAAGACTGCCAAATTGTAGCTTGTATTCGTTGTAAGTCTTTTTTTCAGTGTTGCTAGTGGTTTTTCTCAATGGTGTACCAATAACAAATTGTTTCTGGATATTGATAGATGTCAATACGACACATTCACCCGCCGTAAAATACCTCTGTGCTATCATATAGCATTGACGGACATATGTACCTTGGAGGAGATAGATTCAATACGTGACTTAGGAGTGATAGTGGACAAAGAGTTAAGATATCCTAAACATATAGATCACATTTTCACAAAGAGATTCCAAATGTTGGGATTTGTATTGCGCAATACCAAAAATTTTAAACAAACCAGCTACTAAGATTCTTTTATATTCGTCACTGGTCCGCTCTGGCCTCGAATACTTTAGTCAAATTTGGTCCCCGCAATATGATGTCCACGTTAAACGCATAGAGCGCATCCAAAAAATACTTTTATGGCATCTCTCTTATCAGATGTATAAGGCAACAGAATTGCCTTCGTATAAGGAACGACTGAGTTTTTTAAATTATATAGTTTGAGTGGTTGAAGGGAGCTGCTGGGCCATTTGCTTTTATTTAAAATATTAAATGGAAAAGATTGATTGCCCGCTCTTATTAGATATGTTTCTTTTCCAGCAAAGGGTAGCAGGAGCAAATCGTGTCACTACGCCACCATAAAAAGACTTCCAAGACAATTTAATGTTATTTGTAAGAACAAAAAATATAGCAGGGACATTTTTGCCGATGCGGTTCATCAATTCAAACGTGAAGAATTGAAATGTCTCACAATCAGGTCTACTTAGTTTGGACTCACATTAAATATAATTTGTAGTTTCATTTTTATGTATACTTAAGTATGTTAATTTAAAGTTTATTAAAATTAAAAATGTTTTTTTTTCTAGCCACACTTGCATGCTGAGGCAACCTGTAACTACTTAGTATAAGATTTATTTATGTTTAATTTTGAATTACCTAGTGAAAAATGATCATCTAAATCTTACTACTATCAGTAAGATTTACATATGTTAGTATGATTCGTATTATATTCGAACGATGGCGATATAATATCGTAGGTAAAAAATCAACCCAACACGGTGAGTACAAAATTTACGACTACAAAACATACTTATTCTAAAACACAAAATATATGCAGAAAAAATGCAAAACGATTGTAGCACTCGCGTGCAACGGACACGTTGAAGTATGTAGCAAAAATATGCCACTAGAGCATAAGCGATTCATGTGAAAGGGCACTTAACGGTGTTTTCAGTTATTCCGTTTGCGCGGTGCGTTAAACCGCACCGATCGGGACCCGCACAAGGGCCCGAGCACAAAATAAGGAGGACCCAGAAGGCAAGCTTAACATACCGCGCTCGAGCAACCCATACGTAGACCCCTTGCGCGGACACGGATCTCGGAGCTAATCGGAACAGACCGACAGACGAACAGACGACAGACCGAGCGCAGTTACCGCGAGTTTCCTGACCGTGAAAGGTTTTTCTAAGTGTGCGTTACTCGAGCGCGATGGTATGTAGCTTACCCTCTGCAGTCTCTTTAATTTGTGGCCCGAGTTTTAGTGTCACGGACACGGATCTCGGAGCTAATCGGAACAGACCGACAGACGAACAGACGACAGACCGAGCGCAGTTGCCGCGAGTTTCCTAACCGTGAGAGGTTTTTCTAAGTGTGCGTTACTCGAGCGCGATGGTATGTAGCTTACTTTCTGCAGTCTCTTTAATTTGTGGCCCGAGTTTCAGTGTTCAAATGTGATAATGAAGTGGCAAAGCGGCGCAGTGGAGCTTCTCAGACAACGTGCATGACGCCGAATAAGTTATGAATCTTCTTACGCACTCAGCGGCTGCGGTTGAGTTTCAAGAGGAACAAACTATGTAGCAAGTATACAAACAGAAAATAAACGCTTGCGCTTCTGACACTTCGCTCCAGCTTTATGTACATTGATAGGTTATTAATAATACAATTTTTTTTTGGTTTGACTTTGTGTTTGTTTTCGCTATTTCATTTGAGTTGTTTTTCTACCGCAATAACAATTTTGGTATCATTGATGTGTTCCAACTGTAAGATACGTGATAGCCAGTGTTCCAGTAGTTAAGGATTCCGGGTGAAGTGCGCTTCGATGTTCGACATTATCGTCACCTACTATTAGTGACTAGACTACTCTCTCTATTTAAAAACGTCTGCAATCATGCGCGGTTTACATTTTTTCCAAATATCAAAAGCAGACAACAGACACACTATTGAGACGTTATTGAATTAGCAGACTAGACGCTTTTATATAAAGTCTAAGCGCTTCTCCATTGTGAAACGAAAAGTAAACAAAATAAATTGTTAAAACAGCGTCGTCGCCTAACCAGTAAATATTTATGGGATGAGACGTTTACGATCGAAAAGCGTATTGGGAAATCCACTCGGACGTTGATTGAAAGTATTTCCCGGTTGCAGTTGATACGGTGTTCAGCTTATTATTTACCAATAACTTTTACGGTGCCTTATGTAAATGTTTTATATGAGTTCTATTATTGAGTTTGTTCTGATAACAAAGGGGGAATTATTATAATTGACAGCTTTAATTTTTTTTTAAATATTTTACAGATTGTTTTTCATTACTTATTATCACATGAAAAGGTTGGGTCGCAACCGCTGATCAAATGGGGGTTCTTTGGTTATAAAGACTGCCACAATACGACAACAACCAGGACTAACGACTTAACGTGCCTTCCTTAGAGTGAGCTCGAGATATTTTAGTTCGGTCACCCATCCAGTGACACGGCACTGCGACAGCAGCAAAACTTTCAGGATAGCAATCCAATCGTGTGAACTGTTGTGTTATCTACATCATATCACAAAGCTTAAATCCGTTTTAAACAAAAAATAAAAAAATACCAAATAATAAGATTATGTCGAATTTTTCCAACAAAGATTGAACATAAACCAGATGAACTATAATTATTAATTTACGAAACAGTAAACAAATTGCAAAACAAGGATAATGTGCAAAGGATAACGGTAAGAAAATAAAGGTAAAAACATTTCCAAAGAATTTTTCTGCTTCCGTAAAGTTATCGATGCCGTCCCATGGGACAGCATAACGTATCCACCGCCTTGCCGAGCTCTCAGCATTTCAAATTTCAAACGACCAACTTTATAACTGAATAGGTTTAAGCTCGCAATTCAAAGCACCTTCCTCCATTTTTGGTGTTATAGTGGCATTTCTCGAATATTTTACATTTTACAAACGACTTTGGCAGAATATTCTCGTGTTGCCATTGACGTTTTTAAATGAAACCTTATTATAATTGCTAAAGGCTTTCGAATAGTGACCGTGAAAGGTTGTAAGGTCCTGTTTTTTACTCAAGTACACCGGTTAGTGGATCGTGGGTACGATCGCCGCTACGGAACCAGATTTGACTTATGTATAGCTGGTTCAGAGACTCTCCCGGGTAATTCAGCGTGGTAACGTTGGCGGTATTGTGGGAACCTTTCGAGCTAGAGGTGGTACGTGGTGGTCTATTATAATAAGGTATCGAATTAACTTTTAATAATTTAAATAACTTTTATGTAATTAAACTTAAGTAGGATAGTAGATGAGACGAGATGAGGATAGTGGCATCAGTGTTCGACAGGAACCAGTGATCGATTTTTTCCTTTAATCAAAAATAGGAGTCAGCAACAGATTTTAGTCTGTCTAGATATGACGGTATATTATACATTTCTTCAATGATGCTGAAGTGATTTTTATTTCACCTGTACCTATATATGATTATAGTCTGTCAAACCATTAATTGAATAACTTTGCTACAATAACTATGTTTTTACCAGTTCATTTTTGAACGTTTACTTGTCTGATTGCATTTATGTTTACGTTCAATTAATTGAAATAGTGTTACATTATATGATATGTTAAATACTATCTCCCAGGCTGCAGCTATTTTGGCAACAGGCGACATAATGTTAAAACCTTTTTATTTGATGTATTTTAAGTGATTGTCATTTATAAAATGTTCAAAATAATTTTTAACGCAAATTTTTCAACATTTGTGTGATTGTCATTTGTTTGGTTTACTGTTTTGTTGATTTGACGTATTGTTTTGACAACCTCAAATTAGCTTAGCCTTACAAATACATAAGTATTTCCTTCTTTATATTTCTGATTTACTAGATACATGATGTTGGACTAATAAATAACTTCTAAAATATCTCTGATTTTCCGACAATAGAATAAAATTATTGTTTAATCAACATTCGTAAATTATGTCATTATTGACAAAATTAAGAAGTATAAAATGTGAGTGCCGTCATGCGGATAATTGAAAACAACATGGTGTTGATTCCATCTCGAGAAACCAAAAATAAATTGAAAATAAAATCCAATAAACAGTCTTTATTTTAAATAACAGTTTCCTGCTACCTAACTACTCGTAATAATTAGGAGATTATTCATTTTATTTAAAGTACCTAGGTACTAGTAGGTACTACTTGACAAATAATAATACCGAGAAGCCAAAAGCGTTATTGCTTATTATTAAAAATTGTTTTTGTCTTCAATAACATTATTGTTACAAAAGTATTTGCCTTTTTTAGTATAACTAAGTTTGAGTCAACTCTCGTCCAAGATAGCAACAGATTGGATAAGCAAATTTGAAAAATCGAATCAGAACATCGCGTCACCGTTCCAGGGTATCCAAATTTATCTTCCCAATGTCCGCGCTCTTTGTAACAAAATCATTTTTATTAACATTCGGTCCATGAAAGGAGATTGTAGAAATCTCGTTTCGGTCGTTATTTTGAAACTGCGCCTGACATACCGAATTGGTGTAGTTGTATAGTATTAACTTTTTTCGACGTGGACATTTTTAACTGTAGGGGGAGCACTGCAAGGCTGTAAAGTTTCCAACTAGTCTCTTTACGACGGTGCCCCTCGTAACAAAATGATTGCGCACTGAGCTTTCCACAGTAAAATGCAATAAGTTTAAAAGGGATTGACGTGATGCGAATATATTATAAACATAAACAGTTGAAATGGACAGCATAACATCCAGATTTCTTGACATGCCAATTTGCAATTCCAGATAAGATAAGTAATTTTGAATATTTATAACGGGCATTTAAGACCAAAACGTCGTTTGAACAATTAATGAAGTTGGAAACGGCCTAAAAATCAAGTGTTGCTCGTAATAACACATTCCAAGGAAACAGCCACTGCCCTTCATATAATGAACTTTATTGATTCTAGTGTGCCGAATCTGCCACAGTCATACAGTCGTTTTTATTACGAATTAGATTAACGTCTTAGTTTATTATTAATAGAATCAGGCCGTTATTTTGCGGAAATCCATGGTACAAAAAATGTAATTGAAATAATATGTACCAAGTGTTAATTCCGCTAACTCACTCGTTTATCCCGCTTGGATGCAGTACGCATGCACCGCCCTCCCGCCCGCTAAAAGTATGCACATGCGGAA
This sequence comes from Eudonia mercurella, assembly GCA_963082485.1. Classification (NCBI taxonomy): domain Eukaryota; kingdom Metazoa; phylum Arthropoda; class Insecta; order Lepidoptera; family Crambidae; genus Eudonia; species Eudonia mercurella. The sequence goes on along the minus strand of OY720022.1, from coordinate 13,290,751 downwards.
GAAACAATGGATGCAAGCGAACATGCACACCAACACTGATACCCGATTAGGGTATATATTAGGGTAATTTTCTTGTGTTAGTTTATGTAATGCTCATTGCTCGAATTAAAATGAGATCCTGTAGTCTTTAAAATGTTGAAATGTATGTTAAAAATAGATTTTTTTTTTAATGTTGAAAAATTTTTGTGCAGGATTTACGCCTGCACCCTTCTAATATACCGGGTCAGGTGCTCTTCCAATTGAGCTATCGTGGTTTTAACCAGCCCGCCGAAATTATTCAACATTTTTTACTTTGAAAGCCAAAGGCGCCCAATGTCAACAACTACAACAACAAACTGCAACAAACCTACACTCTACAAAGGTCAGAAAAAATTCACATAACTAATGTTCAAAATATCGATTAAATTTATTTTTGATGCATGTTCAAAAAGTATTAAAACAAAAAATAATAATTAAATACATAAGTTTCATTCTAAAACTAAAGATTTGCTATTAAGCAACTAACAAACAAGCTTAAAAACAACCTGCCGCTGCACCAAACATTTGGAAATGACAGTTTCTTTTATTATTTAGTTTGTACTGGTATTCATAAACTCAACAGATTTAACTACCGTCACAACATAAGAAGAGCTGAAAATACAGTAAGACATGCATGATATTTGTTACACTTCCGGATGAAGGGGTATTCAGTTGCACCGATGTCATAATTCCAAGGAAAGATAGCAGCAACAGTCCCATTTTTGGCATTACGCCAAGCCATGTTGAACAAAATGTCGAGGATTTAAATAAGTCTATTTAACTCTTGTTCGGCTCGAAAAGCAACTTGAATCCACAAATATTTTCGGTAGACGTCAACAAAAGTTAGGGCTATCTAGATAAGTTAGTTTCTAGGTTTTTAGATTCATATGTTTTACCTTACAGTATACAACTTTACGTAGCCACATACAATACACAAACACTGTCCACAGATGATAGGCTTATGGAACTTGAAACAGAATTACAGCGCATTAAGTGGGACATTCTGGGTCTGAGTGAGATTAGAAGGGATGGTGAAGAACTTGTTACACTACCATCAGGTAACATGCTCTACTATAAAGAAGGCATAAGGAAGGGTATAGGAGGCATTGGCTTTCTGATCAACAGGGAAATAAAGGACCGTGTGATAGAAATAGGTTGTGTATCCAATAGAGTGGCATATACAAAAATAAAACTAACGGCCAAATATACACTCGCTATTATACAGGTATATGCCCCCACTGCAAGCCACCCAGACAGCGAAGTCGAGGATTTCTACGAGAAGGTGACCGCGGCTGTGCAGAAATGTAAATCCTATAACACCATCATTATGGGTGACTTTAACGCCAGAGTCGGAGAAAAAGAGATGGATATTGAGCGTTGTATGGGTGGATTCGGCTTTGGCAATAGGAACGAAAGAGGGAAGGAACTGGTGAACTTTGCAATGAGAAGTAACATGTATGTCATGAATACGTTTTTTGATAAGAAGCCACAACGAAAATGGACATGGCGACACCCTAATGGAGTTCACAAAAACTAATATGACTACATAATCAGCAATCGCAAAACCATTATTCACGATGTATCAGTGCTCAACAACTTTTACACTGGTAGTGATCACCGCTTAGTTCGTGCAACTCTTGCCATTAATACGAAAGCCGACAGACGAAAGCTTGCCCAGCGTCATATACCACAACACGTTGTTCCAGATCTGATAAGAGTTAGGGCCGAAGAATACAAAAAGTATATCAGCAACCACCTACACAACAGGGATACACAGCAAACGATGTCGATAGAAGCCCTCAACAAACATCTAACATCGGTAATGAAGGAAGCACAGAAAGATGTTATGCCTAATAATGGCGATTTCAGGCCCAAAAAGTTAACAGCTGAAACACTTGATCTCATGGAAAGCCGTCATCAAATGAGAATAGAAGGCAAGTCGGACACCCCAGATTATCGTCACCTCCATAAAGAAGTTCGCCATAGGATAAGACAAGATTTGATAAGATACCAAGAGGACAAAATTACTAGTGCCATACAGTCGAACACTAGTAAACGTATTTTGCGATCTCAATTATCCAATGGGCGAAAGGAGCTTTTCCAACTTATGGACGAGAAAGGAGACGTTGTGACTAATAGAGAGCAGCTGTTAGAGGTAGCGAGAACATATTATGAAAACCTGTACAAAAGTAAGCTACCAATCAACACCTCGCCATTGGACGTACATCCATATAGGGCTCCTATCTCGAATGTTGGCTCTGAAGAAATCCCAGACGTTACTGAGCAGGAAATACGTATTGCCCTTGACCAGATTAAAGGCCGAAGATCACCCGGACAAGACAATATAATCCCGGAAATGCTCAAGTTAGCGCCTGATTCAGTCTGGAAAGCTTTATCACTGCTTTTCACAAACTGCATATTAAGCAGCAGGGTCCCAAATGAATGGCACGAAGCGATCATTGTCCTTCTTCATAAAAAGGGAGATATTCGGAGGCTAGATAATTATCGCCCCATTAGTCTTCTGTCTCACATCTACAAGCTGTTCACTCAAACTATCCTGAACAGACTAAAGGGTAAATTAGATGCGTACCAACCAAGAGAGCAGGCAGGGTTCCGATCTGGTTACGGGACTAACGATCACCTACATACCCTGAAGACAGTAATCGAAAAATGCCACGAATATCGAAAGCCTATTATTATCACCTTCGTCGACTATGAGAAAGCGTTCGATTCAGTAGAAGCCTGGGCAGTAGAGAAGGCCTTGGCGGACAGTAGAGTCGATGAAAAATATATCCAGCTCATTAAACATCTACAGCTGTCTGGAACATCTTCGATACGCCTTCACAAACTAACAAAGGCTTTTAGACTGGAGAGAGGAGTTCGCCAGGGTGATACCATATCACCTAAATTGTTCAACGCTGCCCTTGAGAACATCTTTAAGGCACTAGACTGGACAACTAAGGGTGTAATAGTCGATGGGGAAAGGCTAAACAATCTGCGATTCGCTGATGATATCGCACTGGTCAGCGACAACATCGAAGATATGATTGATATGGTCGATCAATTACAATGGGAATCAGCAAAAGTGGGTTTGAAAATGAATTTGTCAAAAACCAAAACCATGACGAACATCGACAATGTGAAAAATCTCGTTCTACCTGTAGAGTTGGTCGATCATTATATCTATCTTGGCCACAAAATTACCCTCGGGTCCGAAGATCAGATCGCGGAAATAGGTAGGCGCATTGGGCAAGCCTGGGCAGCATTCGGCGCCAATAGTCATATTTTACGGTCCAAAAAGATACCTCAACACCTAAAGAGCAAGGTGTTTAACCAGTGTGTTCTGCCGGTCTTCCTGTATGGGATGGAAACCACGACGTTGACAGAAAGGTCTGCTGAAAGACTCCGAGTTGCACAGCGAGCAATGGAACGACAGATGCTTGGCATTTCTCTCCAAGACCATAGGAAAAACGAGTGGATCAGAGAAAAGACACGGGTCTGCGATGTGGTGGAGGAGATTGAAAACCGTAAGTGGAGATGGGCGGGACACATTGCACGGATGAACCACGATCGCTGGGTTAGAAGAACTTTAGAGTAGAGACCCCGCAATGACACCCGCGGCAGGGGAAGACCGCCTAAAAGATAGACGGACGACATCCGGCAACAAGCCGGAGTTAACTGGATGCAGGTGGCTGGTAACAGAGAACGCTGGAAAGACGAAGAGGAGGCCTATGTTCGAAGACGAACCCAAAGGCTGATATAGATATAGATACAACGAAGTAAATATAGTTATAAGCATCGAACCTAACTGTTAGTAAAGTACAATTTTGTAACAAGTAAGTTCATGGTACGAAAACTTTAAATAACTGAATGTACCAAATAAAAAGAGATTAAAAATCTGTTGCATCTCAGCCATAATGCGTACTCACATTGTAGAACAAACCAGCTGGTTCCACAAGAGATTCTCTTTCCTCGGCTCGTCAATAGCACAAAATAAGGAGAATGCAAAAGGTAAACTTCATACAAACACGCTAAAGCAACGCACAAATACTAAAACTCCTAAAACTCTCACGGACACGGGATCTCACAACAGCTGCGCTCGGACTGTTCCGAGCTGTCCCGAGACTCGTGTCCGTGAAAGGATCAGGAGACCTATTTTTGAATCGCACGTCTGACATTGTGTTGTCGCATGGGACTTAAGTCACACTCGTCTTCCAAGTCGCATACGCCGATTTTCCGTATTTTTGAATCGTTCGTATCTGGTGCTACAAACATAATACGAAATGTTGTATGTTATCCGTTCCACGCAAAATTAAGAGAAAACCGGAAACAACCGCAATGTAAACGGAACGTAATATCCATGTTTCTATTGGCTGTTAAAAAAAACCTTTGCTTTTTAATAGAAAAGACTATCAATGACACAAACATACTAGTGACATGACATTGACACAACGCGTTGATTTTGACGGTTATTCTATCAATCGCTTTGTATCGATCAACTGCAACGAGTGGGTGAGGGCATTCGTTGCGGTTAAGCGATTCAAAAAAATATGGAAAGTCAAATGTCGAACGAAAATCAATAGAAACCAAGCGCTCGACTCAAGGCGAAGGAATCAAAAATAACTCGAGCGCGGTATATATTAAGCTTACCTTCTGGGTCTCCTTATTTTGTGTCAATAGTCTGTGGTACAAGTAGGACAGAGCGTAGTATTGCTGTGAGAGCAAGAACGTTCTAAGAACATGGCGGAACACGATACTCTTGTTGAATTTACGTCCACACAAATTGCTTAATTGAGGAAAAGGTTTTGTTTGCTTTGTTTTTGCGGCTGTAGCGTGGCAGCTAACTAATGGTGTTCGCGTCAGTTCACTATTTTCTCGATAATGCAATAACACTTTTCAAAAGCGACTGACTCAGTTGAGAGTCGAATCCACAACCTTTAGTCGTGAGGCGGCTGCCGATTGAGCTACGAAAAAACTAGTTTATCTTTTAGAGTTTTAAGATAATTTTGTTTTATTTATATCAATTAGTATTTAATCTGTCGTCTGCCGTTGATACAGACACAATATAATTTTAATTGTTTGGCGGCGCTGATCAGCGCTCATTTTGTAATTTTTCATATATAATAATATACCGTGACTGGCTAAACGACGGATGCGTTAAAGGAGGTGTACGAGTATAAGATGTCGATACCTGTTCCATTAAAAATTAAAAAACACCACCATAATTTTTTACTTTTTTCTCAATTGAAATGGTTTTTCTGCTAATTTACTACGCGGGCGAGTGCGGCGCGCGTGCGGTTGACCTTACTCGTGCGTGTTACTTTTTTTAAAACGCGTAATAACTTGCGTGTTTTAAAATTTGCTAAAACCTTTTTTAACTAAAAGGGATGTAGATAAGTTACTAGTTTACCTCCTTAAACGCGTCCGTCGTCTAACCTGTCACGGTGTATAGATATTTTATAGTGTTTAATATCTACGTACCTACTACTTCAATTGACAGCTTTGATAAAATTTAATAACATAGTTGACTGAGATGACTGACACTACAATTATTGTTGTTCACTCATGTTACTCATGTGTATAAACAGACTCTTTACAAAAAAGCAACTATGGAAACACAATCAGACATTGAGATGGCTGGCCCCTCCAAAGAAGACTCAAGGCCGAGAAAAAGGGTAGTTGACGCAGACGATCAAAACAAAGACATCCTAGACCCAAAGAGACCGAGAATAAATCTTAACAACGAGATCAAGGCCAAGGTTCTATCGTACATTGTGGGGAGTGCCTTCAAACTGTATGCAGGTATGGGATATTGTGCCTACCTATCCAATATAACGATAGGCCACCAAATAATGAGCATCCTTCAGGGAGGGCACAACATAATGAGGAAGATGGCAAACTCCCGAGTGTCCACTCACCCTAACCTGAATTTGAATGCGACTGTGACATAACAGGTAACGAAGACGGTGATTGGTGGCCGTATGTATCGCGTGATGGCGGTGTCCATCCATTGGCTGCGGTCTGTATAGCGTCATTGTTCGTGGGGTTGCTCTTAATAAATAATCGGCTCGAACATCCTCCCGGCCGTTGAAAGGTCTGCGCAGCTTTCAACTCTAACAATCCTCATCGGACGTAGGCAAAATACATAGGCGATTGAGAGCTCGGCGTACCGTGCCGTAGGCTGTGTTGACGTCGGCTACTCGCGGTATCCCATCGGATCCGGGGAACAGCTTGCTAATTCTGCCGAGACGCCAGCATAGAGGGGGGGTATTGGTTTCCTTAATTACAACCATGTCGTCGAGTTTTATGTCTCTATGCCTCGTTCGCCATTTGGTCCGCTGCTGAAGTTCGGCGACGTACTCGGAGGTCCATCTGAGCCAGAAGTGTTGCCTGGCTTGTTCAAGGCGCTGGAACCGATCTAGACGGGGTAGTTTGCAGTCCACGAGGCACGGCGATGGCAGCGCGGTGAGTTGTCTACCAATCAAAAAGTGAGCCGGGGTGAGAGTTTGGAAGTCGTCGGGGGATGAGCTGAGGGGACATAAGGGACGGCTGTTTAGGATTGCTTCGACTTGTGTGAACAATGACGATAACTCCTCAAAGGTTAGGTGTGTGTTCCCTAAAATTCGGTTAATATGGTGCTTGGCTGATTTTACACCGGCTTCAGCCAGACCATTGAAGTGAGGAGAGTATGCAGGCGAAAATTTGAATTTAATGCCACGACGTGCTGCAAACTCATGAATAGAATTGCGATTAGATTTTATAAAATTACCTATTTCTTTTGCTGCAGCGACGAAATTAGTGCCATTGTCGCAATAAATAGTATTAGGTAAGCCTCTGCGAGCAATAAAACGTTTGAGAGTAAGAATGAATGCATCTTTGCTTAACTCACTGACGGCCTCTAGGTGAATGCATCGATAACGAAAACATATAAAAATGCATAAATAACATTTCGTTATTTTACAACCACGACCTTTACGATCGGTGATTAGAAATGTCCCAGCAAAGTCAGTACTCACTGTCAGGAAAGGGAAGTCAGGCTCAACCCGATCATTAGGCAAATTTCCCATAAGGTTATTTAAAGTTTTACCTTTGATGCGACGACAGACAAAGCAGGAGCGAGCTACCTTTCGCGCTAGATTTCGCCCACCAATCGGCCAGTAGCAGTCTTTAACTGAGGTTAACATCTGTTGAGGTCCAGCGTGTAGAAGGCGCTCATGTTCCTCTTGAAAAATGAGTTTAGTTAAGGGGTGGTCAGCTTTTACAATAATTTGATGTTTTTTGTCGTAGGGGTAGATAGAGGAATCTATACGACCTCCGACTCGCAATATACCTTGGTCGTCGAGAAATGGGCTTAGAGAAGAAAAAGTTGCCTTAGCTAGTAAGGGTTTGTTATTGCGTAGTTGGTCAATTTCATTAGGGAACGACTCTATTTGGGAAATAGCTATAAGTGCTTTTAAAGCTTTGTTAAGTTCGTTCACTTGAAGTTCGTCTATGAGTTTATTATTAGGGTTTATGCAATTATGTAAAAATCTATAGACTCTGGCGTAAACTCTTTGAAGAGTGACTAGTTTGGAAAATCTAGTAAAACAGACTACTAGCGACGAAGACGCCACTTCCGCCACTAAAGCAGATACTGATTTCATTTCCGGTAACTCGACGATAGGATTAGTACATGAGGGCCACGCAGACTCATCATGAAGCAAAAAGGTGGGCCCGTGCCACCACATAGAACAATCGTTAACGTATTGTGGATCTAATCCTCGCGAGAGCAAATCCGCTGAGTTTTCTGACGTAGGAACGTGACGCCAAGAGGAATAGTCGGTTAGCTCACCTATCGCAGCCACTCGATTAGCCACAAAGGTTTTCGTCTTGTTGGGTGTCTTCAACCAGCCCAAGACGACACTCGAATCGGTCCAATATATATTATGACGGTTGATCGTACAACGAAGTCTGCGAAACGGATGAATTTAGCTGTGCCCCTATTACGGCGGCGCATAACTCCAGCCTGGGAATCGTCGTGGCCTTAAGTGGGGCCACGCGTGTCTTAGCACATAATAGACTAATTTGTACATTGCCTTTGGCGTCTTTAGACTTTAAATAAATACATGCGCCATAGGCGTCTTTAGAGGCGTCACAAAAGCAATGCATTTCGATATAAGTGTGGTTATCGATTAAAACACGCCTAGGCAACTGCATAGAGGACAGACATGAAACCCTTTGGGAAAATTTTATCCAAGTGGTTTGGATGTCAAGGGGAACCGGTTCATCCCAGTCTGTTTTGAGGGACCATAGTCTTTGTAGTAGTAGTTTAGGTTTGATGGTACAAGGAGATAATAATCCGAGCGGATCAAAAATTTTAAATGTAGTAGAGAGAATTGATCTCTTAGTGAGAACCTTAGGCGAGGGGCAGTTCATTCGAAAAAATAGGACATCAGAAGGAGGTGACCAGCCAATGCCTAGGGTGCTCGTAGAGTTGCTTATAATTAAATTACCTTCCTCGGCGTTTATTGCACTAGAATTAAAAAGATCTGACAAATTTGATCTATATTTTCTTAAGTGAAAACAACCCTTAGCTAACTCGCTTGACACCTGGAGCTGAATGTCACGTAGTTCCGACGGGTTGTCACAACCGGTTAACAAATCATCACAGTACATATCCTTATGAATGATTGTTTTAATGTTAGGATCGGTACATTCCTCGCCCAACTGCCAAAGACACCTCGTGCTAAGAAAACTTGCGCTAGAGAAACCATACGTCACCGTATTTAATCTTAGAGTGCGTAATTGCTGGTTCTCTTCGTCGCACCATAAGATTAATTGAAGGTCGCGATCAGACTCCCTAAGCGTAACTTATAACTTCTCGATGTCACCCGAAATAATGTATTTGTATTGCCGAAAACGAATGAGTATGTTAAATAGAGAGTCTTGTATGGTGGGTCCTATCATCTCTATATCATTAACTGATACTCCAGAAGAAGTGCGAGCTGACGCGTCAAAAACGACACGTAACTTAGTCGACTCGCTTTTCTCTCGTATCACAGGGTGATGAGGCAGGTAATAGGCAACGCGCGGCGCTTGCGATGTTATATCTGTAAGGTGACCAAGCTCCGCGTACTCGCGGATAAAATCAGAGTAGGCGATTTTTAACTCAGGTTGCTTACGGAAACGTGCTTCTAGACTTATGAATCTCTTTCTAGCTAGTTGATACGAGTCACCTAGGCAGTCTCTATTACGAAGAAGAGGTAAGGCCACACAAAAACGACCATTAGTTAGGCGAGAAGTAGTTGAAAGAAAATGCTGCTCACATTTACTTTCTTCCTCGGAGTAGGGTTGACGTTGGGGGAAACTTTCTATTTCCCAAAATTTACTAATTAGATGCTCAAGACTATCATTTAGGGAGCAACCTTGATCTAAATTTTCGCCTTTTAATAAAAAGTTACAAGAAATAGTTTTGTTGGGGGTTGTATGTATGTTTAGGCATGGTAGGTAACGGACCTGCGACGAGCCATCCTAATTTTAAGCCTAAGCTGCGTAGGATAGGGCTATTGTCTCCTAGGCGATGCTGTTCGGAACCTATCAAGTCCCAAAACAAGTCAGCACCGATTAGCATATCGATAGGGGACGGCTCGTTGAAGCTAGTGTCAGCTAGTTCAAAATTGAATAGATTAAGAGGTTTAGCGTCAAAGGTAACTTTAGGCAGGTCGTCTGAGATCTGAGGCAACACCAGACAATACATCGTTATATTGAAAGGACCTGTGTTTGATTGTAGATGAAGCGCACACCGCTCCACATTTAGGTTTAAAGAAGTATTGCCAATACCAACTATATTGACATTTGTAGAAGGCTGAGAAGTCAACTTTAATTTCTGTTTAACTAAATCAGTTATAAAGGACGATTGACTCCCGCTGTCGAGTAAGGCCCTAACCGTAAGAGTATTTTTAGTAATAGGGTTGGAAATTTGGACTTTAGCGGTACACAACAAAATGTTTGGAGCAGTCATAGAAGACATAACTACTGTCTGGGACGAAACGGGATTCGAGTTTGGCATTTCAGTTTTTGAAGTAAAATGCAGCAGGGAATTATGTCGCTTTTTGCAAAAGCGACAAGACCCGACAAGGTTACAGCTTTCGACCTTATGTCCCTGTCTCAAACAATTTTCGCAAAGCCTTAACGACCGCACTGCAGAGTTCCTTTCTTTAGGAGACTTGACCTTAAAAGAAGAACACTCATACAAACGGTGCTCACCCTTACACAGCAAACATTCCATAGACCTCTTAGAAGGGGATGAACTAGTTTCGCTAGTAGTGACAGCAAAAGATTTAGTCTGTAGCCGATTAGAAAATGAGGGATTCCCTTGCTTAGCCCTGTCTTGTCTGTCATGTTTGACATCGTAGACAGTCTCGAGAACATCAGCTCGATTCTTAAGAAAAGTAAAGAATTCAGTAAGTGTAGGTATCTCAGAAATATTGTTTCTATACTCTTCCCATTTAAAGCAAGTAATGTTGTCTAACTTTGCTGTGACCATGTAAATAATAAGAACGTCCCACTTGTCAGTAGGCAATCCTAAAGTGCTGAGAGCCCTTAAGTTTTTAGTTACGTGATCTATGATGAACCTAAGCGACTTGCTGGTCTCTCGCACCGAATCAAAATTAAAAAGAGATTTTAAATGATTGTTAGTTAATTGCCTTTTGTTATCGAAACGTTCACATAGTAACTGCCAGGCTTGAAAATAATTTTTGTCTGTAACTTCCAAATTACAAATAACACGAGCGGCTTCTAAATACGAGCTAAGGTAATGAAATTTGTGAATATTTTTAATTTGTGTGTTTTCATGAACTAATGAACTAAACGTTTCTTTAAATTCTAACCATCTAAAATAAGTCCCATCAAAGTTGGGAATTTTAATTACAGGCAATTTAAAACCTAGTGTCTCATTATTGTGACTATTATTGAATGGATGGCAATGACAATTTTTCTGAGTTGAAGTATTGGATGGGCATGACTCAAATTTCGAATCTTTAGAAGGTGCATTCGCCTTTACCAATTCCTGAGCAATAGAAATATAGTAGTCGAAATCCTGTTCAAAAGTATCGCGAGTAGTTAATTCTTGATCTAAATTAATCTCATTCAAAAATTCTATTCGATTTTGCAACTCGTCGAATTCAAGGAATAAGGTTTTCATTCTAGACAACTTCATCGCAAGCTTGTTCACTTCTATCTCGGGAACCGATTTTAAAATTTGTAAACCTTCTACATGGTTTTTAAATTTAGTTAAACGTCCCTTGATGTTACTACGCTTTACTACAAGGGAACTTAAGTCTGTAGGGCCGTTGACTTTAGTGGACATCGCGATGAAATTAGCCTATTACGAAACAATGCAAAGTTAAATACGCTCCTCGCTTCGTGGTCTAGCCGCTCGCGCCGACGACGAGTGCAATAACGGGATTTGAGACTCGATCAGCTGATGGCCGGCCGGGGGCGACCCGTGCGAACAAAGGGTGACGTCACGCGCACGGAGCACCGCAGATGCGCCCGCAAGACAGGTAGCGAACACTGGAATTGATAGTAGTAACAGCTAAAACATCTAATTAGAACGACCTATGTCGTGTCAGGGCGTTAATTTTTAAAGGAATATAATTAGCTTTAGCTTGAATAGCCGGGCTTAAGGTGCAATAGTGGGTTGTGATGGCTTATGGTGCAAAAGAATAGTGTTAAAGGTGAAATAATAATGTGTTTAACGTATTGAAGTAGGCAAAGCGCTGTTGCGGAAATGCTTAGCCGCGTTAAAGGTGTTTATTTCTAGCACAAAAGCTAACGCAATGAAGTAAGTGATATAGCTTTCTAATAATATGGGGTGAATATATCTAAATGGGGGTGGGTTTTAAATTAAGATCTATTAGGCAATTGAATTGATTTAGCACTTTATGAAATGATTAAATAACTATGTTAATCTAGGCAGAATGCAAAAATACTCAAAATAAATAATCCTTTAAGAAAACCTAAACCCTTTTGGAATTAATCAAAGTAGCACAAGTCGAAGAAAAGGACGATAGAAAAGGAAGTGTGAAAGGAACGGGCTCACAATTAGAGAGGCAGACAATGCTGGGTCGGCGAGTAGTAGTCCCGACTGCTGGCTGCTGGCTCCTTGTAGGCGCAAGCTGGTTCCTGGAGATGGGCTGACTTAGGCGGAGGGTCTTGAGTCTGGCTGCAAAGCGGCACGTAGGCGTAGGCGTGGAGCTTCTTCCACTCGTTAGGCGATGCACGATGCTGCTTAATCCCCCAATCGTCAAAAGGACATGCAACTCTTCGAATCCGAATTAGCCTTGCAAGTCCTGTCACGGTCGCCACTTGTTAATGAAAGAAGGTGTTTTCTGTTGAAGTGCTTTAATTCGATTGATGTACAATGGTATGGCGGTTGCGAGTAGGGTTGAAAAATGACATAACAGGTAACGAAGACGTTGAATAATCGGCTCGAACAATTGTGTTGACAATATCACGTTGATTTTTAAAATTATTTATTTACGCGAGTGCCTAAGTATGTACTTTATGTAGCCAGCTGTATGCAATGCAAGTATAATAAAAGCATTTCATTATAATGATATTGTAATGGCTATAATGCGACTGCAAATTAACCGATAAAGCAAGGGAAATACATAATGATGCCAGTATTCCTATCCATGAAAAGGAATTAATATTTATTTATATTTTAATGGACTGCCAACAAAACATACACTTTTAAAATTTAAAAATACAAGTTTATCTTAAGGCTATGTGTTGTTTTAATTATAGGCAGTCACGAAATGCAATATTATCACACTAATATTATAAATGCGAAAGTTTGTGTGTATGTGAGTGTGCGTGTGTATTTGTTGCTTCTTCACGCTGCAACGGCCATCCGTTGGTTGGATGGATTTGGATGAAATTCAGCATACAGATAGTTTATAACCTGCGAAACCTGCGAAACATACAAACAAACTAGTGTGTGTGTGTGTGTGTGTGTGTGTGTGTGTGTGTGTGTGTGTGTGTGTGTGTGTGTGTGTGTGTGTGTGTGTGTGTGTGTGTGTATTTGTTGCTTCTTCACGCTGCAACGGCCATCCGTTGGTTGGATGGATTTGGATGAAATTCAGCATACAGATAGTTTATAACCTGCGAAACCTGCGAAACATACAAACAAACTAGTAATAATATAAAACTTAACACTCCAAGTGAAATAGAAAATAGTTTACAACACTGAACAACAATACAATCAAATAGTCCAAAAGGCTTGAATGTATAATATTTTAGTTCACGTAACTCGGCATAAGCATCTCTTTGGCAATGAAGTACTTTTGAACTAAATCATTTTAAACTGTTGGTTTTTACACACCGTCAAGATGAAGAGAATAGCGAACGCTGGCTCCAGCCCGTGGAACATGAGCATCACTTCACCGCACACCAAATGTATTCCAAGCGCAGAATATATGTTTCGTAAATTAGAAAACAGAACACTCCCACCGCCGAGGGTAATGGTAAGGATGATGGAGAAGTAAAAGGGAGTTCGACCTTGCGAATAAATATAAAAAAGAAAATAGTTCTTCAAAATCCCAATCCAATTCCAAAAAAACTCCAAGCGAAAAAAAACTCTACGTCTCTATCTCTCAGCTCTAAATTCCTCTCTACTTCATTCGCTATACGTCAGTGAAAAAAAATAAAAGAGAACTTTTTATGCGGAAATAAAAAGAGGTCGAATGTGGCGAACGCTACATTACATATTATTCTAATCAAATTCCAATTAAGTTCAAATTCAAATTTAAACTTGATTGCAACTCAATCACTTTGAATAAAATTACAAAAACTATAAAAAATCTGTTAATACGGCGGTAATTGTTGTTGTCTAATTAAAAATACAAACGATTACAATAAATAATTAAGACAAAATGGAATATACTGCGTTCATTATTATTAGTTTAGCGGGATGTTAAAAATAACGAATAACATTTGTTGAGCCTTCCCTAAGGATGGATAGGGTGAACGGATCATAAGACACCACTCGGATCCAGTGCAGTGCGGTGGTTGTTAACGACTGCTTATGCAAGAGGGACCAACGGCCTTACGTGCCTTCGAAGCACGGATGAGTATTTGTTACTAATCGAACTTCGATTATTTGATTGTTACTAATCGAACTTCCATCGAATGGAAGGAGCAGCCGGGTATGAAACACTCCAAATCCTTCCAAGGTGAAAACGCCTTAGGACGGAGTAAGTTCATATGCGGAGGCAGTAGATGGCAGGCCCGATTAACCATCGGTGCCTTGACAGGGTACTATGCCACAAAACAAATGCTCCACAGAATGCATCTATCAACAAATAGCTTGTGTAGGGCATGTGGAGAGGAAACGGAGTCAATGCAGCACCTACTGTGTGACTGTGACTCTCTGGCTAGGAAAAAAATGGGACTCCTGGGGTCAAGCCGACCCGAAACCGGAGGATTTCAGGCTCTTCGCTCTTAATACAGAGGGAGAAGAGTGAAAGGACGGGGTTGCACAAAAGATCTCGATGGGTCGAAGTGTTACTGCAAGAGGGAAACCTCAGCAGGCCCCACTAAGACAAGATAAGATAAATCGAATTTATTTGTTCGTTTTTATACTTTTTATTGTATTTGACAGTTTTTATTCCTTTTTGACATTTGCATTCCTTACACTTCTTGCACTTAAACGTTAAGTTTCTCTTCAAACCTATTTGGTCTAACATTTTAATACAGTCTGCAACAAAAATATTTATTATTATTATCCTCTTTATTTATTTTCACTCATATATAAATTTACATTTTTAAATATTTTTAAAAACAAAATAAATAAAACATTTAAAAATATAAATAATAGGGGTCCGCCGGCATCATTATTATTATTAACATTATTGACTATTTTCTTTCAACTTAAAATAATAATAAGACACCGTTACAAGGTAGTTTCGATCATTTGTTAAGAGAATTACGGCATGTAATGTTCAAAGCATTTTTTATTATGACGTAGCTGACATCATAACTAACAATGTTATTTTTTCATTCGGCTTCTTCTTCACCTTCGGCCTTATCATCACTTAACATCAGATGAGGTGAAGCCTTACGCTTACCTGTAGATAAAAAAAAAAAAAAAAAAAAAGGAGATATTGGTACCATTATGCGTTATAAATAATTGTGACAAGATACTATAGATACTTTTAGTCAGAGTATTGCTAATAAATGAAAGAAAAAGTGTAACGAAATTTGTTAGTGACTGGCTGCTTTTTTACTATTCAAATTTAAAGTGTATTTATTTTTCTAAGACTTTTTTTGACATGTGGTCAGTTGTCAGGTTATTTTCCATGAGTAATTGTACTTTAATAAACTTATTAAATATTTACAAATACTACATGTTTCCAACAATTATTATACAGTCCACTACTCCATAACAAAATTGACAACTAAATTAGCAACAGAAAAAAATACAGAGAATCTCTTGTTCTTTTTCCGGTACAATATTAGCTGTGGAGTAATTTTATCGTCAGATGGTTTCGCTGCTCCCACTCTCAAAAGCTTATTAAATTAATTAAAGGTGGATAATCTTGAAACCTTTGCCTTTCATGCTATCTTTCTTTACTAAATTTCGATGGCATTCGTGGTACAAAACTTTTTGATTGAACTTTTAAACAACAACAAAAGCAAGATATTGATTCATTGTTTGAATAAATATTGTAGCGTTTCCTTGCTAAATGCCAGCGAGCACATGGGGAGAAGTCTGAATAAAATGTTGCTATATGAATAAATGTAGAAATAGACTCTTATTTAAAAAGAAAAAGTTTGCACCGGTGTTATTAATATAGCCATTTATTTTAATACAAGTTCATTTCAATGGACTAATCATCCTTGGGGGCAAGAATGTTAAAAGTTGTAAAACTTGGTACTCGTCTTTGGTTTTTTTAAAAGTGTTGTCAAATAAAGTGTCATGGTGTTGTCAAAGAAAGAAAATTGAGTTATTCGGAAAATTGCCGTGCTGTGAACATTGGTCCATCGAGCTGGATATACTTGTAGCGAATCGATATAAATATTTTTATTGATTTGCATGATGCAAGTAATGTCTACACCATCGATATACTACTCCAGTACCTCCAAACTGTATATCGATGGTTTTCATCAATAAACACGGTCTCAACTACTCTCAACATAATAAAGGCAGGTTTGCTAGCATCGTTGATAATTCGCTCCAACACTTTATGCAAACACAAACTCGCCTAACTATTAAAGTCGACGGATTGTCACTGAAATCAATCTTCAACTGTAACTTTTCCTTGCGAAGCCACTCTGCGGCACACAAATAATGGGGCTCTGAATATCTAATGAACTTCTTCACCTCTACGATGCTAAGGAAGTTCCCCGACTCAAATAATTTGAGTGCGCCTCAGTCCACGACGGCTTCTGTGCAATTAAGTGTTTCCCCTTTCATTGCGAGAAACTTCAAATCAATTCTTTGAATACCTATGGCTTTATATTTCCCTAAATTTATCCAACGGCTACATTTAAAAGTTCGTCTGGAACGAAGCTATGCATCACTGCCTAATTAGGCACTCACCACGAACTTTTATTTGTGAATTCATAACGCAAGCTTAACCATCATAAAAGTAACCTATTAATTAGTTAATTAGGTGTGTAATGTAATTATGAATTTCAGAAACCTTCGGTGTAAATTTGATAATTTATTTTAATTTCACATTTTTATCTTACATTTTACAAGATTTCATTTCAATTGTTTCTTTTGATAATAAAGCATTCTAGGTGCCCCAGTTTACTATATCAAGGACCATAAAGTGTAGAAGATAGTTATAATAAGTTTCTTATAATAAATTAAATAAAAAAATTAAAAATATACCGGTCGTGTCTTCGTCTTTTTAAGTTATTATTTTCATAATATTGCTATGTTTAAACCGATACTGTTTAAAAAATTAGCAAATGATAAGTTGCACGTAATAAAATAGCTGTTTAATTTCAACAAACTGTTCCCTTTATTATTTTTAAAATATCTTTGTAAAATATCTTATACGTTTGTATAATATAATATAATATAATATTGATGAGACAAGACTGGCTTACAGAGTATTAAACAAGGACTTGATAACCTTATACCGACATAGAAACTTATGTCTCTTTAGCTCAGTTGGAAGAACGGTCACCCGGTTTGCCTCGGTTTTTGGTTGGAGTCCGATATAAGAATTATATATGTGAGCGACTGCGTAGCACATTTTCAACACTTCAGTGTATCGTGGCATCCAAAGAAGCAGTCACCCTATTGATAAAAACAAAACCTAAAAACAGAAAACAGACTTCAGTCCTGTTTTCAACGGCAGGTATTCACAGCCTATCAAATCTTACCACAGTTTTTCAAGTCGCAGAAGCCACTCACGGTTTGCTAAACAATAATATAGAAAAATGCTGAATAGCCACTCGCTCTCAGCGGCCTCTACGACCGCTCGCGAACTTTTATGTTGTGAAACTTGGCTGTTTGTGCTTGACATTTATTGCTTTTATATTTTACGAGCTCTACAGAGGCGACTTGCTAAATTTTGTCGTATAATGTAAGGGAATATAGCGTTTATAATGGCTCATTTGGCAAAGGTGATTCTCGTTTCTCGCTTGAGATGTTTTGAACGTCAACTGTCTTTCTAAGTGACTGCTCTTCAGTATTATATTGCAAAATAACTTGTGGAACACTGTCTCCTTTACTTCGTTCTTCTTTACCTATTTACTTCACTACTTCGTTCGTATTTAGTAGACAATAAATAATGTGCAACATTTTTAATGAAACACTTTATAAGAATCACTTGAAATCATTTGTAGTTGCTGTGTGATTGTTTAGATGCTTTTAAAACTAATAGGCTCGCGTACAATCAAGGATTAATCGTGCTTCTATAGCGAGTATTTAGGTATTTTTGACCTTATGAAAAATTACCTTATAGATCTTATGAGCAAATCAATGGTATGATATGTTGTATTATGTTATGTTATGCTTGACGGCGCTTATATGCTCTTTGATCTAGGTTTACTTTTCTTTATTTGCTGGATATAAGAGAATTCACAATCACAGTCAAGTTTGTATGTACACGTCCGCATGCAGAAGAGGTAATTGTTATTCGGACATTTGACATGTCGTTTGCTTTATCGTTTTGTGCTGCTTAATGTTTGTTAGAATGGGTTAAAGTTATAGTTTTAGTATTTTTAGCTTATTATTTTTTAAGTTTCTACTGGAATGTGTGTTAATCTTGATGTCAGCCATCAAGACTAACACTTATAAAACTGGCTTTCTACTATAATAGCCACACAACACAAATTACAGAAGATCTCATAGAGTTGAATAAGATCCCCAAACTAATTTTACATCGCTTTCACTCGTAGTAGCGATCAAAATCAAACGGTACTCTTTACAATGGTAATTTATTTTTATTTGCCCTTTGAGCTTTCAATACTTACAGGGGTCGGTTTGTCAACTCGTCTTTAAGTTATTTGAAATTGTTACAGAGTAAATACTTTGGTAAATTTATATATTATTTATTTATTTACTTGTTTATATTTTCACTTGAATACCCATATCAACTGTCTTTTGTTTAGCTTTTTCCTTTTTGTCGATTTACTATTATTGGTCGATCTTACTGAACTGGACTGTGACTGTAAATCGATAGGTCGCTGCGGTTCAAATCCGGCTCGAAGGACCTTGCTAGTTGTATTAAGATATAAGAAATTAATCGTTTAGGTTTATAACGTCCTTTCGCCACATGCTATCCGTTTCTCAAACCAAACAACCGTTCCCAAAACATCCATTCTCATTAGGCGGTTGTTATCATCATTACAATGACGCGATTAGAAAAAAATGTGATGAGTTAGAACTTGGTAACACCAGAGAAACTTTGTACGAATGTGCTCTATTTTACCACTTCTGTTGAGAAATTTCATAGAGGCAGGATGGTTATCAATCATAAACATTGCTCCAGACTGCTGATAATTTCAAACGCTATATTCATCACCAAAGGTATCCAATATTATCAGAGATAAGCTGAGCTGATGAGAAACATCGCACTACGAATTGTTTAGAAGGCTGGCAGTAAAAATTAAATTCACGAGTGCCTAAAACGCCGAATATGTTTTATTTCATTCAATGTTTGTTAAAGGAATCAAGGCATTACGACTACAAAATAAAACAAATATTATTTCATCCCTTAAGAAAAAACAGAAGGCTTTCAGGGATATTCATTTCAACAAGATTTATAAAAAATAAATAAAAAAATTAACAAAAGGATCCCCAATGTGTTTTTTAAGAAAAATGATATATTTAAAGCTCATTTATTGAAGTATTAATCTGATTATTTTAGTTAATTGCGAGAAGAATTTGTTATAAGAATTACAATTTTGTATGTATATTTACATTAAAAAGCATTTGAGACATGAATAAAAAAAATCAATTACGTTTTGGTCTTTTTCAATAAAATAAATAAAATAAAATAAAATAATAAAAGTTTTAATACTATTGTAAATGATAGACGAACTGTTTATTATAGTATTACAATAAAATATAAAAGCTGTATAAAGGTATAGATAAAATAAATGGTATAGAAAGGAGGTTGGCTTGGAGATCGCCAAAATGGCTCCCGACGGTGTGGACACCAAATTAGGAGGCGATCAATAGTGCGAGCTTCCTAACCGGTTGACGCAGGACACCCTCTTTTGTTGCCACTATGCCATCTTTACCGGGATAGGTTGCAACAATTCGTCCTCTAGGCCAGCAGCGTTTGGGTAGAGTTCCGTCCGCTATACACACCAGGTATCCATTTTTAAGTGCCCGGAATTCGGGAGAGGCACGGCACTAAGGTTGGCAGGTACTCTGCGACAAATCGTTGCCGTCGTAATCGTAAAAATGATCCGCCATCCGTTGGGACTTCTTCTATTGGGCTCAGCTAGACAGCTCGGTGTCTTTATCCATTGGCAAAAATGATGGAATTGGTATGGAAGAGTATTAGCATCTAATAGCTCCGATCATGTTGGAAGAGGAAGAAATAAAAAAAATCATTATCTTTAAGTGTGCCTAAGCCTATTTCTTGTGCGTGTGGTGTATATTCAGCTGGGGGAAGCGAGCCCGTAGAAAGCGGGCTCGTAGTACGAGCAGGAGAAGGGCGCGCGCGCGACCCTGCGGCGTCGCCGTCGGTCGCCGTTACGAATCGCCGTGGCGGGTGCCGACCGCGGCACCTCGTTATTTTGCCACGGTTGATTTTTTTCCCTATCAACCAACGAAAACACTTTACTGTTTTGTTTAGAGCGAGTGGGAATATTATTTGAATGTGCTAACCATTTTTCCACGCGCTGAGATCCTGAGCTGCTGTGCCTAGCTAACTCCGATTCAAGCTCCAGGTCAGCCACAGCACGCTCCCGCTCTGCCGCAGCACGCTTTCGTTCGGCTGCTATACGGTCGCACTCTGCCGCCACAGCACGCTCCCGCTCCGCCGCAGCACGCTCTCGTTCGGCTGCTATACGGTCGCCTTCGGCCTGAGCCTCTGCGAGGCGACGAGCATGTTTTACTTCGGCCGCAAGTATTTGAGCTTTAATAGTTTCACAAGATCGTGATGAGCGAGCACTTTTTGGTGCGGTGCTCATGGAAACCACACTCTCAGTGGTGGGAAACTCTCAGGAGAACCTTAATGTTAACGTCAAGACAGACATTTATTAGAAATTCAAAACAATATCTCAAAATACAATAAAATCTTATAAAAGTAAAGATGGCCAGTACCTATCGCCAACACAAATAGTATAGCCAGAGATTTTATTACAAGTTCATACAGACTTTTTCCCCAACCTAATACTCGTATATAAGTTGGATCGATAACGTCGGTTATAATAAATACCCCCTTTATTGTTTTACGGCACTACTATCAATACACCCGTCTCTATTGATCAGAGATAATCGACAACCACTGACACCTGTCACTGTCACTTGTCACCATTTATTATTAATTACTGATATCTCGTAAAAACAACATTACAATCTATACATATAATAAAGCAAAAGAGAGTCGAAAGTCTCTACATGGAAGATATTCGAAAAAAAGTTGGCTGGGGATACTTAGAATCTTTAACAGAACACGTTCCAACAGTTTTTAGAATTTTTATCTGTTTTTGCTGACTGCGAAAATAAAATAGGGATATGGATAAACCCGTGCTAGAAAAACAATTTTTCAGAGAACGTAGTGAGTACGAGCACACCTTTAGTGCCTTAGCTATATGATTGACTTGATCTGATTGACTATTGACGCAACTCAAGCCAGCAAGTCTTCACCTACGTAAGTAAGCGACCTGCCTAAAACAGTGTCACAAAATCGATGAGAAACAATTTTAAATCTAAGGGACTCATTAACTGAGTATAAGAATAATACGTCTTAAACTAACCCTATTATGTCGTTTGTATTACGATCTCGCGGTAAAACATAAATTTTTGGATGTTATAAACGGCAGTCGTAGTATTTTTGTGGGGTTTGTTGTTAGGATACTTTTTAAATAATGTTAACCTAATAATGTTTATTTGATATATTAAACTGTCTATAATGTAATCTATAATTAGTAAACCTAGTCGTGGTAAGGGTACATGTTGAATAAGGTTAACAATCTAGTTTAAAGCTTTTTAATATTGTTTAATACTCATATTGGTTGTAATCTGTTTTGTAGCGCTTTTGTTAGTAAATAAATCTAAGCTTGGAATCTGTATTCCGTGTTTAGTTCCCGCCATATAAAATTCTAAGTTGTATTCTATTCTCCTTATCCATCCATAGGGAAGGCTCGTGCCCCAGCAGTGGGGACATAAAATGAGCTGGTGATGATATATGATGATGATATAAAATCTAATAAAAAATTTAATTAGAGTAAAAGAGACAAACCGCAGAATAACTATTCAAAGCTTATACTCGTTTATTAGTGAGGGTCAGTAACAAGGAGTATCATTGATGAAAACGTCGGTTTTAGAAATAAGAAGTCTTAATCAAGAAAGTTAAAAAAATTTCTAAAAGATTCTAAAAATTCTAAAAAATATTGGAACGTGTTCTGTTATCGATTCTAAGTATAACCATAATTAAGCCAACATTTTTTCGAATATCTTCTATGTACAGACTTTCGACCCTCTTTAGCTTTATTATATGTATAGATAGATTTGGTCTGTGGTATTCAAGTCTTAGAACAATCTAAGGCTCGATTCGGTTGCTCAGCAACTGATTATTTCACATTAATATTCGACATAACACAAATTTTAGAAAATAAAACAATATGACTCTTCACTCTCCCGCCAAGACAACTTTACTTTAAATAATTTTCCTCTTCCGCGTTTCTTCACCAAATAGATTTTAAAAAACAACATTAAGTATTTTGGGCAACGACCCAAAAGTTTATACAGCCAAGTTATGTAATTCAAGATATCTTCTATGTGCAATATTTAAAAAAATAGAGACATGATTTTGGGCAATGATACAAAGTTTTATACAGCCAAATTTAATGAGTAACATTTCTATGCATCACTAAAAAAATAGAGACATAATATTGGGCAATGATACAAAGTTTTATACAGCCAAATTTAATGAGTAACATTTCTATGCATAACTAAAAAAAGAGAGACATCATTTTGGGCTACGATACAGAGGTTTATACCGCCAAATATAGGTAATGTTTTAACTTTTAAAATTTCTGTGTATTAGAAAACTGGAATAAGCGCCGCGCGCAGGCGCGACTAAATAGACATATTATTATTGGTTATTTTGGGAAATGAAACAAAAGGTGTATGTACAGCCAAGTTTGATGATGTGCGTGATTTCGAGCTTGTTTTTATTTTCCGTCGCTTTACTACTGCGGTGTTTATGTTCGCTTAGGTGCCTTACAGATTTATAAAAGGTAGGTAACCTTAGAGAGTAACTAAACTTTTCTAAAATAATAACTCAACGAACGTATCTAACAGTTGGTCGCGTAAATACGTATATCAAAATTTGTTTAATATTTTTCAATTTGTATGTTATTCTCCGAAATTTTTTAAGCATTTTGGTGATAACCGCATCAAAATCGGTATTCTCATGGCAACAATTATCAAAGACAGGCTCAAAAGGGCAAAGAATCCAGAGCCGTAAACACGATAGCAATAGAGAGCCAGAGCCTCAGATGCCAGAGCCGTAAAACTCATTTAAAAAAATCCCCTATGTTACATAATAAACAACAGTTGCCAAGCAACCAAGGATTAAAGCTTGGTTTAGATCAAATAAAAAATTAACAATTTTCGAGTATTTATGCCTATCTTTCTTTGACTTGATTGATTTGCAGTAACAGATAGTATTTCTAGTCGTAAAAATGGAAGAATATAAAAGAATTTTTGAGAAGTCCCATAAATTAAATAGTCTAATTTCCTGCACTTTAAGCAATCCTGGGGAAGAAAAAATGGAATTAACAATAAATGAATCTTATGTAAACCCTGAAATGACCAATGGGTTGCATATGATGAGCGGAACATATTAGTACACAAACCCACCTCATATGGTCATGGTAGCCCAGCCCCCTATGTTGCTGAATATGTAAATAGGGAATATTCTTACAACCGAAAAAGTGTTGAAGATTCAGTCGTCACATTAAATGTTTTCAAAATTTTAGATATAAAGATATCGGATGTAAATGAATTTCCTAAAACTGGTATTGTTGGGAATTTTAATCCTGCATTGGCTTGCACGTTTGCTCAAGTATTTTTGATAAAAAGCTTTGGTCCTATCATGGCATGTGCAGATAAAGTAATACAATATGCGAAATCAAGCAACTCAGATGTACTTAGCAAAAGAAGATAAACCTGGGATCCTGAAACACAAAAAAGTACATCATGTTCGAAGGCATTCAATGGGTTCTTGAATATAATAAAGAGAAATTTAGGGAAAGCACCAACTACATTGATGGAAGCCGTTATCCATTGGTCCATCCAACTATACAACCAAAATACTTTATCAGTAATCTCAAAGAAACGTGTAGTAGAAAATAAGAAAAAATTCTTGACAAGACTGAAAATGAGAATAAACATATCTAGAGTAAAGTTTAGAACAGTGAAATCCACCATAAAAGGTAAAGAAAACTGCAACAAATGGCTGGATGACTATTCACGTAGTTTCTGCTCTTACATAAAGCATGCTGAGAGAGGGAAAAAAGACAGAAGAGCCATAGCATCAGGGTCAGTTGCTATAAGGCTTCATTTAAAAATAATAGAAGAGTTTCACCTGAACCTTTCAAAGATGATACCCGGTAGCACTATCAGTATTGGTGGCGAAGAAAAGAAAAAGAAGAAAATGAATAAATTACAGATGTCGTCTCTTAAAGAAAAATTTTCAACAAGTTATAGCCTACAAGCAACAGAAGATGCCACGAAGTGGAATGAGTGCTTAAATCTACAACTATTTGCATTGGTACACAATTGTTGGTTTAATGATAAGGATAGAAAAAGGAACAATTTGCCTCCAGTATTAGAAGAAAATTTGGTATTTGAGAAAATATGTAGGATGGGCTTCTATTATTTGCTGATAAAGAGAATCCATTTAGGCATCGGTTTCATGTTAGAAAATGATAATTTTTTCACCAGACTACCTTGGTGTGAAACTAAGCTAGAAATGCTGAACGGGCATAATCAAGAGTGGTTTGAACTTGTCCAAGACAAACTTGATTCTGAAGATTACATCCAAGCTTCTCCTGGATTTCTAATGGGAATGCTGAATGCTTGCTCAACCACAATAGGATTAGTGGCAATAAATGAAATTGATGTCCCAAACACTATAATTATAAGTTTACGCTCCAGCGATGACTCAATGACAGTGTTCGTAGCTGATTCAGTGCCTGCATTATCATCTATAATTAGTATTACATACAGTGTTTACAGACTCTTCGGGATTAATCCTAGTAGAAAAAAACCATATTATTTCCTGAGTCTTTCGGTGAATACACAAGCTGGTATCAGGATAAAGTTTTTGTTGGTCAATACGGAGTAGAAACTGGTTCTCTAGATCCGATGGGAAAAAACCCGCAAAATGACTTTAACGGCGTAGCTGCTAATACTTTGCTATTGATGAGGACACAGGTTATCAATGTTATGAGAGCGATGATAAGATTAAGTGTAATGTGAGAAGGTTATGGAACATATCCCATAAGCGAGGTATTGAAGCAAAAGAAAGATTAAGCCCACAGGTAATTTTCCTAAGTGATGGAAGGATAAACCCTTGGACTATTGAGAATATTGCAGTTGATGAGGCCACTTTGAGATATGATAAAATAGTTAACGAGTATGATAGAAAATATTTCCTGAAGGTAATGGATCCAGGTAACCCATTTTCTGAGCCAAGTGAGGAACAGCTTCTCTTTAGCAAGAACATAGGAGTTTTAGTAGCAACGGATGAGAGCACCCCGAGAAATGTCTTTTGCTACATAAGGAGGTCAAACAGAACCAATAAAAATGAACAATCCAAGAATTACACAAAATTGGAAAAAGCTAATCAAGAAGCTTTCGAAATAGCCACCTCAATTGATCCATCTTTCTTTCTGACTATTTCTAATTCAAAAACTCCGCTTAATAAGTACTTAGCTTGAACCCTAATGTTAATGAAGGAATAATTAATTGAAAACTTGAGCAACCCTCAAAAGAACCTTATAGACCGCGCTATATTAAAACTAGTTGGAAGGCTGGAAAGCAGGGAGGGAGATGACACTCAAGAGTATGATGACTTCGAAGATATATAAGTATTTTAGTTTTGTGTATTATATTAGAATAATAATGAAACTATCTTATTCTCCGGAATTTTCTTGGCATTTTGGTAAAAACCGGATCAAAATCCGTTCAGTAGTTCTCGAGTTTATCGTGTTCAAACAAACAAACAAACAAACAAACAAATAAACAAACAAACAATAAATTTTTAAACTATTCTATCGTGTTCCGTAAGTGATTTTAAGGCACCCTGTGTAATTTTTTTTTTTGATATCTTGCAATTACAGTTTTTTTTATCCCTACGTTCTTATTATATGTATAGTATGATTTTTGGTTTTAAATTTGGCCTTGAATAAGACTTAGGCTTGTCATTGCCTTTGGCCGTAGGACTTGCCTGACTTCAACGAAACTTTTACTTGAACTCGAAACGGTTGTATATACCACCATGTCGCAACAAAGTTTTGAGGGTTCTATTGGTGATACGGCCTGAGCTCTCGGGGTTAAATGCACGCCTTCCTCGGGTTTTAGATCTGCAGTCTAGTGATGTGGAGCAACTATTTGATTCCGAACCCCGGTTTCAAGCAGCACATGATCCCGTATGCTATCCGCCAGTTCCTTTGAGAGGCGAGTCTCCTACCAAATGAATTTTTCCGGTAAGACTTGCGTTCGCGAGTTCTTTTTTCAAATTGAGGAGGAAGGAGTCGCACGCAATGTCAACCCATCTTACGTTGTCAGGCGTTTCCACGAATTATTGTCGGGTAGCGCTTTGAAATATTTTAGAACTATTAGATATCCTGGCCTGTCGAACGCTGAGTTTAAAACCGCCTTTTTCAAAATTTTTTGACGTAGCGGACTACGATTTTAAAGTTGAGAGCCAACTCCGCGCTTTGTCACAGAAAGCCAACCAATCGGTGGTTGATTTCGTTTTTCAGGCCCGCGCCCTCGATCTGAACACAAAACTCTGCACCCCGGTTTATGAAGACAGTTTTTTCAATATCGTCAAATACGGGATGAATCCTAGATATCCCTTGTCTCGCTACATACAAACCTTAATTGTAATAGAGATAAAATTCAGAGAGGATGTTGGAATATAGATTTATAAGAATTTTATCTCTATGGTTGTCACTGGCTGACATTTGGATTAATTAAAAGAAATACAATATGTCAGGAATGAATTTGAATATTTTCAGTCAGATGTCATTGTAGTGAAAATATTCAGCCTAAAAAGTATATTGCTTATTGTTGGTTTGGTAAGTTAAATTTACTACTTATTATTATTATTATTATTATCTTTTGGTCGAAATAAGTTTATTATTATGAAATACCTATTGTGGCGTTAAATTCGCTACTGGTTAATCGTCTTACGACGCATTACAATTTTTTTCTTTATATTATTGAATTGAACTGAAATATTTTTAAACCCATGTAAAATAATTTGGTGCGTGTGACGCACATTGTTCTTGTGGAGCCGTGATTCCTTAAGGATAAAGATAATCTAATGTTAAGGATGAAATGTAATTAAACGTGGAGAACAGTTCACAGTTTATCACCGTGTGATATGCGTATATCACACGGTGACAATGGCCTGGCTAAAGCGTTTTAGCCAGGCCATCTGGGTAAGTTGTGGGTTCTTTGCAGTCTAATTTTATAATACAAGGGGGAGTTTGAATTAGTTTTTTCTTTCGTGTGAACGTTGAATTGATTTTGAGTGTCTGGTTGTAGCTCCACCGTACGGGCTCCCCTGTAATCCGTTTCGGCGTGCCCGTGCGTACTGCGTTAGTGGGAGATTCGTGTTGTGAGGTAACGTCTGCACACCAGCACGACCTTATAGCGCGCTGTGGGGCTACTGGGGCTCGTAGACAGACCGGACCATTGAAGGCAACCAACCCATCCGTTTGCATAATCCGCGAACGCAGAGGTGGTTCGCGGTCGTACCTTTTTTTTTTGCTACTTATTTTGTTTAAATTCACGTCGTTATTATATATTTTACTGGTTGTTTTTATTTTTTTCGTGTTTTGTCTTGTTTGGTTTCACCGGTAAATGACAAAATTACCAGTGAACCCATTTTAATTCCCTAAATTAAAAAACCCGAAAGTCGGGCTCTGCAAGTGTGGCATGCTCTCTTTATTGTCTCTGCGGTGGTGGCATGTGCGTCGGGTCGTTACATTCCCTAAGATATGGTTGAGTGAAGCGATGGCTGATTCATATGTCATACTCGTGAACGGGTGCCTCCTGTGGAGGCAGGTCTGCTCTTGCTTACTTATCTAATTTTATTATTATTGTACTCGTATACTTTAACTTTGTTTTCTTAGATAATTTTTGACTTTTATTAGTACTGTATGACATTGTGAAAATTGAAATTGGTAGGTACCTGATGTAATTTTTGCAAAACTTATTATTATTATTTTTTTTTTTTGTCTTTTTGGGTGTTGTGATTGTCCTTTTTTTGTGTTTGTTTGTGATGGAAAGTGTCCTTTTATGATAGGGCATTTTCCAATATTTTTGACGCTGTAAGGGAGAAAAGAGCTTGACACTTGCTGAGTTTCTTGCCGGTTCTTCTCGGTACAAGTTCTCCCGCCCAGAGTAGACTTACGAACCGATGGCATAATGACATTCATAAGAGCTATTTGTAGCCTAAACTGAATAAATGATTTTGAATTTTGAATTTTGAATTTTGCATCGCTATTGCACCATTATAATTATCCTCGGTTTCAACCCCATCTACTCATCTCATGCTCATCCGTTTCACCCATCCGGAAGGAAACTTAATAATCGTGCATATCGCTTTTTTTAATTTATCAGTTTGCGCATTGCCGTAATTAAAAAGTGATTCAGATAATTAATTTCCTTATAAAATCCTATATATTTCGTGTGCGGTCCTTAAATTGTGTTGCGTGTTTTAACTTTTTTTTTAATTGTTATATTTTTAATGCGGTCTTATAATTTTTATTTTGTTCAAGCAAATAAATTATATGTGTATCAGTGAAATGAAGTGTTTCTTATTTTATTTTTATTTATATTTCACTACACTATATTATTTTTAATGTGTTTATTTGATAAAGATGTTAAATAATTTTTGATATAGTTGTGTTTGATGAGCAATAAAAATTATGGTAAAATAAAAGAATATACTTATTTAAATAGAGGATCCCAATCACAAAAGGAATAAGATTTTACAAGGGTAAGATATAAACTCGTATATATACAACATATAGATTTATAAGAATTTTATATCTATGTTTGTTGTTGGCTAACATTTGGTTTGTTTAAAAATAAATACATGTCTAATACGATTTTGAATATTTTCTTAGAGATGTCATGTTGTGAAAATTTTCAGTCTATGAAAGTCTGTTGATTCGATTACTTGTTGTAATTTTTCTAGTTTAAATTTACATAATGATTTGAGTATTGCCGTGTGATTTTACTAGAATACAAACGGCATATAATTAAATAATTAAACTAAATCATGTTTAGTTTAGTTATTTAATGATATGCATATAAAGGTTAATAAATTATAATCAAGTGATTTGTGAGAGTATGTTTTAATACAATGGATCCCAGTTCCTCAATGAAGAATACGCAAGTCTAAGAAGATACCAACAATAGATACAACCTTCGCCAGTTGCCATTATACTCGATACATGGTGAACTCAGTAGTACTGCTGATAATCTTAACGTTGTACCACTGATATATGTCTTACTATGTGATAAAAAGGAAAAAACTTATAAGACTATGTTCGAGTTAATAAAATCGCAAATACCATCTTGGAATCCTACTACGTTTCATTGTGATTTTGAAGTCGCTGCTATTAATGCAATTTTAAGTGGTTTTCCAAACATCAAAATAAAGGGGTGTTACTATCACTGGGCTCGAAAAATATGGCGCAAATTTAGGTCACACTAAATGCAAGCAAGAAAGGCGAATCCTCGGATTAGGTACCGCCTTGGCATTTTTGCCACAAAAAAAATCAATACTGGCTTTGAATATAAAGAGTCAGAATGTGATAAAGTAATCGTCATGCCAAAATTTTTACAATACATGAGAAAAATTATGAACAAAAATAAATATTTCGACATTATAAGTGCATTCGGCGAACGTAACCTGACCAATAATATAGTGCCTAACAAACTAACAAAGAATAAGCTCCGAATAGTTATTCCGTGTTTTGTTCCTGTCATGTAAATGTAAAACTTAGTACAGTTTAATCCCAAAGTGCGAGATGAACCTTCATTATATGTTAAGTACACAAAGTCTGACCTGACCTTTTTCTAATTTCATTAAGAAAACTCAAAGGGTTCTCTTAAAGCGGTGGTTTCCAGAATTGCGGCTAATGCATGAGGGAGATGGTGTTGGGGCGGGGGTAGCGCTCGAGAGGGACCCTTTTTACGGTCAACCGACGCGCGCATTTTCACAAGTGTTGGAAGCTATTATTTTGTTACTAATACGTAAATATGCGACATTGTATCTTAGTCGGAGTTGTGCTATCATAACAGAGAGACAGAGAATCATTTATTGACCACACATTAACCATTAACCACACTAATAAAAAAAAACAATCATTAAACAGTTACAGTCAATCAGGACTCCGCCTATGCTTGTGTTGTCAGGCGAGATGGTAATACAAATTATATAAAAAAGTATCCAACTTTCTCTTTTACATAAATGTTCTGCGTATCTTGTTGTGATAGAAATAGAATTTAAACATGGCTTTAGCCGTTTTTTATAACACCAAGAAAAGATTGTTGTTCTGTAAAATACTCAACCCTGTACATAATAAAAACGTCATTAACAAATCTAAATCATTGTAAATGAAACAGATCTATATAACAATAACTGGAATTTTCATTATTAAGCTCGATACATTTAGAGTTTTAAATGCTACAGTGTGATAATACACTCAGCTGAAGTACTGAGCTGTGAGTAAACGCGGGGAGAGCGGGGCTAGGGGTGCCCTACCCCGCGCCCCATGCCACAAGCGAACGCCATCAGTCGCCCCTACGTCTCAGGTTTGCACGCAGCATCCCAACACTAAATCTTTGTTTTGACACAGTATATCGCTGTAATAACGTCTGTAACTAATACAATTTAGCATGTGAATACGACGACTATTAATTTATCTGTGAAGCGGTGGTCTGATCACACCAAAAATGCATCGAAAACATATCGTTTCGCTCGGGGTGAATTTGTTATTGTTACACATATGTATTCTGGCGGCGCAGCCTCTGCCGGTTGAGAAAATAGCTGTTGGTAAGTACTAATTGTAGTAAAATGATAAAGAATTAGGTTATAAACAAGATAATCCTTGAGAGTTGCTAGTTTTCTTAGAGACAATGGTGACGCAGAAAAAATTGTAAATAAACAATCTGTTTTGGGGCGTAAAATGACAGCTGTGTAGTAATCATGAAACAACCACTGATTTCGTGTGCTTTCAAAAATATTTATTATCATTTACAGTACATTTTTGATGGTTTGGTCCTCTCTCTCTTGCAGTAGTACGCTGTACGTATCACACTTGTGTTGGCTCGTGAATCGCTCGTCTCTTTCTATTTCAACGCCGCTCTCTCCCTTTGTCTCAGGGTCTGTGAGATGTGTGTGGTGTGGTTTGATATTCTTCCAGAGTTTTCTTGTATGTTAAGTTAACGCTATATTTAACTATGTGAAACATATACATATTAAGGTTCTAACCATTTTATTTACTTAATTGGTTACATTATCCATAAAACGGAGCAAATAACAAAGTATGAAAGCTTTTCAATACCAAATATGTACAATTGTACAGTTATAGTTGACTTGAGTAAACATTCGTAATTTTAACACTTTAAACTTGTTGCAATTACACATTTTATACGAACCACCTCGCATTTAGTTAATAACTTATACGCTAATATTCCATGCCAACAAACACTTGTTTTACGGTTTTTTATTCTTGCTTGCAAGATAGGCACTAATATTTTTTTAAACCCTTTTGGCATATTGGTATTTATAATGACTAGCGATGAGGGATCACGGAACTGATATGACTGTTGTCAAACTGTCAAAGTAAGGCAACATTAAGGCTTCTCAGCTAAGATGGTAACATCAAAATAACTAAGTTATTATTGTGTTTTGTTTTGTGTTTTTGTATGGTGATTGTATTTTCGTGTCACTGAGATAAAAATACTTTTCTAATTAATCAGCGCTTTTCAGTTACATTTCATATTGCAGTTTATTTTCCGTAAAAGTTTTTAGTCCTATAATTAGTATGGGGTGGTGATAGTACCGTACTGGAGGATGGCGCAAGGGAATAAAGGTGGACTATATAAAGGAACGGGAAAGGCAAAGTAAAATGTATATCTATACTATTTGTTTATTTGTTTATTTACGAAGGGTAATCTCTGGAACTACTGGTCCAATTCCAAAAATTATATCATTTCGAAATCGCAAAATTTATAAATCAAATCGGAAGAAAAATCTTTTAATTCAGAGGATTTCCAAGAAAAGTTTCCTAATCTTCCTACCACCAGATGTCCTATGGACTCCTTCATATATTATATTAGACCAAAGATTCTCAATGACTTGAGAAAGTCAGTACCTAAGTCATATCCTTCAAACTGAAATAACTGAAATATCGTGATCCACAAGAGGCATGGTCAGCATTAGATAAAACAATGATCAGATTTTTCAATGAAAGATTCTCAGCTTCTGGATTAGTAATGAATGAGGAATCCCTTCCTGTAGATTCCTATAATATATATACCCTCCAAAAGGTTATCATCGATACAGTAAATCACGCTTTTGAGGTTAGAGAGAAGGCCGAACAAACCAATAGTCAAGCAAGTTCATCAAATAATCCTGACAAGAAAATGTTAGGATTTGATAGGGAAATGTTATCAATGATGTCTCGGACTGAAGAAACGTTGAGACAAGTATCTTCAATGACTACAAAAGCTACTGGACGAGACGTCAATCCTCAACCTTCCTATACCCCAACTCTTCCTCATTTAAGTTCTTTACCCCTAACAACAACTAAGGGATCACAATTCAATCCATCTACCCTAACTAGGAGAATCAAGAAAGACTACTCTCTAGAGATACTCCAATAATAATAATAATTATTATTATAAAGAAGAGGGCGCTAGTTGTCTAGTAAACAACAGCTCCGCGAATAAGCTTTGGAAGCTTTATTATTAAGCCAATACCTATCAGTTGTAGCGATGCCTTGATTTCAATGATGGAGGACTTTGCCAAGCAATGGTATCATGGATAGCATACAGTGCTAATTATTAATGTAGGTAATGGTACAAAACTATTAAAAAAAGCTTTGCAAGACAATTAATTTAATCGTAGCGATCATTCTAACATCATCAGCATCATCATCAGCTGGTCAATGCATATTCCTAATAGGTATTATTTTTCTATTTTGAAATTTATAAGTCACAAGGGCAAACATATTCACTGGTGGGTAACGAATTGAGTAAAGGGTGCATTTCCCATGAACAGCTACTAAGGCTTAATCCGAGTGCTATCATAGTTTTTCAACCAAAAAAAAAAAACTAAAAATTGTTAATAGGAACATTGTTGGAATATTGATTTAGAAGAATTTTATCTCTGTAGTTGTCACTGGCTGACTTTTGGATTAATCAAAAGAAATATATGTTTAGAACAAATTTAAATGTTTTGAGACATCTATCAAGATGTGGAAAATATTGTTGTCTTGAAAGAAAGTTCATTGCTTACGGTCGTTTTTGTCAAAGATCATATTTACATAATATTTTATAATATAACTTTAGGTTTTTTCATTTAATCTTGATTAGTAAATTGTGTGATGAAAGTGTGTATGAGTAATACTGATTAAAATTTAAATCATGAAGATATAGTGGTGTTTTTAATTAATGATTCCCAAACACAAAAGCATGAAGTAAGCACAAGGGTAAGGAGAAATCTTTTCTACAACAAACATTGTTATGAAGAAACAATACAAATAAAGAAAACGCGCTAAACAATTAACCATCAAATGTAACATTTATCATAGTAGAAGCCAACACCAGATTGTCATTAATGTTGTTAAAGGAATTATGGAACATCGTTTTTTTTACATTGTCACGCCATGCAGAAAAAAGGGTTGAGATATTTCTAACCGAGACAACTACGCTAATAACTGACGACACGAAATAATTTCACTGCAATATTTATATTTGCAATGGAATAACGTGTAAATGGACTTAACACAATAAGTTATGAAACATGGCACGCGGCGTGCGTACAAGAAAAGACGAAGATCGCGAAGAACCCACTAGTGGTCGTTCAGTCACAGTTTTACTACAAATCGTTTACCCCCTTATTCATAAAAAATATTTAAGCATTATTTAGTTAAATATTGTTTGTCAACGTCAAACAAACGTCGTTTTGTATTTGAGAAAAAGAGACAAAACAATTATTAACTAAATAATGCTTAAATAGTTTTTTATGAATAAGGGGGTTAATGTCTACAGGGGAAATCACCCCCTCCGCATTGACTCAAAATTCACTCCGCATTCACTTTGCAATTTTTTACAGTGTAGGTATGAATCTAAACAATGTTGATGTATTTAAAACACATATTATACATACTGTAGCCGATACTTACTTGCAAATCGAAAAAAATCCTTTTGAATTATACAGTTAGTTGACAAGTGACATAAGATAGAAAAAAATACAAAACAAAAGTGCAAAAATCAAGGAGGTTTGATGCGTCTGTTGGAATATAAATTTGATAGAGTTTTGTCTATGGTTAGTACTGGCTGATATTCGGTTGAGTTAAACAGAAACATGTCTAAAGCATTTTCAAATATTATGAAGTGTTTTTCAAGAATAGAAAAAAACAGATTCAGTTGTTGATTTGTCATGGTGTTGTTTCGGATGTATTTTTGATAGAGATATGGTTTTGAAGAAGTTGAATTAAATTTATGGTACCGTAAATATTTCATAAATGTGTTTTTATTGAATAAAGAACTCCGAACAACAGACCATAGAATACGGATATTATGCAAGAATAAGAGTACACATCTTTAATAGTGTCGGCAACACAAACTTGTTATCTTTCTACACTCTTCCATGGGCGTTATGTGCTATTAATTTAGTTCAGATATTTCCAACTGAGACAACAAAACCTTTAACAGATGATAAATAATTAACGGCGTTCTTTTGTGAAACCGGACAATAAAATGTATATGTAACATGGCGTGCACAAATTGTCCTGCCATGACCTACGCGAGCGTACATTTCGCGCATGCCGCGCACCCCCTGCAGTCTGCGTCTAAAACCATTTTATGCGTGGCACAGTTTGCCCGTGGTACTATCGAAACTTAGATCTCTACCGCGATTTTGACCTCCCTACTATCAAAGAATTTATGAGGGACGTTTCCCTACGTTACTTTGTTAAGGCCCCTATCTGAAACCCCTTGTTGTGCCAACTACATATGTTGTTGGCAGCATATCCAATCAAAGACGATAAATGTCTAGACGTCCTAGACGCATTCTAGATGACTACGATGATCCCATAATAGTTACGATCACCCCCCCTCCTGACACTCAAAATGCCTCGAAAATATTCCGGAACGTAAATGCATGTCTTACAAGAATTATGTATCAAGCTTTTTATATCCGATCCGATCCGAACCCTTCGGAAATTCTAGTAGGGCACGGTGACATGCACTAGAGCGTGATGCCGTTCCCTCTAGAAAACCTCCGAAAGAGATTCGTTTCACACGGCTTGAAGTTTCTCGCCGCCCCAAAAAAGCCCGGTGATGCTGAAAATTGCGGTATACATGTAATAACAAATTAACATTAAAGTATATGCTTAGTTAATCAGACTAAATTAAACGTTTTACAAATGTTATAAGATACGAAAGTATGTAATAATGTTTAAATGAGCTACGAGTGTGTATACAAAACACATCGTACATCCGTTACGTATACGATTTTTTTCAAAAGACACACATGCCTCTTATTACGCCATTAGGCGGGTTAGTTGTTATTTTTTGACTGTGTGTAAACATGTTGTTATAAGTGAAGTAGCAAAAATCATGTATTAGTTTAGTTTAGTTTAGTTGCTTTGCCTATATACGTAATAGAGCAAATAATAAAGAATAGATTAAGCTAAAACCAAGACTTTGAATATGAAATAAAAATAATGTAATATTTTGGCGCCGACTTGTATCAGAGGCCAAATCTCACTTGGGGCTACAGCGCCAGGATAGTAAGTTAAGCATATTTTGTTTGCTAGGATGTAGGCTAACGTTATGTCATAATTATTAGTTTTTTGTTAAATACACATTGTGTAAATTCTTACGTACTTATTTACTGTTTTCATAAACAACGTGTAACAGAATGGTGTGGTCAAAATGAAAAGATCTATAGTGTATCCGATCTAGATCTCGTATGCAGAATTACTAAGACATGAATATTAACGTTAATGTGTTATGACATTTTTTATTAAATATTTCTATCGCGTCGTCTCGCTCGCACCGAGTCGCTTTGTGTACAAGTGCAACGTTGCCAACTCGGCGCTAGCTCATTTGTCTGTTTGCTTGCATTTGTTGCGAATGCAGTTTATAAAGTACCTCTACGTAGATTTTGTATTTTTGGTTTAGTGTCTTAATTTATTCTAAAATAAAAAAATGGGTAATAAGAAAGGAAGAAATTCAAGAATATCATTGAAGTTGATGCGAAAACAAAAATCACGCCTTGCAAATGATGTAAAAGCACAACAAGCTCAGCAAATGTGTGATGCTGCAGAGTAAGTACCTACAGTAGCGTTAAATCACCGCTACTAGTTTGCCGCCTTACGACACTTTAATTTTCTTTATCTACACTAATGTTGTAACATTCTACTTATGTTTCCAATACTTGACTTATAATTACTACTGTTATAGCGCAGACAACAAAACACTCAATTTAAGCAATTTCACATGATGGTATAATATCCACATCGATATCGTAAAATCTCATTATAACATCAATAAAACGCGACCAATTAACCTGGCGAGCCTTATGTCAAAATCCTCATACAAGTTGTATAAAATTTTGATATTAGGCTGGCTTTTGAAAACAGTTGGGTTATACGTGAAAACTTCGTCGAAACTACTAAACTTACATACACAAAACTCTTTAGTAAGATCTTGTGCCAATTAAATAAAAGAACAGCGCGCGCACGCAGTTCAGAAGGACACAAGGAAAAAAAGTCCTTGACGTTTACATCCGGTCAAATAAAGATTTTCCTGGAAGATTCACCAGATATTTTGTATCTTTTTGAAAAGGTAAGTGTATTTTAGTTCTGTTATT
The DNA here is from genome assembly GCA_963082485.1 of Eudonia mercurella. Taxonomy (NCBI): domain Eukaryota; kingdom Metazoa; phylum Arthropoda; class Insecta; order Lepidoptera; family Crambidae; genus Eudonia; species Eudonia mercurella. The sequence goes on along the minus strand of OY720022.1, from coordinate 13,253,684 downwards.
TAATCTACCTAGTACTTACGTACTACACACGCAAGTTATCTAGACACTCCGTTTATGCGCTTTGTGTATAAATTAGGTAGTAGGTACCTACACTTTACTACTTCATAAATCATAGTTTTTGCCTTGGCTATGTACCTCAAGCTTATTATATCGTTTATTGTTACAGGTTGCACTAATCTTCGGCATAATGGGGGCATGCCGAAGGCAAGAGCTATACAACATCCAGTTCGATGAAGTCTCTAACATATGTAGACGACAGTACAATCATGGTGAAAGTTTCGAAAACAAAAACGAAACCCTTCTCATAGATAGCGGTGGTGATTTGACCGCACTGAAACGACACGGGGGGTGGAAGTCTTCTACTGTGGCTGAAAGCTACATTAATGAGTCTTTAATGAATAAAATTCAAGTCTCAAATACGATCTTGAACAGTATAGAAAACAAGACGAATGAAGTAATTATAAATATTCCGACTCCGTCTACGAGCTCTACTGCTTGCCCCGCGACCGCTACAGCTGCTGGATCAATAATTAACATTAACTTTCAAATTGTACCATCCAAAATTTGAACAATTATTATAAATAAACTATTGTCAGCTTTTACTCTTGTTGTTTGACTAATTGCATTAGTGAAGATAAAGTAGTGTATGCAACCTCGTGTTTTAATACCCTTCATTATATGACAGTTGCATAAACTACTATTATATTATTATATTACGGTTAAATCTGTTGGTAGCGGTATTCTGACCTAAGGTATTCGGACCTCTGTGGTTGTTTGCTGGCAGCTTGTCAGTGTGGCAGTAACGTCATTTTTGAATTTTTGAGTTACGTTTTCCTTTTTTCATTGTCAACGCCAGATTTTTCGGATTCGATGATCATTCTTTCTGGAGACTGCTGAGGAGATTGAAGTTTTATTGTACTTTATTAACTGATTGATTAGTTTTTTTCGATATTTTGCGCCTAAACGCATAAAAGTTTGATACGTACGTGTTCTCGTGTACGTGGGGAATTCAATTAGCATAACCCGTGAGAACATTTATTTGGAGTATTTGACTGTAGCTCCTCGGTACGGGCTACAAGATCACCGGTTGTAAGCTATCGTGTCGGCTGTACGGACGGTGTGCTAAAGTCTGATTGGCCTGACCAACGTAACCTGGCAACCACAGCTGTGCTCCTATTCGTCTTTGCGGTGCGCAGTGGGCCAGCAAGGCTTATCCATCGGACCCAGGCAACTAATACCTTTTAACCGGTCTGATTATCGGTGATATCGCGGCGCGGCGTTTCGCGGTCGGCTTTTTGTAATATTTTTTTTTCTTTAAAATTATCTGTTAATTTTTTTATTGAATTTTTTAGTTTGTGCTTTATTCTTTTTGGTTTGTTCTTTCTTTTCAGTGAAATTTCAAAATTCTAAAAACCCCTTCGTCGGGCTCAGCAAGGTTTTGCAAGTTTGTTCACTTCCGGCTTTCAACCTCTGTTGTCGTCCAGCAGGCTGCCTACCGACATCGACGTAGGGGTGCCATATCATTTCATGCTTAGCAGTGCCACCCATCTGTGCCGAATGTAATTTCCATGCATTATTACATATTTTATTTACCTGCGAGAGATTTCGGTAACAGTCATTTCTTAAAATCTTTCATATTTCGTGTTGTTTTAATGTTAATGGTGTTTTGGGCGGTCAAAAATTTGTTATTTTCTTTTTATTAACGACAAATAAATACAACGTGTTATAGTGAAAGTTTTGTGTTTAATTTTTATTTTAATTTTACCACACTACCTATTAAATTAAAACTCATGTTCTTGTTCTATATGTAGGTAGGTACGTAACCACTAAACGAAAAAGCCTATTAGGAACCCAATATATGTAACAGAGGCTATTCAGCGGAATAAAGCAAAAGAAGGAAATAATTCAGCTTCAAGAAAAAAGCTTTTGAGACAGACCAGCCATCTACCAGCACAGCTTAGACGACAGCACTAAAAAGAAGAGAAACGGTTCCAGCAATTTGAATCAAATTTAAATATTTTATTTTTGTCATTTTAAAGTATATTGAAACTGTCGATAGTATTTTTTTTCAATAAAACATAAAAAGCTTTTTTGATTTGATTTTTTCTTTCTTTCAGCTGACTATGATGATGATGATAATGATAATGTTATTATTATACTACTATATTTTGCACGCGACTCCGTTCGCGTGCATCCTTCGGGAACTTAATTTCGGGATAAAAGTATTATATATGTTAGTCAGGACATTCTATCAGTCTACCTATGTGTTAAGTTTCATCCAAATCGTTCAGCGGTTGAGGCGTGATTTAGTAACAAACATCAAAATTCACAAACATCAAAATTCACAAACATCTAAACGTTTTATATGCTATACATGGAGTCTGATGCAAAGACGGACACATATGCTGTTTTATTTCGTTTATTATAAAGTAAAATTCCGAAACTTATTGTTTCTTAAAACACACTACTGATTTCGAAATGGCGGTTATGTTTGCCATACGAACTGTGTGTGACTGTCCTAAGGTAAAATCAAAAGGATGCTTTTATCATTTCTCAAATGCCGTTTGGAGAAAGAGAAAAACGTTAAACCTTACGAATTATAATAGCTCTTTCGGGATTACTGCCGCTTTTACCAACAACTGTTTCCGGATGGAGTTATATAAAAGACAAAATAGAATTTTTAGTTCGTGAAATTCGATCGATGGACAAAAACAGTAAGCAAAGCAATAATTGGGCGGAATATTCGAATTTAAACAATGAAAAAATTCTGTGAAAAATTTCTTTGATAATTGAAAAATGAGAATTTCATGAAAAAAATGGCGTGTTTTCGGTGAACGCCACCGAACAACAAATAGCGTCGAAGCTTGGCACAATAAATTGAACAAAGCAGTAAATAAAAAGACAAATGTAAACCTGATGCAGCTGCTCAATGTCACATACAAAAATATGTCATTCTATGAAACGAGATATATACAAATTGAAAATGAATTAGTCATGAAACAAAGAAATCTATATACGAAATTAAAGGAAAGGACCGATATAGGTATTCAAATGCAACTAATTCATGCACAAATAACTGTTGGTCATTTTTAGAGGCAATGCGTTAATTATTTTTAAACGTTGTAGAGTAATGGTTAAAATGCATGTTGTTCATTGGTGGATTATTTAAGTTAAACAGAAGTATTTTCCGTATTTACCCACCTACATTTCATTCGAATGTATGTTTCATTAATTTGTAACTATCAGTTTCCTAGTACAGGAGCACAAAACGAAAAAAATCTTCCGTATTGTGACCCCAGTGGCTACAGCCCAGGCAGAGTGGCACAAGACGGAAGATTTTTTCCGTTTTGTGCCCCCAGTGGCAGATCCAGGGGTACAGTGCGGAATATTCGCAATCCTGCCTTTTTTTTTCTTTTTTTTTTTACAAATTTTAATCATTCTCCACAAGGTTATAACTTTAATATTTAAACATGCTAAAAGTCTACACAAAACATAGCGAGGCACAGTAGAAATGCTGACAGAGTGTAACGTTATCGCTAGTCGCTGTGGCTCGCTCGGCGTTGATGCAATATGCTATTACCTATAATACCTATTTCTGTGAAGCGAAACATTTCAATTGAATTGAATTATGAATATGAACAATTTATTTATATAAAGTAATATGACGATTTAACATTAGTATGTTTGTTATCCTTTTTTTATAAAAATGACATTGTTATTACTTTTAAGTTACATTATTTATTTATTTACTTTTTGTTGAGAAATATTTTTTAAAAAGATACATGTTGTACACTTTAGATACTTACTATAATAGATAAAATAACCCTCATTATATTTGTTTTTGTATACGTGTAATCGATAAACAATAAATTCCCCATAAATACTAATAAACATGTTTCACAAAACATCACTATTCAAGGATCTTAACAAGTGATCTGTGGTCTCTGCCACAGAATAAAAATTTTTTTTTCTACCCCTGCGGGAAAAAGGCATGATTATAATAGGTAAATGTATGTATTGAAACCTACTAAACCATTAATAAATAAATAGAAATACAATAACTAAATAATTGAACTTCACTTTCTTTGTAGACCGTACTTGCTAAGAAGCGGTTATTCTTTGGTTTGTTGTCCAACTAGTTTTCAAATTCCAATTGTTCGAACGCGCGAGAGTGCGGTCGTGTTGTTGTCATAAAATGCGCTAGTGCGGCTCCGTAGAGAGAGCGTTGTCGGATTTATCACGCGACTAGTCGACCGTGATGTAGGCATACAGATCCTAGTTCACGGAACAGTCGACGCTCCCACACAGATGAAGTGTCATTGTTAATATTTGCACTCACACATTTAAATCAACTAATTAAGTAGTGGGGCGCATCATTTCAGCTTAGACAAGCTCTAGTTACTTTAATTGTGATAAAAATAAAATTCAGAGGGGATGTTGCAATATAGGAATTTAATCTATGGTTGTTACTGGCTGACATTCAGTTTAAAATGTTTAAGGGGGTGCAGCGCGGACGCAAAACTGCGAGTTTCAAGTGTGTTTATGATAGCGAGCGAGCGGTGCGTGGCAGTGGTGTGACAACGGCGCACGACTACGAATACGCACGCACACTAATATCTGTACAGAGTAGGCTGGTGATTTAATTAGAGCAATGTTTACTTTCGTAAAATCTTCTGGGTATTTGTTTCAAATTCCAAGACAACCATGGCCTTAGGAAAGGATCAAGCTAACCTACACTAGTCCTTTTAATGTATATGACCTATTCAGCACCTAGCACCAGTGACTTAAAACACGTAAATTTTCGAAATTCCGCGCGGCACCCTCTTAAATGAAAAAATAGTAGATGCCTGGAACTTATTTAAATATTTTCATACAGTCGTAATGTAGAGAAAAATATTCATTCTATTGGTTTGGTTGCTTACTGTTAATTTGTTGAGTACAGATTTACATAATGTTTTTGTATATTGCCTTGGATGTTTTACTAGAAATGTTTGGATAGATTATTGTGTTAAATGCAAATGTGAAGTACATTAAATTATGATCGTGTATTGAAAGAATGTTTTAATCAAACGGATCCCAATCACATAATTAATATTATGGATATAACGCAAAGGTAGGAAGTAGTTTATCTACAACATATCGAACTTCAGCGAAAAGTTACTGTTATGGATCCGAAAAATTTGAGACAATTACCTGTTTTTAATCAAAAAAGAGATAGCTTGCACCGGTGTAGAATTTTTGTTTTACAAGCAAATAAGGTTACATTTCTTGAAGTCAAAGACGATTATATTCCTGAAGATACAAAAGATATCGTGGTAATGGACGATGAAGATAAAAAAAAAATCAATCATCTTCTGCAGCAAGATTTAAAAAAAAAATGTTGAAAAATATAAACATGAATTTATTTTTTGCAGACGGTACATATACCAAGCCTATTTTTTTAATTTACTCTTTGCATGCCGATATATATACCGATGATCGATTAATAAACGTGTTACCACTTGTTTTCGCACTACTACCAAATAAAACCGAAGACACTTATATACATTTTAATGGGTTAAAGACAAACTACAGGTGACCATTACCAATTTCAAGTGTAATTATGAAATGGCACAAATCAATGCTGTTAGAGCAGTATATCCGGCTGCAAAAATAAGTGGTTGCTACCAACATTATAAAAAAGCGTAATGGAAGAAAGCGAAGGCTTTAAATGTGCATACTACAAAAAAGTGGTAGGAAAATGGTAAGATAGTGTGAGAATGTAGCTTTGTTACTTACTGCATCAATATATACCAGAAGCTTGGTCACTTAATTTACAGATGTACAATAAGAAAATGACAAACCAAATTACTAACTTCCGTCAGTATTACGAACAGTAATGGTTTCCAAAATTATTACCAAGTTTAATAAGTTGTACAAATCAGAGGCACTGGACAAGCAATGTGGTCGAGGGATAGCACCACCGCTGGAACGTCAAATTTACTTCAAGGCCGCATTGGTTCCATATTATTCATACATTAATAAAAGAAATGACATGTGGATCGTAATCTTACGAAATATAATATAGTAGTTAAAATAGTTTGAGAGGTAACAGAAGAAGTCGTTATATTTTTTTGATTAATAATACAAATTTGTCATTAGGCAATTATAAAATGGGTCAATAACTGTCAAGCAATTCTTGACAAAGATGAATTTCATTCGTTTGCTGATGCCTAAATTAAAGAATAATAAATATCAATCAGGTTTGAATAAGACTATCTGTGTTAATATTTTACGTTTAAAAGTTGGTCATATAGAAGTATAAAAAATATACATTTAATTTTTTAAGTATAAAAAAGTGAATAATATGATTTATTCTTATAAGAATTACCATTTTATTTAGTGTATTTAAAAATAGACGAATAAATGTTATTGTTAATTTTAATTGACTCTTTATTACACACCCTATTATTTGCATAGACTTCTATTTCATCATCATCATCATCAGCTCATTTTATGTCCCCACTGCAGGGGCACGAGCCTTCCCTATGGATGGATAGGGAGAACGGGCCATAAACCACCACGAGGGCCCAGTGCGGATTGGTGGTTGTTAACGACTGCTGATGGAGCCGGGACCAACGGCTTAACGTGCCTTCCGAAGCACAGAGAAGCTCGAGATGATAATTTTTTTGTCACCCATCCGTTGACCGGCCTTTGCGAAAAATGCTTAACCTCAGCACTCGCAGACCTGGCGCGTTAACCACTGCGTGCGCCATCGAGCTCCTCTTCGACTTCTATTTACTGATAACAATCTCTTTAAGAAAACCCGAGTTCAAAACACAAGACGAAGAAATAAAGAGTAACTGAAAAGGGAAAAGTTATGGACTTTTAACTTACAAACTATTGAACTGATTTTGATTAAACTTGCAATGAAAATTGCTTGGACAAATTGCGACTTGCACAAACTGCTACGAATCGCGATTCTTCTCCACGGCTAAAAAATAGACGTCCTGCAACGGGTTGCAGGTAAAAAAAATGTTAATACGATTCAAAAGCACTTATTCTGAAGTTTATTTGAATAAACATTTTTGACTTTAACTTGCTAAGTAGTAAGTAAGTGAGCGAGTGAAAAATCCATAGTGCAAGTAAATACACAGAAACGAGCAAGTACAACAAGAGAAAACAAGAGAATGTTATGTTACAAACTTTTGCACTTCTCCAATTTGGAAGCGGACGCACTATTTGGCGAAAGTTGACTTAATTGCCTGCCGGTCCCGTAGACCAGGTTACACCTGCGCTGGTCACGGCGCACGGCCCGGACAAAAGGAATTGGAAACAGTTAAATTTATGTACTCCGACCGAGAATTTTGTGCTGCATGCTGAAGATTTTTTGCAGCCATTCAGCAATGTCTCTTGCTATGAACGGACGGGCGAGAACGTTGTTTACTATCCAAACACTTAAATATATGTTCTTCGTTTTCAGATGAACGGATCGACCTGCCAGATAATTTTCTAATAAAAGTACTAATCTGAACTACTTATCTTTTTATATGCACGTAGGCGGTAAAATATGTAACAGTAGTTATTTGAAAGGAATGTCAAAACCGCATTAGTCAAAGCATCACAAAAATACGTATATTGACAGATAGACAGAAATACCTTTTAATAATTATTTTATACACTGTCAAAGTAAAAATTTTATAATATAAATATTTATAACGACCATACAGTCCAACAGCAATATATTTAAAAAATGTGTCTATGATTCATAAGATGCTGCACTGAAGTCTGTCGCATTGACGGTTGTTGCGATTTTCTCATTATCTTGTCTAAGTTGAAGAGCGCGCATACCGAAGTTACGTCTCTCACAGCGCAGATGTCTTCCGGGCGCAGCGGAGTGCATTCTATTTTAACAAACTTTAAACGACTGACATTTAAAAACGAACAGGGAATCGAAATTCGTTTACTTCGACTATAGACCTTATGTAGATGCGACCGCTCTGCCGTCACTTTCAAAACTACTTGTACAAGGAAATGAACTAGTCTATTATCAGCATCTGTGGTTATGAGATCTTTCGTATCAAATTAATTTTTGTTTTATATTCTAATATGGTGATGGTTAAATTTTTAGAAAGAGAAGTAACTGTAGTTTGTTTTTTTTTGTTATAAAAATGGTATGTAAACCTTACCATTTTTAAATCAGTTTTAAAGTTTATAATAACTACCAAAAACCAATGCAACATCATACAACGCCCCATCCGATTGTTAAGACTAAAAATTAACGGAACAAATACTATGTATAACTTTTACGCTTTAGAAGCTGTTTGTGAGTAAAGATGTAAAATATAGATGCAACAATAAGGATAAATAAGAAACAATAAGAAAATGTAACAACAGTACTCGTAATACCTGCATCTGGATTGGCAGCCGATTATACCTTTATAGGGAAATAAGCCCTTTCAAAACAAATTTGTATGAAATCTTATATTTTACCAAGAAAAATGAATAATACTCATTGACGTTGCTACTTGTACATCAAAATATCGAAAATATATTTGATCCTTTATTTCTCTGTCCTCAACAGCAACAAGAGATAACTTTACCATGAAAGTATGATAATTAATCTTTCGGTTGACTACTACTACTACACATATCAACCTACTCCTGGATAACATTATATCTAAAAAAATCATTTAAATCGGTGCATAGGTAGATGGAGGAGATATGCGCGAACATACATTAAAAAAAAACAAATTCGTTTTAACCCTTAATTCGACGTTGTATAGTATTCTATACGTTTACATCAAGAAATTGTATGTATCTGTTCGAAGAATCGATACTTTAGTGGTATTTTCTAATTACGGGTTCTGGCAACACCTTAAGTTGGATCCATAGCCAAATGTGCAAGTCGCAAAATGTGCAGGCTGTGTAAAATGAGCAAATCGCAAAATGGGCAGATCTCACATTGAGCAGATCGCAAAATGTGCAGATCTCACAATGAGCAGATCGCAAAATGTGCAGATCTCATATTGAACAGATCGCAAAATATGCAAGCAGATCTTATATTGAGCAGGTCGCAAAATGTGTAGATTTTGAAATAGAGCTAATTCAGCCCACTGTAAATACCATTATATTATCTAACGGTGACTGTACCTACTTGAAATTTAATAATATCTACTTGAAAGATTACGGACTATGACGGACTTATTGTAAAACCTTTTCATTACACTTTGGCATCCTTCCTTCTTGCTAGTTATGATACATCTTTTCTGTCATGCGTGACATTATAGAAAAATAAACCTTTATCGTGTCAACAACTTAATGGTTATGGCCGCATAACTTCTACGCTTTTAAAACAAAATAAAGTAATACCTTTTATTAAAAAACAACTTAAGTTATTGGTTTCATCTGAGGTTCTGCCATTATTTAACAAAAACGATGGATATACAAATAAGTGTAAATCAAAAAGGGAATAAGACTTTGCTACACGAATGTTACCGTTACAATTTAAAGAATAAAAATCCAAGTGGTAGCTATTTGTGGATATGCGTTAAAAGAAGTGATTGTTGTGCTTCTGTAACTACCAACAATCTGATGAACGAAATATTGCGTAAAAGTGTGCACACTTGTAAATCTAATGAGATTGAGAATGATATTTACATGATGATAAAAAAACACAAGAGGATATTTGTAATGATATGGGTCCTGTTCAACAAATTTACGAACGCAACATGGAAGATTTATTGTTTCAGGATGATAAATACAGTGGCCAGTTGTCACCTTTTGTAGCAGTACGAGACAGTTTGCACGGAGCCAGAAAACGGTTTTTGAATTCAAAAGCCGCTAGTAGTATAAAATTGGGAAGTCTGGCGCACGCTTCCCTGGGAATGGATCTAGAGTCCCAGAGTACTGGAGTTCACAGATACAAGAGTACCTGAGTACTCGAGTTTTAGGATAAGCTAAACGCCAGAACAAGAGCGCCTCTTGGGAGGCGCTGTCTCTGGGCGTTTCGCTCACTGAAACTCGAGTACTTAGGTACTCTTGTATCTGTGAACTCCAGTACTCTGGGGACTCTAGATCCATACCCAGGAGAAGCGCGCGCCAGACTTCCCAATTTTATATATTACTTATTGTATTTTACTGTAGTCAACGTGGTAAAAAATGGAGTACCAATGAACTACTCATGTTAGTACGAGTATGTGAGGTAAATGGTTTTGTTGCTAATTAATAATAGTATTCTTAGGTTTATAAGCACCTGAGTACTCGTTAATCTGAGAATCAGAGACCCATCCTTCAGGAGAATTGCGCGCCGGACTTCCTATTTTATACTATAATAATTAGTTGTAAGTATATGATGTACAGTCATTATACAAGATTTATCTATTACATACCTTGAAGAGCTCATAAGCCTGATAAGTCTTAGGTGTTTGAACATTGATGGATTTAATAGAAAAATCTTAAAATAAAAAAACAAATGTTTCTCAAAAAACTTTATTATCCATACACCACATATTTAGACATTTTACATTTTTTAAAGCGCATACATTTGAATGATACATACAAGTCAATACCTCCGATGATCTATTATATTTATCATATAAACTAATAATACTTGGGCAACCCTTATCTTCTAAATTATAAATAAACTTATTTTCTAATAAATCTCTTAACCATAATACTTTCTCAAAACCTTTCGTGAATATGCATTTGTCTTTTAAAATTCTTGCTATATCTGTGTAATCTTTAAAACTATGATACGGTATAAATCCTTCTTTCCAAAATATATTTCTGTTCCTCTCTATCCAGCATACTTGCTTTCTTTCTGTTTTAGATAAGTCATAAAATGGAAAGGGAGGTCTTACTAAAAATACTTGCATACGATTATTACATAAAATTGCCAATTCTTTTAAAATAAATTTGTTGTCATCGGATTTGAAGCCTTGAATATCTACAATGGCGTTCATGATAGTTTGCGAACTATATTACTCAGCGGTTTATATTCAATTAATCTATCGTTTATTATTAAACAATAGGCTGTTGTATTATCTGGAATATCTTCCAAGCATTCAATTTCTAGTCGTACATCAACGGGTCCAGATTTTAAATTTTCGTTTTGTCTTGTACAATCAATTACAAACAACGGAGCAGTCCCTTTAAAACTGATCAGATCGAACAACGGGTCAGCTGGTGTGTTATAATACGACTGACGAAATCTGATGTACATGTCATATAAAATACTATATCGGTTTTGTTTGAAATTTAAATTCATAGCCTCATAGGGATAATATTGCGAATTTAAAAACAATCTAACGTTAGAAACATTACAGTGATCAAATATGGTACTGTTATTTATTTTACTGTGTTTTCTGTTAGTTTGTAATCCTAAGATAACATACCGTGGTTTTTCTACTTGAGAAGTAGTCTTAACAGACCATGAGTGTTTTGTGGTTTTTGGTAAAAGAGGATATTCATATAAGTCCCAGTTTCTGAACGCTATTTGAATAGGTTTATCTTTTTCCAACTGCCGCAATAATATTAACCTTTCACGATCGGATACTTTAATATGAGGTACGCGCCACTGTACCTTTTGTAGGTTCACTTCAACATGTGTAATATCAGTATCCACGATATTAAAGCTGTTTAAAACTGAATTACTTCTGTTTAAAATCAGTTCATGCTTACAGTTCATAATAATTTTGTTATAATCTTCTGCAAAGCCTAATATCTTATTCAAAGGTACTACAACGCTAAAGTGTCCATCACCTTTAAAACCGTCTAATTTCCAACCCCATAAAGCGGCTACTCTATTATCACCTTTATTCATGGATATACATGATTTTAAAGTTGTTGTTATTCCACTATTCTTTGTACGATCTATTTCAATGCCATTCAGTTCATATCTGATGTCTTGAAACAAGAACATAAAAGGGTTGTTAGTAAAAGCCAAATCTTTCTTGATCGGTTTTTGGTCTTTCCCGATCGGCGTAGCATACCCTTCGATGTAAATAGAACTAGCGGACGGGAGTACATATAAGTCTTGTTGTTGTATAGGTATCCGAATTTCATCGTTTTCTCTGAAGCTATTACTATAGGGACTGTACGTATGTATTTCATAACTCTCAATTGTGTTATCAAATTGCGGTACATCAGAAATCTGTAGGATATTCATATTTTAAATCCAAGTGCTTGAAGAAATTTCTTATTAGATTTTGTTATTTGCTTAATTTTTTTAATACGTCTGCTCACTTTAGAATTAGAAGAACTATTGAGTTTTTGCAATTTTGTATTCACATTTTTATCAAAAACAATCATTTTGGTCTACGGAAGTATGTAAATGTGTTGTAAATACTTTTTTTAGTCACTGGTAAAGCTATAATGTTCTATGGTAAGTTCAAGTACTGATGGTCCAATGGAGTTTTAAGCACTAATTCACGTATTTATGTGACAGTAATACAATTATGTAAGATCCTCCCACACAAGATAACATTCGATCCTTATCACAGACAATAGAAGAATGTTCACTTGGTGATTTGATTCATGCCATTTATTTGGATCAATACATTAGATTGTCATCTTACAAAATCGTAATATGTTTTCCAGAAGTTATTGAGAAATTTAAGACACAGATGACCACAATTGTAGGGATGATTCTTTTGGTGATTGTCATAGTTGTAATTTATACGAGACCCTGCGTATTGTATAAATTCTGTAGGAGGTTTTAAATTACCGTAGCTATCAAAGTATTCAACGTAGTCTCTAACCTTCACATAGGCTACCCAATGAGAACCTGCATTTTGAGAACTGTCTAAATTAATAATACCACATTCTATTGGTTGGGGACATTGTGGTAACTGATCTCTCATAAATACACCTCTAAAGTATGGGATATCTCGAGCATGCTTTAGAATATCAATGTTAGTAAGAGGTCGTTTGGGTAGCCTACGATTTAGTTTTTTTTATTCGTTTTCTTGGATAAACAAATTCTTAAACCATTTTTATGTTGCTTCAGTTGTAAACCTTTTCCAATGCATACAGATTCAATTTTTTCATTGTGCCTTTTAAGTTCTGAAAGTCGTTTTCTAGCATTTTTAACTTCTTCAATAACCTTGACAATGCCCGAAGCTCCTCCAGCCAAACTGCCAACAGCAGATAGTCCAGCAAATATGGGTATAAGCGGTAAAAATCCACCAGTCTTTGGTACAGGAATTACTCTGGGAAGTTTAATAGAAGAACTTGGTGCAATTTCTCGAGCAGCGGCAATTGCTAAATCAATAGCTGCTTTCTTGCAGGTTGGTTTGATATTTGAAAGACGTTTCTTTGTGTGGGATATAATGTGCTTTAAATGCTTCTTAAAACCAGCTCTGGAAACAAGATTTTTGTTTTTGGTAGTGCTCTTCAACCCTGCACCAGTACTCACTTTAGCCAGCATTGCTTTGTTGACAAAATGTGCAGCTAATTTCTCACCAAAACTTGAATCGGGTGCTGTTGCCCGTATCTTTGCCATTTTCATCAACTTTAAATCAGCTTTATGACGACTATCTAAAGATAAGCACCTGTTATATGCAATGTCGTGTTCTTTGCAATATTCGTCCAAAAGATTTATACCTCTGTCTCCTCGAATAAGTCTTTTTTGTAATCTTGTTCCAGGACCACAGTAATTATAACCAGGAAAGTGAAGTTCAAATGGTAAATGATTTATTAACCAATTAAGAAGACTGCATCCTTTCATGCTCTTTTTAAAACTAAGACCGCAATACTATGTTTTTTATTTTAATATAACTTTACACAATGTCAGAGTGATAAATCCAACTATTTTCACTGGATGGTAGTCCCCACCATTTTACTAAAACTTTATTATTTTTCTTTCTTAAAACCTTTTCCACGAGATATAAATGAGAATGCATTGTCTTCTGCAGTTCATGACCATAAAATGCACCAAGAATTGGTTGAAGTCTTGAATCTTCTAAAATGTAGGTTAATGGTGAAGTTTTTTGTACCTTATTAATTTTGAAGATTTCTGCAGACCAATTAGGTGTGTAGCCCTTTTCAAAGGCTCCTTTATACTTACTTACACGTACATAATCACCAACTCCCAATTTTTTTTCTTTATTTGTATTGCAGTCAATCTTATGTATTCGTGCGTATCTCTCTAGTACGGATTTTTTATTGTAATGATTAATTTCAACGGGTTTACAACCTATAGTTCGATGGTATGTATTATTGTAGTGTTTAATTATGTCATTCAGTGTATTATCAATCCACACATAGTTACCCTTTAAACTGAATGCCTTGTATAATTTAGATTTAACAGTTCTAATAAGTCTTTCCACGATGGAAGCCTTTTTTGTTGAGTATGTTGAATAATGATTAATGAAAAAGGAATTCATGAGATCTTTAAATTTATTATTATAAAACTCTTTCCCCAAATCAGTTTGTAAGCTTTTAGGTATTCGTCCTTTTACAAGTAATGTTTTAAAAGCATCACTTACATCATTTTTCGTCTTACGTTTTAAAGGAGAAGCCCAAGCGTATTTTGAAAACGTGTCAATTATTATGAGAATGTATTTGAAGTTTGAGTTCTTCTTATAAATGTTTTGCATGTCGATTAAATCGGCTTGCCACAAATCATCTATATCTTTCATTATAACATGTCTTCTCGGAAAGTTTAATCTAGCATTTCTGTGTATCTCATTCACAACATCTACTTTGCTCATTTTTTTATTACGCAACCAATTTAATTTATCGTCTTTCTTACTGTAATCGAATAATACTGATAATGAAATCGTTAAGTATCTTCTTTTATGCCTTTATGATGTCAGCCTCTTTTAATTCTTCAATGATAGCAAGAATTTCATTGTCATGATTACTGTTTCCCGCATCTTTAGAAGCAACTAATATCTTTAACCGTTCAATTAATTCGTTGGGATCGTCCCAGTAAATCAAATCAGTATTCGATTTATATTTTTTCAATTTCGGCAGACTGCCACCTTGTTTTGCAATACTTGTTGTAGGGCTTTTAAAATTAGTCGATGAACAACTAGCTTCAATAAGAGGTTTTATTATTTCGCGGTATTTGAGACTCTTATCACCTTTGATTTGTCCATTTGGATCAAAATCCCTTTTATGGGCGTTACTGATTGATAACATATCTTTATATACAAGTTTATCTTTATCCGAAACAAGTCCTAAGTCAGGTTTCTTCTTTAGCAATAACTCTCTTATGCCTGGAGTGAGTTCATATGCTTTATCATCTAGTGTGACATAATAAATAGGATCATTACTCAAAGCGTTATCTGTCTTAGACATTTTGACAGTAGATTTCCCCATATACAATTCTTTATTTTCGTTTCTAATACCAAATGGTATATTAACACCTATTGTGTCATAGATACTAACTAGGTCATCCTTTTGCAAAGAAGCGCGCTTAGCAGCGGCTTGCTTGATATACTGAGTAAGACTCTTTTTTTCTTCTTTGCAATCAAAGTTACTGGTATCAGAAAGATTACTATTGTAGTATTCAGTGTCTTCATAGTTTGATGATGTTTCGGAACCATCATTTCCGTTTTTATTCATGATAGAAAATTCACAGTCTTGTTTAGAATAATTGTTTTGTTTAATGAAAGCCGTTAATGGCTTGGAAACGGGTTTTAAAATTTTTGCCATAGCAATGTCAGTTTCATCTTCCACGTCTCGCATAGCTCGTATTTTAGATTTTATTGAATCAACTGATTTTATTAGTTCTTCTTTAATACTTTGCTCCATCTTTCAACTAAATATACTTCTGTTTTTCATTAAAAGTAAATTAAGAATGATAATAGGTATAACAATAAGATTTATTTAAAGAGCATGCTAATTCAAACTTATGAAGACGTCAAACCCTTTTCTATATCTTCCATTCTTTATTGCACTGTCTTTATTAATGACTAAAAATGTATGGGGTTTCTTCCAAATAGTCGAACACATAACTTTGAACTGCGACCATGAGATATCGCTATTTACATGTTCATCATAAACATGTTTTAAATTTGTATCATCTTGTTTAAATACAACTAGCAAATTTGCATTATCACGTATCAGTTGTTTTGGAATTTTTGAGTAAGTCTGTGTTAAATAAAAACAGTCTATTTGTTTATGGCGTCCCATACAAAAATAATTACGTATATTAGTTTGATTTTCGCAAATAACATCATCAAATATCATTACAGATTGTGGCAATGCTTTATTAGGATGAAGAACTTCTTTATCGTCTTTAAAAACAAAATAATTAACTTCAGGTATTCTTGCTAATATATGAGACAAAAGTCGATACTTTGGTTGAAACGAAGTCTTTGAATAAAGATATATATTTTTAAATTTTAATCCTTTAGGGTGCAACAGTAAACTGAGCATAACATTGGTTTTTCCACAGTCTGACGGTCCGCATATTACGCAGCGAATGTTATTCGGTAAAAGAACACTATGCCTTGCAAATGATTCAGACTTTAAATCAATATTGATGTTACTTACTTCTAATGCTAGTGGTTGCTTAATCCAATTCATGTTGATGTTTAAGAAAGTCAGTGAATGCTTAGTCTATTTATACTCTTGAAATGTTTTAGGTAAGTATATAATAAAACAAAAACCTCTTCAAATATGTTTATTTTATTACAATACTATTTAATACAATACAGCCAATCAGAATTGAAGTCCTAATCAAGTACCTTATTAACATTAAACACTTAAAAAGATTTCCTGTGCGATACTGAAGAAGCAGCAACATCATACTTTTTGATTCGACTTATAATATTATATTATGGTACGCTATGTTTACATAAACACCGGTTACCTCTGATACATCTGACACATCTGTTGGTTACCTGATAAACCGACAACTATCGTAACTGATATCATCTCAAATCAATAGTAATTCTAATCTGATTGAATACTGCAAGTAAATGAATCGGTATATTATTATTATGTATTTACTCGTGGAGAAGTGCCAAATAGAACAAGATTATTCACGTAAGTATCAAAACAATGTATCACAATGACCCCAAGGTAGCGTAGAACTCTGATTCGACATTATTTGTCTCTTGTCATCATTTCGATTAAGAACAAGTTTTTTAATTTTCTGAGTGTATATAACATGTTTCATTGATCTTATAACACTCATTTTAAATTTAATATTTAGGTTATCATTTAATGTGTTTCGATACTGGGTTGGAGTGATACGTTTCGTAACACATTTAGAAACACCCTTAGCTTTTTTTATTTGACATTTTTCGCTCTGTATGCAGTATAGTTTAGCTCTTAATCCTATAAACTCCTTTATAACATCACCCCCCATTTCATCTTTGAATAGGCCGGGAATTTTAGTATTTTGTCTCGGAATATTATACATGTTATATTCCTCAAAATTGCTTGTATCGAACTCTGACAAGTTTGTTTGCATATCCTTATAAAAGTCTTTCGTTGTTATCAAATAAAGAAGACTGTCTGTATCGGTGTAGCATAATTTCGCATTTCTATTATATTGAATTTTCATAAAATCGTAATGAAATCGATATAAATGTTGTTTGGCGTATTCTAAGACAGAAAAACCAATGTATATTGGTCTATCTAATGTGACCTTTTCTTGCTTAAGCTGAATAGCCACAAATTTTTTTGAAAATATACTAATACTGTGTAAGTTGGGTTTTGCAATAAATTTTTCAGCCCCATTCTTTTTATTGGTTTTGTTATTAATATCTCTCCATGTAGTTATCAGTTTTACATCTACTTGTTTTCTTCTATTTTCGATCGTCTTCCCGAATATAGCATTATTTAATAATTTAAAAAAGTCTTTTTCAAATGTAGATTTAGAAGCTTGACGTAAGCGAGTATTTAACTGAATATATTTTTCCAAATATCTTTCTTGGCGGAATTTAATAATGCGATGTATTTTACTCAAAACCAAACCATGCTTCAAACATTCTTTTAGATACACGTAGTGTATAATGTAATTGAATTTATTATAAAGACTAGCGATTAATTTCTTTGTTCTTCCACCCGGTGGAACAAATTTTTCTGGAGCAAAGGGTAGGTCGCTATGAGTTGTATGTAAATGATCTGGATAAAACAAGTCTACTTCTAAGATGTACCCATATTCTGAATCATCTGATATATTGAGAACATTAAATTTAAATAATTCTTCATTAGATAAAAACCTAAAATCTGATATTGGCATTTTTTGCATCATTGCATAACCGTATAAATTATTACAATCGAGATATATTAGAAAGGTAGACGGTTTAGAACAGTCATATTCTGAAAGGTATTTGTTATTAGCTTGAGCGTGTCTCATAGAACATTGTGCTAAACCTCCGCGAATACCCTTTTCTAACATTTGATAAATATCGATGTCGCTTATTAGATCTAACTTTACACCAGTGTGCAAAAGCATTGCATCCCAGCTTAAGCCAGGCGACGTTACATAGAAAACAGGATCAAGCTTATAGTAATATAAACAACTGTTCCTAAATTTTTCAAATATATCACACAATAACAATACGTCACTTTTGAGGTATAGGTCTGTGTACTCTCCAAGAGAACGAACATTGAACACATCCCAAACTTTTTTCGCTCTCAAATACTCTTCGTCACTTATGTGCTCAGATGTTAAACTATTAAAAAAATATTTTTTTGATGGAATTTGGTTCACACTGAATTTAGACCATGAATCAACATAATCATAGGGATACACACCTTTTTGTTTAACTAAATGAAACTGCACCTTATTTTTAAATTCATTTGATAAGTGACAAAAGTCTTGTTCCTCAAGACTTTTACTCAACATATCTAAACTGGAACTAAGGAATTGAAATGAGTCTATAAATTTTATTTGCAAGGACCGGGAATTAGACAATTCAAAGTATTTCGTAATTGTTAAGTATTTTTCTTTAGTCTTTGGAATAATTTTAATATCACCGGCATATTTAACTAATTCTTTAATAAATAAGTGCGAATCATAGTTTGTAAGATTATGAAATATTACTGGAATAAAGGGCTTAGTTCGAAACAATATGTTACACTTTGAATGAGCAGCTCCGCGAAATTCTGATGTAATGTGATCATGATCATGTACTTTGTCGTTGACTGTGAACGATTCCCGGCAAATATAACAATGGGATGCATTACGATATTCGTTCTCTTCTTGCTTAGTAAGAGGTTTCATGACTCTATGACTACGGAGTATCTCATCAATAAATAATGAATCTTCAATTAAACGTCTTATAAATACTTCAACACAGTCTGGACCTCTATAAGAAACAAATTTGTTTAAGCTAGGATCATATGCACAACACACGTAATAAGCAAAGCATGAAGGTCTATGTATTTTGTAAGTTTCAGTATTACCAGTAATGCTTTCAGAATGATTACATAACAAACTTTCAAAATCCGCATATATAACAAACTTATGTTTTTGTTGTCTTTCGAAGTTCTTGAAAAATAGTTTAGTATTAACTTCGGGCAATACAGCTAGAGTTTTTGAACAGTTATGAGCATCAAGTTTAGCCTCAGACGGAAAAAACTGTAAACAGCTTTCACAGAAGTGAGTTTGTCCATGATGACGAGTCATCTGTCTACGCACAAGCCGTTCAAGATCTTTTATCAAGCAATAGTGACCACATTTGTTTTTTTCAATATACAACAAATTAACGTGGTTGCTTTTTCTTTCATTTGTAATATATAAAGGTCCGGTTATGGTATGTTTCTTATCAATACCGTACACAGTAATACTTATACATGGATTATTTTTCTCAAATAATTTTATATCACATGGAGTCGGCGGGAAAGCCATACCCCTTGTCTTTAGTACTGATGAATAATAAGGATAAGAACTTGTTCTATTTACACTTTTTTTACTAGGATATAATGCAGCAACTATGCTCCACGCAAAACAAAAGTTGTCATTATTTCTTATATTAAGACAACTCTTTGTATTTTTTATAGCTTTAGGTAATTCTAAGTAACTACCGCCTCTTAAAGGCGAATACTTGTTTATGTTTACCTCAAGATGACTTACAGATTCAAACGACCAGCCGGATTCAGAATGTTCAAATTCAGATAATTTTTCCTTTAAAGTACTGCTAACATTTGAATACATTTCATTAAGATCTGTATTACAAAATACTGATTCATACTTAGAATTAAATGATTTTATCTGTTGCCAATCTGATTTGGGCAAAACAAAATTGGCAAACATTTCGAAATTAATTTTAATACATTTGTGTTTCTCTAATGCTGAACTAATTAATTTTTTTACAACTTGATCTATATCACACAGAAACTCTTCCGGTATCAAATAAATACAATTTTGAAGTGGGTTTACTTTGTATGTAATGATTCTATTCCTAAAGGCAGTGGCGATTATGTCTACATTTTCTAACTCAGTTTTTAAAATACAATTTTTCTTATGTAAATTTGTCCTTAAGTGATACTTGTAACTAGTTTTGTCTAGCTTAATATTACATTTGTCGCATGTAATACTATTACTTGGAACCCTCTCTGAAAAAACAAAAAGTAAATATTTGAATATGAGTTTAATTACATAGAAATTACGACTAATAACATAATTAAGAAGTATTTAATTTGTCTGTATACAAAGACATAATGGAACATAATACTATACCTAAGTACTACTAGAATTGGATTACGATAGACGAAAATAAGTAAGCTAATCAATTCAAGGGTGATTTGATGTGCTCACAAAAGATACCGGCACGTCTTTAAATTGTGACTTAATGTCCTTTAAAAAGTCAACCAAGTGATGCCAAGCTTTAGTGTTGTCATCGCTTTTAGTTTTTAAAGTTAATATTGATTTGCGCCACCTCTGTTTTGGTTTAACGTTTTCCAGTTCTTTACACATATAAATTTTAAGGTCGATATAATGACTACCCTGTAGATCATTTTTGTATTGTTTTGTATAGCCGTTGGCAACGCGACGGTAAATATACGAATTTAAGTCATCAGTACCGTACGTATCTTCAACGACGCCATCACTATCATCACCCAGGATATCATTTGCAGTCGTTCGTTTTTTCCCTCTTTTGTCCTTTAATACTTTCTTTACTGTAGCTTTTGTGCTGGAAGTATAAAATACATTTGTTAAATAATTGATAAATAAAAATAATGTTCACATACACACACACACACACTCACACTCACACACACACACACACACACCACATGGTACTAGAATCAACTCTAATATGGTCGATACTTTAGTAACTTACCCTTTATTTTTATCAGCTTTTACTGTATGGATTTCATCAGTTGTAGCCGCCAACTTCTTTTTAGGTATTTTATAATCTGACAGCTTAGCCTCTTCCTTAGATCTGGAACAACAATAACAAAAACGTTAAACTAATGCTATAATAATAGGCAAATAAAAGTATATTATAGCATATAATTACGGTAACAATTATTAATAATGATTACCTTTTAGATTTTTTCTTAGCATCTTCATCATGTTTCCTCTTCGCCGCCTTTGCCTTTGTCTCAATTACAGGCGCCGTAGACGGGCCAGGCTCTGCCATATTGATAAGTTCACTCGGTGCGGTAACCGGCGGCGCCGGCGGCAGCGTCACGCGCTTATCCGTCTGTACACTTGACGATGAAGAAGACGAGGAACTGGACGAACTCGATGAACTCGAGGAATCGTATGCGTCGTCTGAGAATAAGTTGCTCTTAGACCTGAAATAATAAATCACATTACTTACATCTTTTCTTTGTTGTAATACTTAATGGTTAAAAGTTTTAGTTTTTTCCCAGAGTACTCAAACCACAACAAATTAGCAGTACGTCTTTTGCATGGTAGTAATGAATAAAATCGTAAGTATTTTGTACTCGGGTACTCGAAACTATAACAAGTAAGTAGTTAGCAAAAATGCGTTCGTTTGTTATATGAATAGAAGTAACAATGTGTGTACCTGAGTACACAACCTATAACACGTAGTAAATAATATAACACCGCTTATCCGTTGTAATAATGAATAAAAGTGACAATTTGTATACTTGAGTACTCAAACTACTTACTACGGTGTCTAAATATCAAATATAAGTGAATAAGTATGAGTACTTACATCTTTGTTGATGATTCTTTTCTTTTTTAAACAACACTTGCTAAGTGATTTCAATAAAAGCCTCTAAGCACACCAACAAGACTGTTACGTCGTTATGGTGAAGGGGGTATATTTATAGGTTTCAGTAACTTTACATGTGTTAGTTTTTATCATACAGATCATAGCAATAGCAAGCTAAGCGTTATAGCCAAATTCGTATTCTCAATTATTGATATCGCTCACACACAAACAAAACACAGGTATCACAGTGCATAGCTACTGCTGCACGCTACTTTAAAATGAATCACATTAGATGGATGTCTAAAAGAGAAAAGGTCATAAGTAACACCCTTCGTAAAACATTCAATTCTAAACTTTAATACTCTTAGAATAAGAGATATGGTTTGTACCCAATATCATTTTAATTCTGTTAAAATTTTGTAAAAAAAAACATTACTTTTGTTTAAATCTGTTAGCGAGTGGACGTGTACCTTCGAGGATATAAGCAATGTCGGTAAGTATTATATTATATTCAGTCCAGAGTAAAACGGTAAAAAATAATTGTACTCAATAAGTGTACTCACCCGGAGTATTGGTCATAATGTATAATGTTTTTATTTCAGGACACTGAAGATCTTTTTCCATTCATCTCCGCCAAACCATTTGACTTAAGTCGCAGCCCTGAGTCAGAAAACCAAGGCGAGGATGTTGTCGGTCCCATAAGACATACAAGGAGACAAACCAAAGTTGGTTTCTACACGAGCATGAAGAAACCATCCAAGAAAGCAACAAAAATCATCAAAATTGAAGTGTACGACGCACAAACTCTAAAAGAACAAAACCAATGTGAGCCTGAAATCAGTGCTCAATATGTTGCTCAAAGCATATTTGATAATGTGTATTGTGACGTTAGAAAAGTGTTAAAAGATATACAAGATACGCTGTACCAATAATTTAATATTCGAATAACTATGTAACCTATGTAATAATAATAATGATGTACCTCTATGTAATAATAATAATGATATTTTGTTAAATAGTATTGATAGTAAGTAAACGATTTGTATATTATTCTTCAATGAAATAAAGTGAAATTGGTAATATCCTTGTAAGAATTTCTCTTTAATACCTACCCACAAACACTATCATTATATTGTTTGAAAATCTTGTGTAACACTTGAATAATTATATAAAAAATATTCTCAATTTACTATAGTCTCGCATAATTATGCAAGACAATAATATAAACAGAGACTGTAATGTCCTACCTGAATAATAAAGTTCTCAGATTCACTATCAGTACCTATTTAGCAACAAGACCACTTTACCTCACATACTTACATGAGTAGTTCATTTGTACTCCAATATTTAAAACGTTTTTTAAACGTACAGGAAAATACGATAAGATTTTTTATGACAAATGCATATTCACAAATGGTTTTGAGAAAGTATTATGGTTAAGAGATATTATATTAGAAAATAAGTTCAAACACTTATGACTTATTATCATGCTTATGAGCTGAATTATAATATAAAATAGGAAGTCCGGCAGGCAATTCTCCTGGGGGGGGATGGATCTCAGATTCTCAGATTAACGAGTAAGTACTTACTCAGTTAGGTACTCCTAAATCTAAAAATACTATTATTAATTAGCAACAAAACTATTTACTTACCTCACATACTCGTACTAACATGAGTAGTTCATTGGTACTCCTATTTTACCACGTTTTGACTACAGTATAATACAATAAGTAATATATAAAATTGGGAAGTCTGGCGCGCGCTTCTCCTGGGTATGGATCTAGAGTCCCCAGAGTACTGGAGTTCACAGATACAAGAGTACCTGAGTACTCGAGTTTCAGTGAGCGAAACGCCCAGAGACAGCGCCTCCCAAGAGGCGCTCTTGTTCTGGCGTTTCGCTTATCCTGAAACTCGAGTACTCAGGTACTCTTGTATCTGTGAACTCCAGTACTCTGGGACTCTAGATCCATTCCCAGGGAAGCGTGCGCCAGACTTCCCAATTTTATACTACTGCCGCTACTTTAAAAAAACTAAAAGATGTCGTTATACCCGATGGCTTGGCGGAAAAATTTTTGGTGTCTGAAGATGGGCAGGATGAAAAAATATTAATTTTTTGTTTATCTGACGCCAAGAAGATCATCAAGCATTCTGCATTCGACGCCTGCCTAGGTGACGGCACTTTTAAAGCTTGTCCCAGACCATTTAGTCAGTTATACACAATCCATGTGGATTTGTATTCCGATGGTAACTCGACAAATGTTGTGCCCTTAATCTTTGCCCTTTTGCCTAACAAGAAGCAAAGCACATATGTTCGTTTGTTCGAACTGTTAAGAGACAAAATACACTTGAATGTGCAAGAATACATTTGCTGTGCAGAAAAGGCTCCAATTAATGCTGTGTCAAAATATACCCTGCAGCAAGAATACATATTTGCTACCAACATTTTAAGAAAGCAGTTTGGGACAATGCGAAATCTTTTGGTCTCACACAGTCAAGTGAACAAAGACAGGTGGTACGTCAAATTTGTAATTTGCCAATGCTGCCCGATCAATACCTGGTGCGACATCGTAAATACTTTACCGGACGAATTCAACCATTTTGTAGGATATTTTCAAACAAATTGGTATCCAAAATATAACCTTCAATTTTAAGTTGTGCTCGTTCAAAACACAGAACTACAAATGTAATTGAAGGATGGCATCATCGATTAAACGTTAAAATAACGCATAAACCAACTATATATAATTTTATAAATAAACTAAGAAGAGAGAGTATTTACGTAAGTTCCAAGATGAAACAGATAATAAAACGATATTTAAGAACAAACAGGAGACTGCGGTACAGGGTTTTCGATAAGAAAAATGAAAGTACATAAATTGGACGAATTAGAAAACAACCGAATCACATCTTCGGATTTCTTGAAGAAAGTCATATTTTTGAAAAGTGCCTATTATAAATAAATATTAAAAACAAAAATAAAGCACCGTTTGCATGTAGTCGGTAGTATACAAAATTGATATGAAACTTAATTTGTTTTTTAATAATAGGTATTACTTTATTTTGTTTTAAAAGCGTAGAAGTTATGCGGCTATAACAAAGCACCGTTTGCATGTAGTCGGTAGTATACAAAATTGATATGAAACTTAAGTTGTTTTTTAATAATAGGTATTACTTTATTTTGTTTTAAAAGCGTAAAAGTTATGCAGCCATAACCATGATGACAATCGCTTGTTGAAATCGAATAATAAACCCACTATACGGAAGAGTGATAGAAAAATCAATAGCGTTTCGTTTTGTTTTCTGTAAACAATTGTTATCTTGGCTTAATCTCCAAGTAAGTATGTTAAGTTTAACTAATTGTAATGTTTGTTTATGATAATAAATCTTTAATATTGTTTGGGTTTATTTTTATTTTTAAAGATTATTGTGACCCCTGGTTTTATGAGCAAGAATCTTTTGATTCTTTTTGAATTTTTTTTGATTTTGAATTATTTTTAATTCAGTCCTTTAGCCGCTAGCTCAAGGAGAAATTAGAACTCCCGGTATCCGGGTTACATGTAGAAACGTGTAGGTACACGTGTCCTTAACACCGGTGGTACTAACAACCCGAAATACACGGAGCCGCCAAGAAACTTTTCCTCCAAAAAACGGTTAAGTTCAACCCATCGGATTACCTCTGCTCGCCGTGGATCGGACCTGCGTGTACGAGTATAGTGTAAATAAGTGCACACTTTACGATATGTTCATATTGCGACCTGCACATTTAACGATTTACACATATTGCGACCTGCACCTTTTGCGATTTGCACATATTGCGACCTGCACCTTCTGCGAATTGCATTAGTGCACCTTTTGCGACTTGCACATTTGGCTATGGATCCCTTTAGTTGTCAAGGAAAAGTATTATATAGTCTGTGGACATTGACATCTGTCAATTGACAAAAAGGTTTGAAGCAAAATGGACGGCTGGAAGAACGTACCGGTAAGTTTTGTTATTTTACTAATTATTAGTGATTTTTATGGCGTGTAAACAATAAAGTTTTTTGCATTAAAGTCTGAATTATTATTCAAATCAATATTTTGTTTAGATTTGTTGTTTTATCCTACTAACAATCTCGTTTACATTTTATGTATAGCCCGCTATACATTTCTGTACATTCTGAAAAGGTGTTATAAAATAAAACGTATAACGGGCTATACATTTCTTGATGCTTACTAATGTTATATACCTAGTTGGAAATTTTTTGTTACTTTAGCATTTTGGTTGTTTCTGTTTTATTTCACTATGGTGTTGCTGTTGCATGTGGTTTTTTTTTGTTTTAGCGTCATGCTTCTGCACGAGCTAAAAAAATACTTGCGCTCATTCCAGCAAATGGCGAAAATTCATACACAAGTGGTGAATCGTACAATGAAGATGACGAGGAAGTCTTATATAGACCAGATGTCGAATCAGATGTTTCTTCTGATCCACCATCACTGGATCCGGCTATATTCGACATGCATTTGCTATCATCTTCTGAAGAGGAGGATAACATATCAGTCAGCCATCGTTGTAGTAACATTTCACCATCAATATTGCAGCAAGACGAGAACCTTGACCAAAACGAGCTATCTCCATCGCCATCAGCTCTATCTTTGTTACAGGAAATCCCCTTTGTACCTTTGCCATCAAATCTTACTATTAATTCACTCGAAACGTTTCCTTCACCTCATCTACCATCAACTTCTGAAATAAACAATCCTTCACCATCTACTAGTTTGCTTCAATTTCAACGCAGAACGAGAGTACAGAATCAACAAAGTTTACGCACTGAACCCAAAGCACCCAAGACACGTAAAACAAAAACAATTTCAGTAGTTTACAAGTGGAAGAAAGGTCGGTTTTTACATCGAGCGGAAATTGGTGAAGATGATTTCTAAAACAATCTAATAACACCAGATATGATGCCGACCCGTTCTTCAAAATAAGACCTTTTGTTGAAAGAATAAGACAGAACTGTTTGAAAACAGAAGAAGAAAACCGCTTTAGTATTGATGAGATGGTCATACCATATAAAGGCAGAAAAGCAGGAAAAAGAAAGCAATACAACCCACAAAAACCACGAAAATGGGGGTTCAAAAATATTGTCCGTGCTGGAGCTTCCGGTATTGTGTACGATTTTTTCCTTTATTGTGGACATACAATTTGATGATGATGAGATTGATAAGGGATGGGAAGGAAAGGCAGTGCTAGCACTTTATAAAACCATAAAAAGAAAGGCTTGTGCTGTTTATTTTCATAATTATTTTTCATCCCTGGCTCTCATACAGATGTTGCGTTAAAATACGGGATATTCAGTTTAGGAACCATTAGACCAAATCGTCTGAAGGGATGTCAAGATCTACTACCGGATGCCAAGACGTTGAAAAAGAAAGGACGTGGCGCGTCTTCCCAATTAGTTTGTAATGATCATCAACTAGTTATTGTAAAGTGGTACGACAACAAATGCGTTACGTTAGTGAGCTCATATGTAAAAGATACTGAGCTATGATAAAGTTAGTAAAAGCAAGGTTCAAGTTAATTTCCCACAAATTGTCAAGCACTACAACGCACATATGGGGGGAGTGGACCTTGCTGACATGCTTATTGCGCTATATGAAAACTCGTAGATGGTATATATCAATATTCTCGCAAATGATAGATGTGATCAACGATATCAAACCCCAAAAGAAGCCGTCCTTGTGATGACGTGAGGTTTGATAATGTGGGTCACATTCAAGCTGGCACTTCATATGGACGTTGCAGATTTTGCAAAAAGGGACAAACAAATGTTTTCTGCACAAAATGTCAGATGAGACTTTGTTTTATACCTATTAAAACTTTATCTGCTTATTTACTCAACAATTGTTTCATGATTTTATCAAAAATGTATAGCCAGTTATACACATCTGTTAAGGTGTACGGTCGCGATCAGAAAATGTTTACCAGTTTTGAAATTAGATTCTATATCACACTTTTTCAGTAAAGTATAAAATGCCATATCAAGTTACTTATTACCCTTTCAAAAGTTATTATTCAATATGACGCATCGAGTATAACAAAGAGATTGTTAATCAATTTCTGATGTTGAAACTGATTGTTTTTTTTTTGATTTGATCAAAAATGATTGTTTGAACGTCGTTTGAACAAGAGCAAAATTGTACGAAAGATATTTTTATAACGAAATAAAATGGCAAGTTTAACCCTGAAGCAAAGGGCTGAAATAATATTTCTCTTCGAAGATGGACATAGTATTAGTGCTATATCACGAGACCTCAATATATCGCGATTCACTGTGAGGTTTTGGATTCGGCGTCACGGCGAAGAAGGGCAAATAACAGATCATAGAAATAATTCATGACGACGACCGATACTAACCGCCGCGCAAATAACAGTAATGATTTGTCGTTACGAAGAGAACGGTTTCACACCGACTAGTTATTTTGCTTCTTTATATGATGTGAGTACTCGGACAATCCGACGAACTTTACACCGTGCTGAACTACACTATAGACACCATGCTATTAAAATGGAGCTGGAACCTCACCACAAAACAGCCCGGCTTAACTTTGCGCGACAACATCTCGATTTTGATTGGTCGAATACTGTATTTACCGATGAAAAAACTTTTAAATCAAGCCAAATCGGAAGATTAACTTTATGGCGCTATAATCGAACTCGGTATGATGAAGCTCATATCGTGCCTCAAAACGAGTCAGGTCGCATAAGAGTAAACTTATGGGGGTGGATGAGCCTCGACGGCGTCGGAGAACTGGCGTCGTTAGAGAATAGAGCTACTGCCATTAATTATGTGTCGCTTTTGGAAGAAGTGATGCTGCCTACTGTGCGCGTAGTGTATCCTGCAACAGAATTCCCACACATTACTTACGTTCAAGATAATGCATCAATACACACGGCCCGTGCTACTATGGCGTGGTTCAACCTGCACCGTGACATTCGTCCCATTCAATGGCCCGCTCGGTCTGCTGATTTAAACCCTATTGAAAATTTATGGGGGCTTATGGTTCAACGCTGGGGACTGTCAAAATGAAAGAAACCCTCATGCTCTTAGATCACACTCGAGTATGGGATGATATCAGAGGGACTGATCTATGCGCGTGCCTTGTTGCATCTATGCGAGATAGACTACGTGCCGTCATAGCTGCTGAGGGAGTTTATACTAAATTTTAAATAAAGATTTTTGAAGTTTTTATTTTATTATTTCTAGTTTTTTCAAAGAAGGTTTTTCCATTTCCTAGAGCGATTGATTCTCATATCATGAGAAAAAAAAATTATAATCTATGATCAATCGAATCAACATGAAATAGACATTTAAAACTTGTGATCTAAATGTGTGCATGCAATTGTGATACTTAAGGTGGTAAACATTTTCTGACCGCGACCGTACTTCTCTAGGGACCCAGAAATGTATAGTATAATATACTACCAATTTCTCAACAAATATAATACATTTTATTTTTTATTTTTTTACACAATTTCTATCAACCAAACAAGGATATTTTAACATTAAAACTTACAAATATAAAAAAATATATTTTTTAGAATTAAGGGTTAAGAAAATTCTTTATATATTTTTACAAAAAGGAGGAAACTTTGAAAAATGTACACACTAAATGAATGTATTCCAGATGCACCTAAAAACAAAGTAGCATTAATAATTGAAAAAGCTAAGGAAAAGTTGTCTACTTCTGATGAAGCAATACCTAAATTGTTTTAAAACATATTGAACCCTTTCTTGAATGCCGACCTCTATTTCGGTTACCTACTTTTGACTACACGAAATGTTTACCTCACCATAAAATATAGGAAAAACTTTAAAAAAAAGTTTTACACAGATGTTCATGATGTTAAAGTTCCCGCCACATTTGTAATGTTTTTGTTTGTAGATTATAATTTAGACAAAGAAGAATATTAGTATTTGCCTCGAAAATTAAAATTTAATGACTACCTCCTATTAATTGTAATGTGGATCTTCTCTACTTCCCTAGTGGGGAGGTTACAACATAATAAAAACACTCCACAATTTATAAAACAAGGTATTCTATTCAAATAACAAATTAAACAATACAATGTTGGTATATTACACGGTTACTGATTTAACTTCTTTCAACAAGGTAAATGATGAAATATTGCAATAACAATAAGGGTACCAGGAGTCCTGAGGTCGGTTTAGTATGTTACCTAAGAGACCAACACCAAATTTGTTGCAATGCCGACAAAAAAACAATGGTTTCACAAAAAACAAAATGCAGAACATACGTTTTATCGGTATGATCAAGCAATTATGTGAAACCTAAATTAAACTTTAAACAAAAACGGAGACAACAAAAAAAAACCAAGCAAACAAACCTAAGATCGAACACGCCTAAATGGCAGTACAAGGTGATAATGTTGCCAATAAAAAGATAATATTCATACAGTCGGCTTTTACGACACGCCAGGACGAAAGGCGGGATGAGCATTCTATGCCCGCTACACCCACGAGGACATGGTGTTGTCAATTAAAAAGAAATTATTCCTACAGTCGGCTTTTACGGCACGCCAGGACGAAAGGCGGGATAGGTATTCTATACTCGCTACATCCACGGGGACACGGTAAAGTTAAGAGTCTTCAGAAACGTCTAAACTTTTAAAATCTTTAATGTGCCATTTCCCTATACACTTCCCATTCGCGTCTTCGAGCTCGTAGACCAAAGGAGAAAGCTTACGGATAACCTTACAACGCTCATATTTAGATTAGGGCTTATTCCACCTAATTTTCATTATGCCTAATTTACTAATTTCACTAAATTTCAAATTGCCATGAGCTCATAATATCTAAATATCAAATTGTGTCATTCATAAAATGAACAAATGTCATAATGACTGACTTAAAATGTCTCATGTCCGAAATGCCTAAGAATTGAAATGTGGATTTGCTCAAATACCAAATCACAGATACGACAGAATTTCAAAAAAATTTAAACTGAAAGCTCCAGAAAAGTAAAACTACACAGTTTCATAATGCCTAATTTTTTTTGCAAACAATAAAACTTTGTGTAGCAAACTTTTATTTTATTTTATTTGTCTAATTTGTATAATCAATCATATATTAAAGAAGTGAATAAGTATATCGATTTGAAAAGCAATTCATAATGTACTTATACATATAAAGACGACGACTTATGCAATAGCAATAGGGTGTAAAATTAAAATTCAAGAATAGATTTTAAAAACTTTATTTCATTTTACTTTAATTATTAAATCAAGCTTACAACTAAAATGTAAATTAGGCTTGTTTTTAATGCAAGCGTCTTCTCAATTCACAAACATTTTTCAGAAATTTAATTGCCGTGATGAGTCCTTCATTTAATTCCCTTTTTTGAAGTTGGTACCGATTATCGTAATATATTTCATTCCGTTTTCGACTATTCACTGTAAAAAGTGAGTTCTTTATACGGTAATCTTGCCATTTGGCTTCAGATTTCAGTTTAAACAAGAATCGAATTAATGTCGGCTTATGGGGCATACGAACGTTTAGGCGTCTGTGCCATCCCTCTACAGGGTTTTTTGTGCGATGTCTGTCTTGAGTACAGCTGATCAAGGAAGCACCTAGTCGAAGCCATTGTCTTTCCATGTACTATTTGAAAATTAACATGTTGTCAGTATTTGGAGCCTTATCAAGTATTTCTAAACAGCAGTTATTAATTTCTCCTTCTGGTAATAAAGGCAAATTCGCACATAATTGTCAAATTTCCCTACCTTCTGCTGTGGCGTCGACCTTAACGGCTTTTCCTTTTTTATACACAGCACATGTGAAGTGGTAAAAACAGCCTGTCAATTTAACATTTGGGAATACGCCTTTGCATGCGTTTATATGCGGCGGTTTCGTAGTCACATTTAAACTTCTCTATTCTCATGTTTAATGTATCACGCAAAAATGAGAATAATTTGTGATACGTCACCTCTCTCTTATCAGGTAGCAATGCATAAACCACCGGTATCACATTGGTAGATCTAGTGTTTGAACTTGCATCTATATGGATAGTATAAATCTGGTAGAAGGGTGTTGGTGTCCTTTTAAAAGTACCGTCACCAAAGCACTGTTTTCCTTGTCCCGTACTCCTTCTATATATTGCCTGGATGTCGGGGTTGAAAACACCAACATTTTATCATTCGTTCCATCTTCAAATACCAAAAATTTATGTGATATCATATTTGGGGGATGTTCCGTGTCCTCTGATCGGAACTCCGATTGGTAGAAGGAGCGGGAATATTTTTTCTCATTCCTCCGATTAAGCATCATATAAACATTGTACAGTACTAGTGTAAAATAAATTATATAAAATTATTATTTATTAATGTATTAATCTGTGCACTATAATCGCTACATTCAATTATTTTAGTAAAAATCAATAAACTAAATAATTAATTTCAATTATTAACTGAATTATAATAAAACAAAAAACCCAATGACACTACTATTCGAACTATGCGTAGAATTATAAACATGTAGGCATACTATTTACAAATCTGTTAATAATAAATATTATGCTAGTAAATATTTCCTGAATTAAATTCTGACATTAAATTCTCTTTAGTTTCCAAAGTGTGATCTATTTTCAAAATAGTCATAGCAATGACAAGTCTTGTCAATTATTGTTTAACGTTGTTAATATTAAAACAAAAATAATTTAACATTGTATCTATTAATAATGGAAGATCTTGTATTTATTGCTAGAAAAGGAGGACTGATTCTTTTATTCGATGGATATGAATTTTATAAAAACAAGACATATAAAAGTGAAGCGGAATTATGGCAGTGGGCACTTGCTAAAACAAAAACACAAAACAGTGCTTCGGGTCTATAACGATCAAAGTGAGTATCAGCTTTCTTACTTATATTATGTATGTAGTTACATACCTATATCATTATTTTGTATTTCAGGAAAAAAGAACCATTTTAAAATCTAGAGCTAATACATGTACACAAGATGTAGGAAAAAATGAAATAGAAATTTCTCTACATAAAATGCGTGAACAGGCATATACGTCAAACCCTGTTAAACCACTTCCGCAAATATATAAAGAATGTGTAAATCGGCCCTTAAGAAACTCAGGTATTCATTTAATTAACAAAATTCCATCCTTTATCTCAGTAAAAAGCAGTGCGTACAGAAAAAGAAATAAATCTTATGGCGTTAAGAAACTATTTTATGGTGATGCTATTGAACTGGTATATATTTCAAGTATAACGAGTTTATTTTAGCAGACTATTCTTATAACAAGACCAGAGAAGAAGCTAAACAACACATGCCGCGTATAAAAAATTATATGGGTGATGGCACTTTTAAAGTTAGTCCAAATTGTTTTTCACAAATGTTCACTATTCACGGTGATGTCGGAAGCCACACAAATAGTACTAATGTATTGATTTATGTGCTCATGACCGACAGAACTAAAAAAAGCTACTATATTCTGTTAATAATGCTTCGAAACCACTAGATAGCTAGTGGTACCAGATATGAAACCAGTAACGTTTTTATTGGATTTTGAAATAGCATCGAAGAATGCTATTATAAAAATTTTTAAAAATGTGCAAATAAAACACTGCTATTTTCATTTTTCAAACAGCTTTATTTACAGCATGTTTCAAACGGAAAGAAAGTACATCTCACTAAGTCAAAAATGACAAGACGCATAGTTGCCCTTTCTGGCGTCCTGCCTTTACTACCGGCCCATTTGATACCTGAAGGTTGGGCATACATTATAGACGATGCTCTGAATCTTCCCAAATTGCAAAATTTTAAAAATTACATGAGTATACAATGGCTAAAAAATTCAACATTTATTGAATCCTGGTCAGTTTTTGGTTTGCAACACCGTACAACCAATCATTTAGAAAGCTGGCACAAACCACTGAATACAAAAATAATTAGGAAGGCACCAAGTCTTCTTAACTTGTTGCAAATATTGATAGACGACGCTTTGTTTCAAAAACCCATAATGAGAGGGTTAGAAGTAAAAATTAAGACAAAAGAGCACATAATGCGAGATGAATTTTTAATAAATAGTAAAATGATGCTTAGCACTGGTGAAATTAGCATAGGACATTATTTAGAAAGAGTAAAGAATTAAATAAGTTTTATTTTTGTGTTTTATTGACTGTACAGTCGACATCGTTAATATCGACGCGGACAATCGTTTAAAAATACAGTATAATGGCCTTGACTGTACTTTTGATTACGTAAAGTAAGTGATAAAAACAAAAACCATTCAATCGGAGGAATGGCAAAAAATATTCCCGCTCCTCCTACCAATCGGAGTTCCGATCGGAGGACAGGGAAAGACCCATATTTGGAATTTTGACCTCTTCTAAACGTGTAAACTCTGATTTTCGCTCACCCAAAAATTTAAGCCTGTGCCTAAGTAAAGTATTCTTTTTTTCGTCGTACGAAAACATGGTGAAGTCCGGGTCAACCTCATGCATTTCAGTAACCGTTTTTTCAAATACCTTATGCACTGGCGACATATTTTCGCATACTGCTCTGTTGCAGGTGTCCATTACGATATCTCGTACATTTTGTTCATAGTGGGAGTGACACACATGAGGACTTTCTCGAACAACGGTGTTTTCCATTTCATCTATTGTAATTGAAGCATTACATTGGTCGGACCGATTGACGCATCGCCACATGGTGTATCCTGTTTTCTTATTTTTATACCCGTAGTTAAATTTATGTCCATTGTACAAAACTGCACGGCCACACTTTTGATTTTTTATGAAAACCAGATCCATAGTTTTAAACTGTATTTAATAGTAGGTAACTAATTTGACTTAATCAAACTACAAAATTGAATAAAAATATACTACTGACAACGACGATGATGTTTGTCTAATACTTATTTTTAAGAAATTGGCATTTCAATGTAAGTGGCCAGCATTAAAGAAGATAAGTATTATACTCGTACATGAAGGTTAACACTAGCCTATTTGAAATTTAGGTATTCTGGCACTTGGTTGTTTCGAACTTATGGTGTTCTGCGATAAAGGTGTTGTGAAGTTTGTCCATTAGGAAACTAACGTATTTTAAAATTCGGCCATTTTAAGAATATGGTGTTTTGAGAAAAAAGTTAGGTATTCTGTGATTTAGGTATTTTGACACTAAGTTCTTTTTGTTGAAAGGACACTGGTCAGTGATGCTGGCCAGTTGCAATCAACACTAACTTGACATAAGATCAAATAATTGTTTGTGTTCTTATAAGAAAGAAACTAGAACATATGTGTATGTGTCAATGTGAGTTAGTCTTGTTGACAGCTTCTCACAGTGAACATGTTTTGAACCTAGTTTTTATAGTTTATTGTTATGTGTTTATTTCGGTGTGTATATAAATAAATCATATTTGAAACGCTCTCGTATATTTACTTCTACAGGTTATGGGCCCAGAGAGCGTTCATAACATTTAAATGAAGATGTTTGTGTGATTTATTGTTTTCGATGTTTTTGTAACTAAGGAATAACAGACATGCCAGAGTCCGATAAGCATAGCAACCAGAGTTGTTGACATTTTAAGGCGGTAACTAAGGAAGTATTTAATAGCCATGGAAAATATAAACAAGTTGAGAGATCATAGCAACTATAAAAATTGGAGAAAAATAACAAAATTATTCTTGGAGTCGAAAGGACTTATAGAATATATATACTTATAGAAAGAGCAAAAGATTACAATGATGCAAAAGCAAGATTCCTTATAATTAGTCTGATTGATGAAAAGTTTCTACACTACATTATTAACTGCAATTCAACCAAGGAAATTTTTGAGAAATTGGATTTGATATTTCGTTTTGATAGGAAAGAATATAATCATGAAAAAATAATAAAATTTTACAGCTACATTTCAAAAGGGAATGTAATAGATGACATAAGCAATTTACAGAATTTATTTTCAGAAATTAATTTAGTAGACCCAAACAGCATAAGCGAAGATATGCTAATGAATAAAGCATTAACAATACTACCACAAAATTTAAATTATTTTAAGACAGTTTGGGATATAACACCGAAATCAGAAAAGACCATCTTCAACCTTATCCAGAAGATACAAAAACAAATAGAAAATTCAAACATGCCTAGTACTTCAGAATGGAGTAATCAAGCATTGAAAACAGACGAAAGAAAATGTTATAATTGTGGAAAAATAGGACACATCGCTAGGGCATGTAGACAAGGCTGTAATATTTGTCATAAGATTGGTCATAATACAAGAAACTGTTTTTCGGGAAAAATTTGTAAGAAATGCAATAAGAAGGGTCACATAGAAAAATTCTGCCGCAGCTATAATTACAACAATAATGATAACCCTAGAAAATAGAAGTGCAAATTAGGTGTGCGAATGCAGAAAACTTGGTAGCGCAAGGGACTGGTATAATAAAAACCGACTTCGGACAGCTGAAGGATGTACTTTTTGTCCCGGATATATCAAGAAACCTGATCTCGGTAAGCGCTATCACAGACAATGGTGGCACCGTACTTTTTTCTGGAGACAAGGTATTTATAAAAAAATTAAATAGAACAATTTTAATTGGTTATAAAACTAAAACCGGACTTTATGAAACGGAATTTTTGGCTAATTATACTCGCGAAGCGCTACTCACTGAGAGTACCAATATCTGGCATCGGAGACTAGGTCATGTATCCGACGTGCCTCGTCTGGCAAAAATGGTAAATGGTATCAAAATTGGGGGGGAATATTCAAACAAATTTTGCGAAATCTGCGTAAAAGCAAAAATGACTCGAAAATCGTTTGGAAATAATAGAATCAAAGCAAAATTCCCTTTGGAAATAATTCATACAAACATTTGCGGTCCAATTAAAGTTCCCACTTGGGACAACAAAAAATATTTTATCACGTTTTTAGACGAGTTTACGCATTTCTGTGTCGTGTACTTGATCGCCTTCAAAAGTGAATGCCTTAGCAAAATTAAAGAATTTGTATGTTTAAGTGAAAATCATTTCAATAGAAAAGTAAAGAAAATTCGATGCGATAATGGGGGTGAATACTCGAGCAATAACCTACATGCGTGGTGCCAGGCTAAAGGAATAGTATTGGATGTAACCATACCTTACACGCCTCAACTAAATGGAAAAGCCGAAAGATTGAACAGAACCCTGATGGAGAGAACGAGGGCTTTAATGTTTGACGGCAAGGTTCCGAACTATTTGTGGGGGGAATCACTTTTAACAGCCAGTTTCCTGATCAACAGAAGCCCAACGGAAGGTAGAAACGAGACACCAGCAGAAATGTGGTTCAAGATAAAACCTAACCTATCGAACATCAGAAGATTTGGATCTACAGCTTACTACAAAACAAATTTTGGATTAAGAAAACTTGACGAAAGATGCAGCAAAGGAATACTCATTGGCTATGTTCGAAACGGCTACAAAATTTGGGTGGATGACAAGAAACAAATAATAAGAGCGAGAGATGTAAGAATAAACGAAGAAGAACAAGGAATATGTTTAGATGATGAAGAAAATATGGTTAAAATAAATGGACTCTGGCAGATGGATGACGATAAACAAATAGAAGAAGATGAAACAAGGCAAAACTCATCAGACCACAATGAAGGGTGTCGAGAAGGTGAAGATAGGAGAAGAATCATCAAAATAGATAGTGATCGAGAAGGAGAAAAGTCTAGAAGATTCAGGAAAACAGTTGAAGTTAGAACAAATGATGATGAAACATTCAGGAAAACAGTTGAAGTTAGAACTAATGATGATGAAACAAATGGTGGAACAAGTTACAATCAAACAAATGAGAGTGAGAGAATAAATGAAGAAGCTGGAAATGAGAATAGTATAAATAATGGAAACCTTTTTGAAAATGAGTTAAATTTTGATAACGTTTTACAACCAGAGGAAGATGAAGAGTTTTTAGATAATGAACAAGTTGAAGAAAGTCAGAGTCGAGTAGTAGAGATTGAAGCAGAAAATAGAAATAGTAATGAAGAAATTGAGGGAAGTCGAGCAGTGGAAAATAATAGTAGAAGAAATCAACCTGCGAGAGAACGTAGATTACCAGAAAGATGTAAAGATTATGTTATGGAGTATGATACGGAAGTTTCCTTGTTAACGTATGAAGAAGCAATAGAATCAAGAGAAAAAAGTAAATGGAAGAAAGCAATAGATGAAGAAATCAAATCGTTAGAAGAAAACAACACTTGGACTTTTGTGGATAAGAAAGAGGCTGAAGGAAGAAAACTAATAACAAGCAAATGGATCTTTACAATAAAGTCAGATGGAAGATACAAAGCAAGACTAGTTGCAAGAGGATTCCAACAAAAGTATAAAATAGATTAGTAATGGAAGGTGAAAGAAAAATAATTCTTGCGATATACTCGTATGTTGATGATGGACTAGTAGTTGGTGAGAGAGAAGAAGACTTGGTGCATGTAGTAGAAACGTTAATAAAAGCTTTTGATCTAAGAATCTGCGAAGAAATATCAAACTATATTGGGTTGGATATAACACAAGGAAAGAAAGGAGTTAAAATTTGTCAGGAAAATTATATTGAAAAAATGTTGAAGAAGTTTAATATGAATGAAGCAAGAGAATGCAAAACTCCAACCATTTTGATAGAACAACATCCAAAATTAAAAATAGATACAGAGAGTCATGAACTCTATAGGGAAATGATAGGGTCTTTGTTATATTTAGCTAGTAAAACAAGGCCAGACATTAGCTTCCATGTAGGGTATTGCTCGCGTCAGCAGAGTACTCCAAATTTAAATGATTTAAATAACGCAAAAACTATTTTTAAATTTTTAAAAGGTTCGAAAAACAAAGGTATTCATTTTGGTGAAGGTGATAAAGTGCTTCGAGGATACTGTGATTCAGATTTCGCGGGGGATCCAGATACTAGACGTAGCACGTCGGGCTACGTGATTTGGTTGAACGGTGGACCAGTGGCATGGAACTCAAGAAAACAGCCGATCGTAGCGTTATCGAGTACGGAAGCAGAATATATAGCCGCAGCAGAATGCTGCAAAGAACTTCTTTTCATCAGAGATTTCATTTTAGAAATGACTAATGAGAAATTAGAAATTGAAATGAAAGTGGATAACCAGTCCGCTATTTGGCTTATGAAGAAAGGAATTATGAATAAAAGAAGCAAACACATAGATGTGAGATACTACTATCTAAAAGATCAGTTTGATGCAAACAAAATAACGGTTAAATACTGTCCAACGGGTTCGCAGATAGCAGACATACTAACAAAGTGTTTGCCACCTGTGAAGTTTGAGAGGTGTCAAAGAAAACTCGTATCAGAGTGAGTGTTAGGTAGTGATAAGTGTGGGCTAAAGTGAACTAAGTGTTTTTTTTCGGTCTTTATGTGGGGTATTAGTATGTAAGTTTTTATAGGGGTGTAATGTTGTATAAGAAAGAACTTATATAGAGTTGTGATGTAAACTTAAGGAGCCAAGTCAATTCACATTTTCAGTTAAAGAGTTAAGGGGGTGCGTTAACGTACAATGTTTAAGGGGGTGTATTTTTGGCATATATAATGATTAATTTAAGGGGGTGTAGAGTGGATATTAGAAGAATTTTAAAGAATTCTAAACTAAATTAATCATTCTTTATAAATACCTAATATTTAAAAAAAGGAGCTAACAAACGAAACTTTGTAACTTTGAATAGTACTATACAATTATTTGGAGATTGGCCTTAGGTTTATTATCACATTTATTTTTATGAATTACTGTATATTTGTTTTTATTTTTTATTATAAAGATGAGTTAATGTTATTAGTAGCTGAATTTGTGGAAGGTTTGTATTAAAGCAGGTCGAGTAGGAGATGAGTTAATTGGAAGTTGTTAGTCGAGTAGGAGTTAAGTTAGGAGTTAGATTGTAGGTTTGTTATAAAGCTGGTTGAGTAGGAGATGAGTTAATTGGAAGTTGTTATTTTTTAAAGTTACCTTTAGAAATTTGAAATGTTTAAGTCTAAGGGAAGACAGGGGTAAATGGGATATGAATAAAAAATATTTTCTTTGTATATGGAAGGCAGTATGTCAAGGGCAGTTGATTGAGTGCTGGCCAGTTGCAATCAACACTAACTTGACATAAGTTCAAATAATTGTTTGTGTTCTTATAAGAAAGAAACTAGAACATATGTGTATGTGTCAATGTGAATTAGTCTTGTTGACAGCTTCTCACAGTGAACATGTTTTGAACCTAGTTTTTATAGTTTATTGTTATGTGTTTATTTCGGTGTGTATATAAATAAATCATCTTTGAAACGCTCTCGTATATTTCCTTCTACAGGTTTAAAAAAAAAATACCTAATATTTAAAAAAGGGAGCTAACAAACGAAACTTTGTAACTTTGAATAGTACTATACAATTATTTGGAGATTGGCCTTAGGTTTATTATCACATTTATTTTTATGAATTACTGTATATTTGTTTTTATTTTTTATTATAAAGATGTGTTGAGTTATTAGTAGTTGAGTTTGTGGAAGGTTTGTATTAAAGCAGGTCGAGTAGGAGATGAGTTAATTGGAAGTTGTTAGTCGAGTAGGAGTTAAGTTAGGAGTTAGATTGTAGGTTTGTTATAAAGCTGGTTGAGTAGGAGATGAGTTAATTGGAAGTTGTTATTTTTTAAAGTTACCTTTAGAAATTTGAAATGTTTAAGTCTAAGGGGAGACACAAATGGGATATGAATAAAAAATATTTTCTTTGTATATGGAAGGCAGTATGTCAAGGGCAGTTGATTGAGGGGGTGTGTTGAAAGGATACTGGTCAGTGATGCTGGCCAGTTGCAATCAACACTAACTTGACATAAGATCAAATAATTGTTTGTGTTCTTATAAGAAAGAAACTAGAACATATGTGTATGTGTCAATGTGAGTTAGTCTTGTTGACAGCTTCTCACAGTGAACATGTTTTGAACCTAGTTTTTATAGTTTATTGTTATGTGTTTATTTCGGTGTGTATATAAATAAATTATCTTTGAAACGCTCTCGTATATTTACTTCTACACTTTTGAGATCTAGGAGTATTGGTAAAAGGGTAAAATGGAAAAAAGGTGGAATAAGCCCTACTCCATATTTAGGTGCAAGCTTAGAAGAAAAATATTTAAGTATTGGCCGCGCTTTGCTTGTTCGGCAAAAAAATGTTGAAGGGATGACGTTGACTTCTTTAAAGGTCATTGCTGGATACCGCCATCGCCCATCAGTGGGACGAAGTTGGTTAATTAAAACAAAATCTACCATCCCCTTTATTATTTAGAGACTTGCTTCATTATGTATTCTTTTGGAATATGTGAACAAGTATAATACATTTTTTATCCATTTTAACATTACCAGGCATTCAAATATGACGATATCGCGCAAACAAGGCTTAGAAGAGCTCAGTATTGCAAAGTTTGTTTTAATCTTCTTTTAATGAAGTTACAGACTCTTAGGGCCACTTACAGTAAAATTATAAAAATATCGATTTTATTAAACCTAGATTTAGTACTAAACTCGACTTAACTTAAATCTCATCAAAGTTGCCTTGCACTTGCACATACTAAATTTACGTTCGATTTAACTAAATCTAGATTTAGTCCATCATTCAGTCACCGTTCGTTCTTTACGTTCCGTTTTCACAAAAAACAATATGTCAAAACAAAATTGCGTACAAAGAAACGTCGCTTAAAAAACTAGTTCTGAATTTTTGGTCGTTAGTTTGTCTTGTCAATGACAGTATTGACAGTTGTATCGAGGTGATTTGTGTTCAAAATTTGAAACTGCTAAGTAAATAATATTATTTTTAGAGTTTTAACGGTTTGTACAATACTGATGATGAAGAAATCCACCGGGGCACCGAATTTTACAACTGCTGAAATAATGCATCTTCTGAAGCTTGTGGAGAAATATACAATCATAGAAAATAAAAGAACTGACGGTGCTAAATTATTGATAATTTTATCTGGTAGAAATATTGCACTATGTTTGCATAAGCGAAACCGTTTCGAGGACTC
The DNA here is from genome assembly GCA_963082485.1 of Eudonia mercurella. NCBI lineage: Eukaryota > Metazoa > Arthropoda > Insecta > Lepidoptera > Crambidae > Eudonia > Eudonia mercurella. The sequence continues at coordinate 13,211,559 of OY720022.1, read as the reverse complement.
GGCATCTCGTAACATGACAAATAAATCACTTTCAACGAATACTCTTCAAAAAAAAAAAACGGAGTTTCTAAATATACCACGATTTCCTCGTTATTGTCTGATATAAGATCGTGATCACTTGAAGAATACTCCATTTTCACAAAATAAAGAAAGACACAGAGAGAGAAAATATAATAAACATTAACTTCGTCTATACTTCTATACTAATATTATAAAAAGGAAAGCTTTGAATTTTTGTATTTTTGTATGTTTGCAACGAATAAACTCAAAAACTACTGAACCGATTTTAAAAATTCTTTCACCATTAGAATGCTTCATTATCCCTGAGTAACATAGCTTATATTTATAAATAAATAAATAAAAATAAATATTTAAAAATAATTAGAGCTGATGGTTGTTGAAGATGTTGATGTTTGGTGTTGGAGATTTTATATTGATGAAGTAGTAATTAGTGAATGATTACTAGTTGAGGATCCCGAGTGAAGTGCGCATCCAAAACGATTTGTTCCGCATTCGTCGTTTTCCTAATTTGTCATATTCCAGATTTGACGTATTCCAGATTTGTCGTAATCCGGATTCGTCGTAATATGTACAATCGTACATAATCTTATAAAACTCTTTACAAATGATAAAACCTCTTTAGATATGTAAAATCTCTTTACTAATTACTGGCCGTTACAACTTTTTTCTAAACAATACTGTCAAAGTCATGTCTTTGTCTACATTGCAATAAACTAGTGGTGTTTTATTCTGAATTATTCCATAAAAAAAATGGATAATAACGTAAATGACTTATTTTTTATTGAAAGTGAAAGAAAATAAAACAGTATACTTCTACATTCCGGGTACAAATATAATTTACAAAAAAGAAATGATAGTGGTTCTAGTAACTGGAGATGTTCAAAAAAGGGTGTATGCTCAACTTCAATTACCTTGGATCGTAATAATAAAGTTATAAGGCAGCCAAATCATATTTGTACACCAAATTTTCTTGGGTTGGAAGCTGACAAATGCTTCAGTATCATGAAAAAGTCTGTGACCCAAGACATGGGACCTATTCCAGGCATATTTGAAAAAGTAGAGCAAGACTTTATAGAATCGAATGGCACCTCCTCTCTGTCGCAGTTACCAACTTGGAAAAGTAAAAAAAGTTGCCTGTATGATATTAGAAACAGATATTTAAACGTCCCAAACTGCACCTACAAGAATTTGTGTGATGTTATCATTCCAGAAACATTATCAAAAGATTTTCTTATTTGCAACGATGGCGATCACGACAAAATCCTAGTATTTTCATCGCCTGTTGCGCTGGTTATACTTTTAAAAACAGAAGATTACTACATAGATGGCACTTTCAAAGTCCCACCTCAGCCTTTTTGTCAATTATTTACTTTTCATGCAAATTTGGAAACTAGTAATGAACATTCTTATTTTGTTCCACTCGTTTACGCGGTGTTGCCAAACAAAAATGAAAACACATACCAACGTTTATTTTTTATTCTAAAAGACAAATATGGATTAAAAATTTCAAAGATAAAGTGCGATTTTGTAATAGCGACTATCAATGGTTTGCTAGCTGTATTTCCTGATGCAAAGGTAACAGGCTGTTACTTCCATTTTTTAAAAGCATTATGGAAAAAGTCAAAAGATATTGGAACATTTGCTACTTAGGTAGACTATACACTAAATTGTGTTCTAAATTAGCTTTGTTGCCTAAAGAGTATATACCAGAAGCATACATGGAGATTTCTAATTCCGCCTCAAGTTCAGAAGAAATCAAACAATTTCATAATTATTTTATCAACTTCTGGATGAAAAAGATAACTAGTTCTTTATTTTGCGTAGACAAAGAAAACTATCGCACAAACAACGCTGTAGAAGGCTGGAACAACAGAATCAACCACAGATTGCCCAAAAATGGTTTACTCTATTTATTTATTAAGAAACTGAGAACTGAAGCTAACTATCAAGATATTAGAATAAAGAAATATCTTTTGCACTCCGGCCAAATACAGGGAAGGCGGCCGAAGGATTTAATTAAGTTTAAAAAAGAAAAAAAAATCATTGATGATCTCTTAAACAATAAATCCACAATCGATGAGTGCCTTTCTAGGCTTTGTGAAATATAGTAAGTTTTAATATGGACCATGAAGACGAGCTTTTTGTTTTTTTCAAATTTTGGTGATAGAAGGAGTTTTCATTTCATTATTTTAATTTGGTTATTAAAGTAAGAGACAATTTATATTTGGTGTTTAATTTCTCTTGTTGACTGTATTACGACGAATCTGGAATACGTCAGATCTAGAATACGTCGAATCTGGAATACGACGAATTAGGAGCACGACGAATCCGGAACAAATTACCAAATGGCCTTATCATCACCTAACATCAGGTGAGATCAAGGCACTGTGCTTACCCGTAAATGTAAAAAAAATAATATGTCTTGTTTTTATTATCGATTTTAAATGCGCGCTTCCGACTCCGTATATATATTTTTTTAATCATAAAGAGAATGCAGTAAGTAAATACCTTACACCATATAAGTCTAAGGTAAATACTCATTAGAACACATGTCACACTGACACATTCTATCTGCCGCGCAATTTATGAACTCAGTAAAGAACATGTAAACAGTTTCGAGAAAATAGATCGTAATATCAGCACTTCAATTATCATAATCACAAACACACTGTTACGTACACATTTCTACGAAATCACTCCCACAAATATTACTACCTACAACGGACATTGGGCTTAAAGTATCGATCACTGGTGGCTGTTACGGATCACACTGTTACTTACTTCTGTCCCTTTTCTACGAAATCACTTCCACAAATTGTATATATAGAAGGCGAGCGGAAAGATGTTACACATCAAAAGTTTGTAATGACTTTGTCATATTGAGTAGTTTGATTGGAAATTGTATTTATTGTTGATTTATTACAATATAGATTACTATATAACATCAAGTGCGTTGGTATAATCATATCGTTTTAAGTGCTCAGTGCTCTTGCCTTATTATATGAAAGACTATACTTTCTGGTTTATTTTATTAGGAACTGTAGACCTAAGAATGCATTGTAATACATAAAGCCTAGACTCTGATCTGTTTTTTTACGGAGAGTGAGAAGGGCAAACCTGTTATATTAAAAAATGGATTTCGGTATTATTTTGGATGCCCTAATAAAAGTGGTACGAATATATGGAAATGTGCTCAACGTGAGGTATGTAATGCATCCATGACTACTGATGCACATAGTACAAATATTTTATGGGAGGGGCATCATTTTTGTGTTAAGGAAGTAGCTAAAAACGAAGTTGAAAAAGCTATTTAAATTGTAAAACAAAGCACGCCAAGAATGTACTCCCTGTAGAACCACGATAGCTCAATTGGAAGAGCACCTGACCCGGTATGTCAGAAGGGTGCAGGTTCAAATCCTGCTCGTGAAAATTTTTTCAACTTTTGTGTTTTTGTAATTTTTTCGTAACAAAATTTGCATTTAAAATTATTTGAACATTTTATAGAATGTTTTTAAATATTTTCATGTATTTGTCAAAATTAAATTGTTTATTGTTGTTATAGCACTGTTTCGATCTGGTTGTATTTTATTTTATGTAATTTTATAAGTGTTAATTTTAATGGAGATATCTATAGTATAATGTTGTGAACAAAAAAGAAGTAAAGAATAAATAAAGATTTAATGATGCTTTTAATTATATAATGGATCCCAATTCATATAACATGTGAATACGCAAGGGTAAGTGAGTACACATTTACAACACTCCCATGCCAAATTTCTTTAATTAATGCTTTGATGAATTCATAAATAATCCTGGCACTGATTTTTGTTAAAGACACTCTGACTTTTGATAATGTGAAGAATAAACTATATGGGTGCACAAAAAAAGCTCTGGGCGTACATACATACATATATACACTCGAAAAACATAACCCTCCTTCTGACGCAGTTGGGTAAAAACAATCCAACCTAACCAACGAACCTTTAATAATCGCATTACGAAAATTAGAAAGAAACAATAATGTCAGTATTCCAATGAAAAGCTAGACTGAGAGGTACTGACCAAAGTAGTCAGGAAGCATTTTTAAATTGTTTCATCAATCAAATTACTGAAGTATTATGTTCAATTAAATTTATCGACCTCTTGGAAAGAAAATATTTGAATTAGTAGCATCTCCTTAGCACTATTTATTTTTCTGTAGACTTACAACAAATCAGTTCGAGAAGACCCAAATCCGTAAGACAATAGAGCAAACAGGACAAACCTTTATGTAACTCCAACGTAATATAGAAAGAAATGACGTTGCAAATGGAAGAAATATTGCTAGAAATGGAGCCTCAAAATGGCTCTTAGGACATAATGTGCGACCGACCGGAGTGAAAAAAGACATAGCGATAGTGGAAGAGCCAAGGAAGCAAGCGGACTTGCGGGCATGTGAGTATTATGGAAGCCGGCTGCGGCTCCAGTGATTCAGATAAACGGTTCGGTCAGCACTCATATATCAAGCCGATGACGCTCCACGGGATAGGGGCTCGCTTTTTCACTATATGACCGATAAAGTTGTCCGATGAAGTGTTCCTCTGCTTGTTTAGGACGATTTTCAATTGAATTATTCTCTTGCGGTCGCGACATTGGATAAGATCACATTAATCTGCTGGTATTTGAACTTGCGTTATTCAATTTTCGGTTTCCTTTGTCTCACAAATGTACCGGTGCGTTGCGGAGGCAATGCGGTGGGGTTTTTATATCGTTTTTCATTTATTAAAGAAACTTTTATCGCTTTTTTTATGTATAATCTGCGCACCTTTTAACATTTTCTTTAAGACGTTAAACATTTCGCATGACATTATATTTTTCATTGTCAGTTTGTTTTACTCTATGAAATAAACACTCTTTGGACTAATATTCTAGAAAGAACCTTCGTGGTCTCGTAATTATATGCAGACTTTGTTAATTAATTTCAGAATGTTCTTCCGTTACACATTGATATATTTAAATGTTTTTTTAATTATAGATGCATAGGCATAGGTTAATACGCTTATGCTGTGTAAGTTTATAGTATCGGACGTAAGTTTGAGTATTTTTTCAAGTTGATTTTTTATTTTGAACTTATACAAAATAATGCATTTTTTCGCTTTACTAATAAAATTTACTTCATTACAACGTTTTTAATAAATTAAAGCAAAACAAAAATATTGGGAAATAAACAATTTGATATTGTTATACCTATTAGTTATATGTGTTTACAGTGTATTTATTATCTTTGCCTTAACTTCTACGGCTGGAAAATTGGAAAAAAACAACTACCTATACATTTACTTGCTGTTTGACCAAAAGTCATTTGGCAAAATTACACTTGACAAACACCGTTTAGCAAAATAATGGTTTCGCCGATTGATCATTTTACTACTAATCATTTTACAAATGACTTACTTTTCCAAATGATCAACACTTAAATTTACATTTTATAAATAATTATTTAACCCAATGAACATTTAGCAACTGAGTTATTAGACAAAACTACTATTGGTCTAGAAACGACTACAACTAGTTTAAATTTCTTTGAAGAAGTGGATATTATTCAAATGATTGAGGATACTAGCTGACCTACTCCTGTAGGTCACGTGATAGGTTAGACATTTAACAGAATGAGTTTTTTTTGGTAATTTTTGTCTTGAATTTCGAGGTTATTTTTTTTAATTTGCGAAACATATTATTTGGTGAAATGAAAAAAGGTCAATTGACATTTTAATATTTAAAACATTTAATAAGTGTAGTGTTTGCTAATGGATCATTTGCTAAGTGAGTTTTTGTAAGATGATACTTTTGTCAAATGTCTCGTTTGCCAAATGAACATTTGGTGAAACGTTGTTTGTCGAATGACCATTTTTTAATAATTTTTTGGTCAAACATTAGTAATCCAAGTTAAAGATATACAAAAACGAGATAACTAATTAAATAAATAAATAAAAATTTGTAGGTAGTTTTGTTTCTTTTGTTTCTCCCAATCAAAACGGCAACCAAATAAAAAAATCGCTCATTAAGATATAAATCAACTTCATATCAACCCTTATTTTTCAAGACACGACATGAATTTTAATGATACATGAATTAAAATAATAATTAAAAAACATTTGATTATTATTATCCTTGGGTGCTATGAAGTTCCAGATAGATACGACGAACTTTCGGAGATGAAAAGATTATAAACGCTACATAGAATGAATAAAGATAATCTATACATATAATAAGAACGTAGGGATAAAAAAATCTGTAATTGCAAGATATCAAAAGAAAATTACACAGGGTGCCTTAAAATCACTTACGGAACACGATAGAATAGTTTAAAAAGAAATTGTTTGTTTGTTTGTTTGTTTGAACACGATAAACTTGAGAACTACTGAACGGATTTTGATCCGGTTTTTATCAAAATGCTAAGAAAATTCCGCACAATTAGATAGGCTACATAAATACTCGAAAATTGTTAATTTTTTATTTGGTCTAAACCGGGCTTTAATCCTTGGTTGCTTGGCAACTGTTTATTATGTAACATAGGAGAATTTTTTTAAATGAGTTTTACGGCTCTGGCATCTGAGGCTCTGGCTCTCTATTGCTATCGTGTTTTACGGCTCTGGGTTCTTTGCCCTTTTGAGCCTGTCATTGATAGTTGTTGCCATAAGAATATCGGTTCTGATGCGGTTATCACCAAAATGCTTAGAAAATTTCGGAGAATAACATACAAATAGTTAAACACATTTTGATATACGTATTTACGCGACCAACTGTTAGATACGTTCGTTGAGTTATTTATTATATTAGAAAAGTTTTGTTACTTTCTAAGATTACCTACCCTTCATAAATCTGTAAGGCACCTAAGCGAACATCAGCACCGCAGTAGTAAAGCGACGGAAAATAAAAACAAGCTCGAAATCACGCACATCATTATACTTGGCTGTACATACACCTTTTTTTTCATTTTCCAAAATAACTAATAATAATATTTTATTCCAGTTTTCTAATACACAAAAATGTTAAAAGTTCAAACATTACCTATATTTGGCGGTATAAACCTCTGTATCGTTGCCCAAAATAATGTCTCTCTTTTTTAGTTATGCATTTCTATGCTACTCATTAAATTTGGCTGAATAAAACTTTGTATCATTGCCCAAAATCATGTCTCTATTTTTTTAAATACTGCACATAGAAGATATCTTGAATTACATAACTTGGCTGTATAAACTTTTGGGTCGTTGCCCAAAATACTTATTGTTATTTTTTAAATCTATATGGTGAAAAAACGCGGAAGAGGAAATTTATTTAAAGTAAAGTTGTCTTGACGGGAGAGTGAATAGTCACGTCTGCGGTTTTGTTTTATTTTCAAAAATTTATGTTATGTCGAATATTAATGTGAAATAATCAGTTGCTGAGCAACCGATTTGAGCCTTAGATTGTTCTGAGGCTTGAATACCACAGACCAAATCTATCTATACATATAATAAAGCTAAAGAGGGTCGAAAGTTTGTACATGGAAGGTATTCGAAAAAAAGTTGGCTAGGGATACTTAGAATCGATAACAGAACACGTCCCAACAGTTTTTAGAATTTTTGTCTGTTTGTCTATTTATCTGTTTGTTTGTTTATTTGACCGCGGATCACGTGAAAATTGCTGAACAGATTTATATACTATATAGATTTGTATACACATAGACATACTATGACCCGGACTAGGATATAGGCTACTTTTTTATCCCGGTAACAGGTTCCTGTGGGATAGTGTAGTCATCGCGGGTGACAACTGAATACTGAAACAAAAGTGTCTAATAAGAAAATGTCTTATATGACACTAACAAACTACTAACAAGAAGGGGTAGAAAAGCAGGTTGTCGCTGCTAGCTAGCTTTTGATAGCTATAAAGGCAGAATTAAAACAACAATAAGATAAATAAATGATAAAGCTTTAACAAAATAAAAACGAAATCTCAGCATATTGGGTAAACAAGTTATCTTAATATTTCAATTCAAAGACAACAGCTTCTTATTAGAAAATCCTTTAAATGGCCCAAAGTTTTGTTGTAAAATTAAATTCTTGTACTCAATGTGTTTGTGTTGGCCAGATCTTGTAATTTTGAATGGAGATAGCTTTCATTTATATTCTTATTCATCATTTTCCTCTTCGATTGGCTTTAGCGCTCAGCTCGAAATCCTGAGCTTCCGAGTTCAATTTCTCTCAAGGTCTGGTTAGGTGTGTATCGGATTTATGATTTCTCTGACTGGTGTTTACCACTTTAATTGTAGCAAGAATATCAATGATGGAGACATTTGCCCTGCTACTACTGCGTGTCTTAATAAATGTTTATAAAATGGTAGTTGCTAACCATTGTGCTTCTTTTGTTTCAGGAGCCATATTTGACCAGAACACTGAGGAGATTCAGAATGTCTTCCGATACGCCATGACGGTACACAACCAGAATATAAGTAGCCGAAGACTGGAGCTGCAGGCTTATGTTGACGTCATCAATACAGCTGATGCATTCAAGCTATCGCGCCTGAGTAAGTATTTCGTCATAATATATTTTAATTAAGATTGGATGAGCGCTTAACCTTTATATCACCTTATACTCGTAGTAATTGGAAATATGGCCGAGTTCTAAGCAGGATTTACCCTGATTATTAATGTAACGAGAAGCAGGCTGAATAACGTGTCTTTGTAGGTGGAACTGAAACCAAGACAAGAGAGGGATTAAAAATTGATCACAACCCTACACTATAGAACAAAATCGAATTTGGTTTTGAAACTGAAACTGTGTTCTTATATTTTTCCGTGGTTTGATCTTTGCCAAAATATGCTTGGTTTTATTTTTTGAGACATATGATAGGACTGTTTGTGTAAGTTGCAGGCAGCCTGCGTATAGGCTCTGTCACTAATATTCGAATTAAAATATAGTTGCTGCTAATATACCTTATTAGTACACACTACATTAACGGCATCTAACATAAAAAACTATGTCACAATTTTTAGAAAGTGTTTCATTAAAAAATAACACGACGAAATACAAACATTACTTGACTGTGTTGATTTTCGTAGTCATCGAAAAGCTGATTAAAGCGTCACGATGATTGGATGTTTGTAGTAATTGCAATGGCTTTTATCAGATCAATCATTATGAGACTCAATAAAAGCGCATAAAATAAATTTAATTATATTTAGTCACTTCAGCACAAAGGCCCGTTCCACTTTATAATTTATAAGAGACATCGCAAATGGAGGCTGGTAAATTAAATTATAAAGGCATCTGCCCATTAGAACGTATCGCACTATGACCGTTATAGGAACGTTTCAGGACACGGACAAAACGTTTCGTACACTACTACTAAAATAAAACTTTATAATACGACCGTATAATATCGTCACATTCCATGACGAGACGGGAAGTTCTATAAAAAATGATTTACGACAACTCAGAAGGAATAAGTTGCACTGGGTATACAGTATACCCACTGCAACTTATTCCTTCTGAGTTGTCGTACATCATTTTATATAGAACTTCCCGTCTCGTCATGGAATGTAACGATATTATCCGGTCGTATTATAAAGTTTTATTTTGCATATCTTGATACGGGTACAGTATCGGTATGCTACACGGTAATATAAAATACTGTTTATGGTTGCATACACCAAAACTTACAAATCACGATTGTTGACAATTGATTTGTGTTGTAAGCCACTCTTCGATCATCGATCAATAATAGTACAAGCCACCCTTAAATTCTATCCAAAAAGTCTACCACGAATATACATACTACCTTTTTAGCTTCAAAACTTAAAATCGTTGCAAGAAGAGATGCAGTTAGGTTATCAGTTTGTATTCCGCTATCAACTTTAGAGTATTCCTCGAAATAAACTGTTGTGGCATTAAATTTTCTCATAAAACATTTATCGCTAATGAGTTTTCTCGGATGTTGTAAACTTTATGGGCCCACCGTTATCTACCAGTGTGTCTGACAGTTGTAATTAGTGCTCTATAAATTTAAATTATTTAAAATTATTTAGTTTGTTACAAGGCTAATTAAAACCTCCAGGCAGGTATGTATTATACTGAATTTCTGTTTATTTTTACTGATAGACGTTGATTAAATACTGGAACTTCGCCAAACTTATACAACTAACTAGTCTCAAGCGTAGCGAAGTTTGTGCTTTGGCCACAGATTAGTTAAGCTACTAAATATCAATATAAACGTTGATATGAAAATAGGTAACCTCCACCAGTGGGCTCGAACGCCTGTATACTATGGCTTTTTAGGGTTCCGTAGCCAAATAGCAAAAAACGGAACCCTTATGGATTCGTCATGTCTGTCTGTCTGTATGTCTGTCTGTCTGTCTGTCTGTCTGTCTGTCATACTTAGAACTGAAACTCAAAAACTTTATTTCATCAAACCCATACGTGTGGTATCTATGAATAAGTCTTCAAAAATGATATTGAGGTTTCTAATATCATTTTTTTCTAAACTGAATAGTTTACGCGAGAGATACTTCCAAAGTGGTAAAATGTGTCTCCCCCCCTGTAACTTCTAAAATAAGAGAATGATAAAACTAAAATAATATATGATGTACATTACCATGCAAACTTCCATCGAAAATTGGTTTGAACGAGATCTAGTAGGTAGTTTTTTTTAATACGTCATAAAGTACGGAACCCTTCGTGCGCGAGTCTGACTCGCACTCGACCGGTTTTTGAACTGTGGTATTGGAACAAGGATCTCATCTTTTTTTTCATGTTAGAAGATGCAAGAAAATGTTATCTCTCCAACTTTACCAATAAGCAGACAAAGATTCCACTTCTATGTAGTGATAAATTTACGAATCGCATTCTCTTACTGAACTGAGAGAACTAAGCTGATAAAGGTATTTTTTAAATTTAATTATGTACATAATTATTATTATTATTATTTTGCGGGAAGCCGCTGGATGCGAGCAGCACAAAACCGGTCGTTGTGGAGATCCTTGGGGGAGGCCTTTGTCCAGCAGTGGACGTCTTTTGGCTGAGATGATGATGATGATGTACATAGAATCAACAGCATTTTATACTTCTATTTAGGTACTACAATTAAATTACAATTATATGCTTATCCTAATGGCGATAAAAGATCCCTACTTTTTAAAACAGTATTTTTTTTAATGTATAAAGGTAGCTTAGACGTATGTGAAAACAACACAAAATAATAATTTAAGAAAGGCAAAATATATTTTGACAAATGATTTTTTTACTTTTTATTTTTGGATGGATTGCGGAAGACCCAGTTTCGATTCCTGGCTGGGTCGAGTAGGCATTTAATTTTTTCACTGTATTTTGTAATTATTTAATTCAGCTTCAGTGCAGCAACTAGCACTTAAAAATAAAAAGTATAATTGACTATAGCGGTGTGTTATCATCAGAGATCGGAATAGGTAGAGCTATTTTTGGTACTTTTATACGAAATGTAATACGATGTAATAATATGGACATGCCCTACGTCCCGCAGTTTCAAAATTAATCCCGGGATTTCATTTGAGTTGGAAGTTACTTAACTAAAAGCTTGACAATTCTTACGAAGCCACACATCGCGCGATGCTTACAATGAGGTATTAGGGTGAAAACACAGTGAAGTACGCGACATTTCCGAAACAATCACCAGTGGAATTCGTTACGTGATCTATTACATTTTTCTGTTACCTTCATTCATTTATTTTTTATTTTTAAAATCCCGGTATTGTAGTCGAAATCCCGGGGTATATTCATATTAACATATACGTTTGCGGTCAATGAACCAAAATAGCTCTACCTATTCCGATCACTGGTTATCATAATAATTCGAGGTTTCATCTGTAAAGATGAATCTGCCTAGCCATCGGTTGCAATAACCATTGGATAGATGGCACTGTGCCCCTAAAAAGCACTTAAAAATTAGAAAGCAGTGAAAAAAATTCAGTGCTTACGTCAGCCTTCCCAGTAGCATAACGGTCAGTGCAGCCACCTGGATTGCGGAAGACCCAGGTTCGATTCCTGGCTGAGTCGGGTAGGCATTTTATTTTTTCACTGCATTTTATAAATATTTGACAAATGAATTCAATTACGAAAAATAAATAAAAAATGGTGGAACGAAGCGGGCAGGAATGTATGTATGTGTGCGTATGTGAGCGTGTGTATGCGAGTGTATAGTGTAATTTTCGAGTGCAGATATTTGTGTTTTGAAAGACGCTTTACTAAGGTGGAAAATATGGATGGACGAGAAAGTATGTTTTGAATGTAGTTACCAGTAGATTGGCTAAGTGGTGTCTGAAAAAGAGTTGTTATGGCTTTCTATGACGGTTATATCAAGAACAAGCAGCATTGTTCTTCGAAAAGGTTTAGTAACAACAATGGGTGAGGTACACGTTAATCACTAGTATCTGAACATAGCACTCAGCTTCGTAGGTCACCCGTACCCTCAAGCTGCAATTGTCACTTACTACCAGACGTGCTGTATTGTTTACCACCTTAATGGTACAATAAGAAGTCTTGTGCAACAACGCTGCGCACTCTACCTGTTCGAGTTTTTATTCGATCACTCTTTGTATGGCGATAGCTTGTGTTTCTTTTGCAGCTTAGTTGAGTCGGTATGTTAAATACCGACTCAACTAAGCTGCAATTGTATTGAAAGGAACAGCCTTTTTTTTTGTTTGAGACGTTGGAGCACGCCCTTTGTGCAAGTTGTTTATATTCATGAGTAGAACAGTCTACAGGATTGTAGACGTTTCTCTAATGAATTCTATGTCATCATTCTGTTTAGCGTGCAAGCACGACTTTAAAAAAAGACGTGTTGCCCGTCCCTTTTTATCTTTATTTATTTGTCATGCAATTGTCAATAATAGATCAAGAAAAATCATATTAGGTATTATCACTAAAAACCGACATTATCCATTAGATAAGTACGGCGCGGCGGCATGAATAATTTTATTGTCTGTTTTATTGAAAATTCCTTCTTCCATTATGTGCATCTGCGTCATCAAAATATGCGTCGATATTCTTCAGTTTATAGGTATATTTATAACTTTATAGAACCCATTCAGCCTATAGCATACATTTTATAGTCTACCCGATAGCCAACGCAATCTACTGATGTTTGTAACACTATCCGCCTTACAAGCTTAAAAGTCATTGATATTTTTTAATTGATTCTGTTTTTCTGTAAATGCTGGGTCAGGATCTGGCATTGTCATTTCCTGTTGCTTACTTCTGGAAAACGCTAACAAACTAATTAGCAAACGCTTTAGCTATTCCTTTGGCATCACCAACTTCCTGCCCCTTGTTATTTACTAATGCCATTGGTACACTAACTTTGGAGGAAATCTGTTGTCTTACATAGGAATAAAACTTTTTTGGTGTTGATTGCAGTATACTTATTTCATACTTGAGTCGAGAATTGCGACAGAAGTTGTGCAATTTATTGTTTACTTTTCGATTTTTTTGATTGTAATCATCATTTAATCCAGTAAGAGTATGTCGTCTCCACAAGATTACTTTTAGCTTAATCAACTTTTGAATATTTTTACATATCCATGATTTGTTTTTAGTAGTTTTGCAAAGTACTGTTTTGAGCACCTACATATCTATTGCTTCTGTTAAAGATCTGTGGAGTATGTCGAACTGATCCTCTGCACAGTTGGCTAATTTAATGGAGCCATTGACGCTGGATAAGTGTTGGCTGGTTTTGGTGTAATTCACTTTTTTGTAACATCTTCTAAGAACTGTGGACATGTGTTTCTTGCTTTGCATTACCAATTGTACAGTTGACAGTAAACAAATATGGTCACTCTTTCTTATCGGAGCTTGATGTTCAATTTCTGTTATAAGTGTGTCGCCATTGGTCATTATTAAATCAAGACAGACACGATGGTTGCTTACCATGTCGAAATCTGGTATCTTTATATATAGAAGAACTTTTTTAAATTGTGTCATAAACAAAACATTTGCAACACTTTACAATTTTTTAATGTGTGATTCCAAATTTTTTTAAGAATACTTTCTTGTATCATCACTTGATTGTATATTTCATTCATATTATTTAATCGTACTTCATGCTCTTTGTGCAGTCTTTCATTTTTTTTTACTTGAAATTCATGCATATCCACATAATATGCTGCTTCTCCGAAATCAAAAGATTTTTACTTCTAAAAAATATATTGAAAAACATACATTTAAAATAGAAATAAACATAACTTTGCATGCACGTGATTTCAATAAAACTTAGTACGGTCGCCCAAAAAATTGGTTTACCACCCTAAGGTTGAATGTCGTTTGACAGATTCATAGGCGATAAAGATTAGTTTCGCTTGCAGATCGATCTGACAACTTCTATTGCCATCTTTATTTGATTAATAAGATAATAGTCCGGGAGGTATCGTTGCAAATACAAAAGTCATAGTAAACCGGCTGATATGAACATCGATAGTTGATCTTATATGGCTTATGAGTAAGCCGACCGTCAGCTGCTCAAGTAGCGGTGGGTGTGGATGTGGGAGGTTCCGAAAGTGGTTAAAAAAATTAAAATAAAGTAATAATACGCCGACTGAAGCTTTTTTCTTAAATAGTTTAAATCATACTGAGCTGGAAAAAAATGCGTCAGTCAGCTGCTCACATGAACTTGTAAAACATACGTAAAATAAAGTTATAGTACACTGGATGAAATTTAACTAGACAATTATACCTTTTTGAAATTCTTGTGTTGAGCCCTTTAATCTGATACCCATAATGTAGTATTCGAAAGAAAAATATTGTTTTTCACCAGATCCAATAGCGTCGCACAGCCGCCATGTTTTTTTAACGTCACACATCTTACAACACACTTGGGCAGCTAAGACGAATCTCAATTATACCTCAATTATGTAAATTCGTTCAGCGGTTCTGGAGATATGAGGTAATAAAAAATATTACATACAAGATAGGCACGAAAAACAATACCCTTCCTTTGCAGGCCAAAAACCGGCCAAGTTCGTGTTGGGCCACGCGCAGTGTAGGGTTCCGTAGCCCATCTCAATTATGCGGACTCTGAGAAGAGGGCTTTTATGAACATTTATTTAACGAGGTTCATACACCTGACAACGTTATATAATAGTTCCCAATGAGGAATTTGTACTGCGCCATGTACATTTTATAAGTTGGTCGACTGTTACTCGTAAACTTGTAAAGCCTACTTAGCCTATGATGATGATGATGATGATGATGATGACAATGTACAACTACCGTGAATTTTTTCATGTATCCATTAACAACCATTTGGCTAGCAAGGAGGGGGGCGACATGACTCTAATAATATTTTGCACTTTATAGCTTAATAGTTCACAAAGGCATCCGCATCAATCAAAAAACAGTTTTCACAAAGCCGCAATATTTTGCAATTGCTATCCAACGACACCCCACACTATGGGGTAGACAAGAAAAAAAATTACATCTCCACTTCACGTGTAAGGGAAGTTACCTAAAAAACTATATATTTTAAAAAAATTTACTTCACCACTTTGACGGCGTGATTAATATGTATATCCATGCCAAAATTACGGCTTTCTAGTACTAAGAGTCTATGAGCTAGGCTGGGGACGGACAGACAGACAGACATGGCGAAACTATAAGGGTTCCTTGTTGACTACGGAACCCTAAAAATTAAAATATAAACATTGATAATATTGAAGAAGATTTAATATTGTACGGTAGATTGAACTAAAATGGAGTCTCACAACACGTGTTGTTGCAAAAAGGACACGGGAGAAACTCTTTCGTGTCTATTTTATGAATTGAATTCTGACATGTCAAAATCCAAAGTTAGTGACGTGAACGCAATGATCGATACTAAAAAAACCGATTATACGTCATATTGATATTGATTATGTGGAATCGATTTTCATTTTGTTGCATTATATTGAATGAAATACAAATGGGAAACAATAAATCATGTTCTAAATATATACTATTTGGAAATAACTTGTGATTTTTAGTAATGTTTTTGGTGCAGGAAATTAAAAAGCAATGATAAGTTCGATTATCGAGATATCTTTAACCTTATCCTTAACAATTAGAAAAAACAATACTAATACTTATTTTTTCATTGGCAAGAGATGGCGCTTGCGTAACTTTTAGTGTTATTTATACAAAACATTACAACATATCTGTCAGACAAAGATTACAACACATACCTACTCAATTAGGTAATATATATATATTTAAGTGATAAATATGTATTTCTGTAAGCTAATTTACATTTTAGTACAAGTTCATACATACAAATAATTAGAATAATTAAATATTTTAATCTAAAACCTTAATCTAAAAGCCCACCACGGACCGCCCCCCGCTCAAAGGTTCCCATGATACCGGCAGCGTTACCCACGATCCGCTAAACGGTGCCCTACTTTAGCAATAAAAGATTTCGCTTCCGTGCCCCACACCCCAGAAGTCTCTACAGCGAAAGGGAAAAAGAGCAGTGGACGTGTTTTTGGCTGCGATGATATTTAAGTAATATTGTCTACCTAATATTTTCTGTAATAAATGTACCTAATAATGAATAACAATCAACTTTGATGCAATCTAGAATAAAACTTTAATAGCAACCACAGATTATTATATATAGCAACCTTGCCAAAACTGTTGTCAACGCCATCTATTGAGATAAAAGAAAATTAACAATGTCATCTGACCTTTGATTTTGTTACTCTGTTGTAGTTGTTGTAGTTGTAGAACTTGCTGATTGGAACTGACATAAATCGCAGTTATATTACTGCTTTAAGTAAGATAGTTGTCACATTGATTCTTACTAAGCAGCAATATAACAGCGATTGATTGATTGATTTATTTATTTACTATGATAAACACAACAGGATACATTCAAACTAAACTAAGGACAATAATAAAAACAAAGATGTAAGCGGGAATGCATCCCAAAAGTGTGAATACACAGACACAACATTACAAAAATAAGCAGATAAAAGTTATAACTTTTTATTTTGATTATGATTACAATAAAGTTACAAAATCAGCCCACTGGAAAACTTTTCATTACGGACACAACAAAAAAATCGGCCAAATTAATCATACATACGTGCGACAATTTATTTTTATTTATATAGATTTATCAAGACTTTATTTTCAATTGCAAAATGACAAAATAATAATTTTATTATCCTATCACAACAAACAGTACATAACAAATGAAACCTGAATATCGATATCGAATTGTTAATAACAAGGCACGACACTATTCCAGTGATGCCAAGAGCGTAAATTTTTTTGCACAGTAATTTGAAAAATTGTTTTAACGCAATTACGTCGTTCGATATCAGATTTTTATATGAAACATGTATTTTAAATGTTTGCACACAAACGAACTTACTGTCCACGCTTGAAATGTAGTATTTAGAACTGACAAAATGCATCGTGCAAATGTTCATTACAGCTGGCAACACATACTTGTGCTTTACCGTAAAATTAACCGTATTATTAAGTAAGTTTAGACCACTTTTGTTAAAAGTTTTTTAGCCAATGATAGCACCGCTCTCAATGTGTGCTAATTAAGTGACATCCTATGACTGTGTGAGAACCGGCGCGCGCGGTTCTAGTACTAATGTCAGTACGTTATCATTCTAACCTTTTTTATTGTTCTGTGGTCAAAACCATCGAGATACCCTTCTTTCTCTGTGTAGACGATGTCTGTTAGCGCGGTGATCCAGGATTCAAAAATAAGAACACGTAGACAAGTAATTTGGAAAATAGCTTTCGCGATGCGACATGCGGGTGTCTGCCTCGGTTTTGACAGTGCAACTGACGTTTTAAAAATACAGATAACTTATGGCACCGATCAAGTCATTAGTTAATTAACGACACCGACACACACATGCTCACACCCTACGGCGTACTTTATTTTACAAAGAAAATTATTATTATATATTATTATAAATATAGCAAATATAGGAGCTGCGTCGTCTACACTCTCCGCCCCATTGTCCGTCAAGGACAATCATCTCTAGCGGTAGGTAGCAGAGCCAGGCGAGTAGCGGGTCGGGTGAGTATACCGGTCTTGGTTTTAACTTCCACAACGCGCACATGACCATCAGCGCCCGGGTGTACTTTTTCAACTAGGCCCTTTGGCCACGTATTTCGGGGCAAGGTGGGATCTACAATAACAACAACATCTCCTTTTTTCAGGTTGTGCCTTTCTTGGTGCCATTTCCGACGAGGTAAGAGAGTAGGTAAGACTTCACGAACCCAGCGCTTCCAGAACATATCCGTTAGTCGCTGAGCTATTCTCCATTGCTTCTTTCGGTACAGGTCACAATCAGTAAATTGTCCAGGAACTGGTAGATTAGATGAAGATCCAAGGAGAAAGTGATTGGGGGTGAGAGCTTCTGGGTACTCATGATCAACAGAGACGTGACTCAGCGGGCGACTATTGACCATATTTTCTATTTCAGCCAGTAATGTACTCAATACTTCTTCTTTGGGAGCTCGTTCCTTTAGGACCGTTTTAAGCGCTGTCTTTACGCTTCTTATCAGGCGTTCCCAAGCTCCTCCCATGTGAGGACTAGCAGGCGAGATAAATTGCCAGTCAATGCCCTTATTAATCAGTTCATCTTTTGCGTCAGACTGATTTATTTCCTTTAACGCAACTTTCAGCTCGGTTGCGGCGCCTCTGAAATTTGTGCCGTTGTCTGAGAACATTTTAAAGGGCCAACCACGTCGCGCTGCCATTCTCCGTAAGGCCATTATGAAGGAATCGGCTGACAGCGAGGGAACCGTCTCAATGTGAATCGCCCTTACGGTCAAACATGTGAAAAGCACACCGTATCTTTTTTCTCGGCGGCGACCGACAACAACTTCCATTGGGCCAAATAAATCGACCCCACAAAAGGTAAAGGCTCGTTGATGGTGTGCAAGTCTCGCCGTTGGGAGATCCCCCAGTCTTGGGTTTGTAGGCTTAGCCTTTCTGATTCGACAGACCAAACAGCGCGAGGCCACTGTGCGCACGGTAGGGCGCAAGTGAAGTAACCAGTATTTTTGGCGGATTTCATTTACTACCATTTCGTTATTTCCATGCGCTGCCATCTCATGATAATATTTTACTATTAATTTTGCAGTCGGATGGTGGCCGTCCAATATTACGGGATTCTTTAAGTTACGGTCAACATCAAACATCGCTTCGATTTGCCCTCCGACTCGAAGTAGCCCACATGCATCAAGATATGGCGTTAAGGTACGTAGTCGACTATTACAATCTATAAGGCTTTATATTTTTCAGCAGGTGAACCTCTTCAGCGAATGATTGTATCTGTGCGTGGCGTAAAATCAAATTTTCAGCTGCTTGCCTTATATTAGCATTATTTTCAGCGTTTTCAGGATATCTACATTTTCTTATAAATAATAATACGTTCGCTGTGCATCTTACTAAGCGAAGCCAGGTGGAAAACTTAGACGCGTCGGGAACAGGTAAGTCAATGCGATCAATTATATGTACTGTGTTAACTTGCAATAATTCTTCATTAAATGTTTTTTCTTTTTCAGGTTCAAACGACCACTCTTTGCTATTCGTATACAGGAAGCGCGGCCCTTGGAACCATTCGCAGTTATTTGTTAATTGGTAAGTGTTCAGTTTTGTAGCTTTATCGGCTATATTCATATCGGTAGGTATATAGTTCCATTCGTGTGATTGAGATAATTCGTCAATCTCACCCAATCGATTCGCTACGAAAACTTTATAATTGCGAGTGTCATTTCTTATTTGATGCAAAACGATTAGCGAGTCCGTCCAGAAATATCTTTTATCTATAACTAACCGGTTCTCACGTGTTATTGTTTCGGCGAGCCGGCAGGCGATAACAGCTGCTTGTAACTCAAGTTTAGGTACTGTGGTATACTTATGAATAGGCGAGGCGCGACACTTGCATGCGATGAATGAGATGCATATATCATTTGTTTTTGTTATCTTTCGGTAATAAGCTACGGCGGCGTATGCAGCGGGCGAAGCGTCGCAAAACACGTGCAGTTCTATGGTGGTCTCTTTCACGCCCGCGCTATCGCTGTAGATGTGCATCGGCAGGTGTTCGTTTTCTATCTCACTCGTAGATATAGTTATGTGAAAATGATATCTTGGTATGCGCAAGTGTTGAAGTTTTCGTAGTTCGATTAACCAATCTATAATATTTTTGTTTTCATTTTCAGGTATCGTCTCGTCCCACTTAATATCCATTTTTCATATATTTTGCAATACGATTTTCGCTCTAATTGTAAATGGTGCGAGGAGCCCAAAAATATCAAATATAGACATAAGTATGCGCAGTAGTTCTCTTTTGGTAGGTGTCCTATGTGAACTCAGTATTTCCGCCGGTCAGGCCACAAATGCGACAGGCTTCTCGCGAAATCTCAGCATGATTCCCAGCAAAGACTGTAATAAGTCAGGTCCCTGCAGTAGGTAATCATTCAGCGAATGACCTTTGTTGGTGGCAGCGGCGTCAAAAACTAATCTCATTTTATTTTTATTAGGATTGTCCACGCCAAAATGCGGCAAATACCAGATGCGTTTTCTGTGCATTGCGATCTCATAGTCAGTCAACTTCCGAGCGTAATTGTTATCAAATAAATGACTCATCCTTTCCATATATCTCGAGGCAAAACTATCATTTAGTTTGATTTTTCGCTCAACGCCTAAATATCTTTTATAAGCGTTCTGATAGCTATTTGGCATTTCTAGATCATTTTTCCAAGGTAAACAAACCTCCCAAAATCCATTTATTAATTTGGCAGATTTATCAATGCAGTCGATTGCGCGAATTTCGTCCTTATTTACTCGTGGCTTAGAGTTCACTCCAATCGCTTCAAATGTGAAGGAACGTCGTACTAACTCGTGCAATTGTTTACATTCTGAGTTATCAATGCTATCTATGTGTGCATTCACATCCCAGGTTTGTTGCATTGTGTGTGCCCGCTGAGCGAGCTGGCTGTCCGCGAGGCTGGCGGCGGAGAGGGGTGCGACGGCGGCTGCAGCGCCGGCGTTGGCGGAGCGAGCGGCGGCCGGCGGCACCGGCGGCTGGCTCGACAGTGTCATAATCATAACACACGTGTGCTCAGATAGTAACGATTGATTACGAGGGAATGTAGTGGCGGGTACGATTCCGTGTAAGCACCACCCGAGCGGTGTAAGTGTCGCGCACGGTTCGTTCTTGCCGCGATAAACAGTCTTTAAAGAAACTAACAATTGATAATTGTCCTGACCGATTAATAACTTAGGCTTAACATCACTGCTACACAAATAATGTTTTAAGTACTGTAAATGTTCGTACGCGTCGATGTTAACTTTCGATAAACGTTGCATAGGTAGGTCCAATTCACTAATCGCGCGCGCGCGCACCTCGTACACTTCATTGTTATTGTTTGAGAGTTTAAAGTTAATTATCTCACTTTGACACACTACATCAGAGTTCCACGCACCACGAATTCGTATAGTTTGGGGTTGACCTTTTAAGTCAATACAGTCCGCAAGATCGGCTGACATTAATGACACCGTAGCTCCGTCGTCCAATAAAGCGTGCGTACTTATAACACCTTTGGGTCCATGAATGTTTACGCGCACTATTTTTAGCATTACACTACTTGCGTTTGGCGACATTATAGTTGTGTTTGTAACTGTTCCGTTAGCCGAATTGTTAATATCACTTATACTAGTTGTCATTAAGTTTGCAGCAGTCGGTACTTCGTCGTCGTTGGAGACGTCATTAGCTGATGCAGTTTTCTTTAAAGGCCAATGAAGTAAGCGGTGATGGGACATACCACACTCGTCCACATCACAGGGCGCGGCGGGACAGGCGTCTTTACTGTGGCCGGGCAGCAGGCAGTTATGACACAGTTTGTTTATTTTGACGATGCGCCACCTGTCTTTTCTCAATGCTCGCTTGAATTGTTTGCAGTTTGAAAGCGAGTGTATGGCGACGCGGCAGACTTTACACTTGGCATTTGGTTCACTATTATACAGCACAGAGTGAACTTGAGTTCTGCGCTCATCACTTTTCTTGTGTCCTCTATTTTCTGCTTGGCTATGAATGTAACTTATTCCAGCAGAGGCTATCTTTATGGCTTCTTTGTGTAAAAAATCTGCAAATATTTGTAACTTAGCTTTGCTGTCATCTTGGTGCTCATATAAGTAATCTACCCATTTATTTATCAGCGTACTGGGGCACTTGGCCATGACGGTGTTCAATAGTTCTGGACTTCTCATGTAGTCGGTTTGCTGAATAGACTCGGCGGCTGCAACGTAGTTTCTTATTTTAACAGCAAATGACACTAAGTCAGTGTGGTAAGTCCGCGGTAAAGGTTGCAAATTCTTAAACTGTGTAGCAATTTTATGAATAATCAGCTCTGGTCTTCCAAAGCGAAGTTCTAGCGCTTCTATAATTACACTTGGCTTTGTATTGCAGATAAGTAGTGACGAGACGGCTTCTCTTGCTTCACCACGCAGACTTTTACAGAGACGTGAAACATTTTCACTCTCACTGAAGTTGCAGAGTTTAGTGGACTCTTCGTAACTATTTTTATATTGTAGCCACTCAAACGGGTCTCCAAAAAATAGAGGTAGGTCCTTGGGCGTAGCTAGTCTTGACAGCAGTTTTGTATGTGCGCTGCAGGTGGCCGTGGCCATCCGTTCCATTGCTTGTGCCAGGTGATGAAGGTCCGATGTGGAGGCGACAGCGGGGGGCGCCGGCGGCGGAGTAGCCGCGCGCTGCTGCTGTGACTCCTGTTGACTCTTATCTAGCCACTCTTCCACCTTGTTTGAAGCTTCAGCATAGGAGTTTATTTGACTGCACTGCGATTTCCGAGATGACCCACCTTCAAGAGCGGCGAGTTGAGCTTCTAATCTTTTTTCTATGAGTTTCTTTTCAATTTCAGCTTTGGCTTCAGCTGCCTCTAGCTCCAGTTGTTTTCTACGTGCCGACAAAGAAGATCTATTGGAACTTTTCTTGGAATTAACTGATGGAACAGGACCGGTAAGTTCAATTTTTAAGCTACCTTCTTTTTTCGATAATTTATTTGCAATTTCTTTCAGCTCATTTTTGGGAATCACTATGTCAGATTGCACTTTGCGTGAAAGCACTTCACTCTTTTCCTCAGCGGTATGCGACAACACTTCTCTTACGAGAGCTCCGCGCGTTTTAACCATTGTGCGCGGCGGTGTATTGAACATTCCTTTGTTCATCTACGGCTTGCAGCTTCTGAACTCCTGGGTGATCCGGCCGAAGGACCACTTTGTAGACGATGTCTGTTAGCGCGGTGATCCAGGATTCAAAAATAAGAACACGTAGACAAGTAATTTGGAAAATAGCTTTCGCGATGCGACATGCGGGTATCTGCCTCGGTTTTGACAGTGCAACTGACGTTTTAAAAATACAGATAACTTATGGCACCGATCAAGTCATTAGTTAATTAACGACACCGCCACACACATGCTCACACCCTACGGCGTACTTTATTTTACAAAGAAAATTATTATTATATATTATTATAAATATAGCAAATATAGGAGCTGCGTCGTCTACACTCTGCAAAAATGATATGAGATGAGAGCAAAGAACCTAATGTTTCTGGTTTGAAAGGTATGGGATCCAGTAGATATAGTTAATACACATGGGGTCATAACAACTAAAGCCTTAGTCTTACATACTGTATCATACCGT
Organism: Eudonia mercurella; assembly: GCA_963082485.1. Classification (NCBI taxonomy): domain Eukaryota; kingdom Metazoa; phylum Arthropoda; class Insecta; order Lepidoptera; family Crambidae; genus Eudonia; species Eudonia mercurella. The sequence continues at coordinate 13,187,815 of OY720022.1, read as the reverse complement.
CTTAGAAATAACAACGTACTATTCCGAGCTTATTCCATAGTTATACTGAGAATAGATATGACCGGTGTAAAGTAAGAATAAGGAAAAAATAATTTCTTACAATTGAACTTAATATATGGTCGACATTATTCGCACGATATGCCATAGAAACAAAGCGGCAACGCCGCAATTCATTGATGGAAATTCACAGCGTATGCAAAATAGGAGAATTATCTTATTTTATTTATTCTTGCCCTGCCTACAGAACTGTTGGTGTATGCCAAAAGATTAATGTTACTAAAAACTGCATCCTGTAATTATGTAGCAAAGCAGGCCGTAATTTCATTTTGAGTGTTTTATATTCTGATAGTGCTGAAATATTTAACTGTGTGTTTAATTTGAAGTTCGCTGTTTAGGTATATTATGAAGGTGGAAAATTTGTAGCTAATGCCGCGAAAAATCTATAATCGTTATTTTTATTTATAAAAGACAACATTGCATTGCGAGCATTGAGACTCGCAGCTGTCGGCCAGGCATTCGGCTTCCGTTATCGTCAAAGGCGATAAAATTGTCGAGTTTAATAGTTTTACAATAATACATACCAGATAACTGTTAGAACTCACTTTAAAATGCTATATTAAGAGTGTCTACCTATTGTAATAGTTAACAGAAGCTCAGGACTATAAATTCACAAGGGAATAGCCAGTAGCGCTTTATCATCAGACGGCAAACTGCTGTTGAGTTTTACAATTCTGAATGGCTACCGCCACTATCCGTGGGGAACTTTATAACTAGTTTCATTCTAATTAAAAGATCTAAGTTTTTTTCATTTCACTCGTTACCTACCTTTTGCTGGAACGAACATTTGCTTTGAGGTAATAATTATGTAGTCTTAATGACTGCGTTGCAAGACACAAGAGAAGAATGCAAAAAATATTATAAGCTTTAAAGGTAAACTTAGTCGAGTTGTAAAGATTAAAATATGTTATAAGTAAGAGGATTAGTTTAGATGCCACTCCCGCTAAAGAAATTGTGAAAATAATTGTTACAAAAAAAACACGTTCTGTATTGCAAGCGCATAGCGCACAATTTTAATTACTAGCTTTTGTTATGATCCGATCTCGAAGCGAGAAGAAAGTATGCAATGGGACGTTGGGATGACGATGATGAGTTTTTTAATGCCTTCGTAAATCTGTCAAACTTTAATGGAGACAAAGTGTGTCACACCGTGGTCCGTGGTGACACTCCGAGCATAGCTCTTTCCATGGACCAGCCCTTTTTTTTTTTTTTTTTTGACCCGGTGGAAATCTGCTTTCAGATCATCCCACGGGGAGCAGTGGGTATTGGCTCGGCCCGTTTACGGGGTATGTGAGGATGGGCGATATCCACCCGACCCACTAAAACCACCGGGGTTGCCCGCCTTCCGCAACACACGTTCCGGGCAATCGTCTGGCGACTCTACCGCAACTAAGTGGGGACGGATGCCCTGCTGAGGGCTCTCCTTGCTCGTCATTCGGAGCAGATCTCTTGCAAACCTATGGGGGGAGAAGCTGGGCAAAACCACGCCTTCTCCGACCTGTTCGCCTCTTGCGAATTGCCTCTGATTGAGGGTCATCTTCCCTTTCGCGCTCCGCGGTCTCCTTCAGCGACATCACCTGCTCACTGAAAGAGAGAACTGCGTTCCACGACCCGGCGTCGTCCAGCATGGCTTTCACCAGTGCCGGCAATGAGACGTCGGGTCCTACTAATGCGCCCAACTCCGCGCGCTGCACCGCCCATTTGGGGCATTCCTCCAGCGTATGCTGGGCCGTGTCATTTACGGCCCCGCACTGGTGGCACTCCGTGGTCGGCTCCCTTCTGGCTATTCGGCACAGATACCTCCCAAAGCAGCCATGCCCCGAGAGGATCTGCACCAACCTGAAGGTTAGCGACCCCGCCTTGCGGTCAACCCATCGCTCCAGGACAGGCTGCACCGCTCCGATGGTCCAGTGGCCGTACAGCGGCTGTTCTAGCCGCCTACTCCACCTGCGTAACGTCACCTTCTGTGCCCGTTCGCGCCATCGGCGTAGCTCCTCGGGCATCGCCCGGCCTCCTTGCCCGCGAGCGTATGCGGACCTATCATACATCTCGGCCAGAACTTCGGCATCGAGATCCCAGGGTGGGGTCCCCGCTAAAACGCACGCGGCCTCATACGATACCGTGCGGTATGCTCGCACCGCTCGGACTGCAATAACTCGTTGCGGTCTTCGCAGCAGGGCCTTATTGTGCGAGTCCAGAGCATCGACCCACACGGGAGCACCGTACAAGGCCATGGACCTCACCACCCCGATATACAACTTCCGCACGCTTGCGGACGGGCCTCCCAGGTTAGGTAGCAAGCTTCCTAGTGCCCCCGCCGCTCTGACTAGTCTTGGGGCGAGCTTCCTGAAATGCTCCTTGAAGCTCCATCCATGGACCAGCCCTACCGTGAGTGTCCACGTCTCAGCTCCGTAGGTCATGACGGGTAGGACGCACTTATTGAAAACTTTCGTTTTCAAGATTGAAAACTTTCGTTTTCAAGCATTGCGGTATGGATGACGAGAAGACTCGGCGTAGTTTTCCAAACGTTGCCCAGCCCAGCTGGATCCTCCTCTTGGCCTCCCTCTCAAAATTGTTTTTACCTAATTGCAGAATCTGCCCGAGGTAGGTGTATTCAGAAACGATTTCAAGAAGGTGACCATGTACGACGACCGGTATTGGATCAATGTGGCCATTGATCATGACTTTGGTTTTATCCAAATTCATGCTAAGACCGATGCGTCGCAAGGCTTAAAGCTAGGCCGTCCAGCATCTGGTTCAGCTCCTCTAGCGACTCCGCCATTAGAACTATGTCATCAGCGAATCGCAGGTGTGAGATGTAGTCACCGTTTATGTTAAGGCCCTTTCCTTTCCAGTCCAGCATCTTAAACATATCTTCCAACGCGCTTATGAACAGTTTCGTATTTATTATTTTATTGTTATTGGTTATGGCAGAATAACAGAGCAGAACATGTCATAAACCTTTTTGTCTTAACGTCAAGTTATGTTGGTCAATGTGCGTTCTAATTTTTTTTAATGTTTGTATGAGACAAATAAACAATTTTTTATTTATTATTTATTTATTTAGCTCGGTTACTGTGACCGCGTGCAATTAACTTGTCAGATCCTGCTTCGGCTTCAATGTTAGAAAACTAGACTATGAAAGCAAATTAACGGCAATTCGGGTATCGATGGAAATTTCGTTAAGGAAGTTATTTTAAATCAGAATACAGTTTCTTCAGCGCGAAGCTGAAAATTGCCCCAGTTGATTCGTGCCTACAAAAAAAGGAAAACATTATGTTTGTACATCTTGCTAAAATCTAATTTACTCGATTTCTTCTAAGCCAACATGCGTTAAGTTTAATTTAATTTAATTTATTTATAAAATTGGTTAGTAGTAACTAATAGCCCATAATAATGTTTGTCTAATTATCTATACTGTGTAGTAAATGCAATAAAGAGCAACCATCTTATATAAATATGTCGCCATAGCATCAATGTTTGTAGATTGTTGTGTTCCAGCATCTAGAGATAAGATAGCTAGTGCCTCACTAGTTGAGGATCTCGAGTTAAGTGCGCTTCCATCATTGGCCTTATCATCACTTAACATCAGGTGAGATCAAAATACTGCACTTACCCGTAAAAAAAAAAAGAAATACAGCAGGTATATAGTAAATAAACTAACATTATAAATGCGAAAGTTTGTGTGTATGTGTGTATATTTGTTGCTTCTTCACGCTGCCGCTGCAATAGATGGATGGATTTGGATGAAATTCGGCATACAGATGGTTTATAACCTTAACACATAGGATAGTTTTTATACCGATATTCCCACGGGAATGAATGGAAACTGTCAAAGCGGTACGAAGTCCACCGAGTCCACTAGTACTAAATAAATTGAGTGACTGCTTACAGACGCAACGACATCAACGGCATACACCAACATTGAGCAAAAAAATAAAATCCAGAGGTGCGCGCGCGCCCGCGTATTTAGGCTGCTCCAATTTAGTGCCGACTTGTTCAAAGTAAACTATAGTGTTTGCTTATAAAAGTATTTCTTGGATTTTATTTTTAATTTCCATGGGTAATTTATAAATAAAGAAGGATAATTAATCCTAACTAATACATATTATAAATGTGAAAGTGAGTTCGTTTGTTTGTTTGATACGCTTTCACCCGTAAACTATTTAAGGGGGTGCAGCGCGGACGCAAAACTGCGAGTTTCAAGTTTCTTTATGATAGCGAGCGAGCGGCGCGTGGCAGTGGTGTGACAACGGCGCACAACTACGAATACGCACGCACACTAATATCTGTATAGAGTAGGCTGGTGATTTAATTAGAGCAATGTTTACTTTCGTAAAATCATAGGCGTTTGGGTAAAAAATAATAAAAGTCTTAATATTTTCATATTCATGTTTTTTAATTGAAAAATAAGACAACAATGACCTGCGGAAAATCAATACCAACATTTTGATGTCGGATCATTGTTTCATTTGTGCTATATTTACAAAGTTCCTGAAGAAATAAGTTTTTAGATATCATTATTTTACGTATTGTTTATGCAGTTTCTGGGTATTTGTTTCAAATTCCAAGACAACCATGACCTTGTGAAAGGATCAAGCTAACCTACACTAGTCCTTTTAATGTATAAGACCTATTCAGCGCCTAGTACCAGTGACTTAAAAACACGTAAATTTTCAAATTCCGCGCTGCACCCCCTTAACGATTTATTTGTTTTGTTGTCATAGAAACTGTCAGCTAGTACTACATAATTGCATAGCCCAAAAGTAGATGTACATAGTTTAAATACCGTCATTCTTTATTTGTGATCTTATGGCTTATTAAATAAGACTGAACTACAAATACATACATAGTTGAAGATTATAATTTTGTTGATTTGAACAATATTTAAAGCTTTTTTTGTTATTAGAATAGGTTAAAAAAAGTACCGTAACGTATTGTTAATACTGAAAGTTCCCAAAAAAACTTAACTTTTCGTTCAAAATGTTCAGAATTAAATATTAAAATGTGGCTTTGTATTTAACTTGCAACTTTAATAAAAAATACATTGTGTAAATATTTGTCTTTTGCAAAATTTGTAATAACCAACATGATGCAATAAATGCTTATGACTATGGCTCAGGGCCGTAGCGAAGGGGGGGCATTGTGGGGCAATGCCCTACCTTAAAATACCAATGCCTTACTATAATAATCAACTAATAATAAGCATAGTACTGTAAAGCAGATTTAAGACGGAAAAAAAATACTGGCGTATAGTGGCATCTAGTCTTACAGTCATAATATATAGGGTGTAACAAAATTCCCTTAAATGCCAAATGGGGATCATTCCACCCATCAATACGAACAACTTTTACTATGGCACCAACTTCGAAATCGCAATTTAAGGGAATTTTGTTACACCTATATATCACCCCGACAATTACTTAAGTATTAACCTGACTCGCACATGTTCACAAATCAAGGACACCAAAATTCGATTGACCAGAACAGATCAAGTAACATTTTTACTTCCGCCCTACCTGTAACCACAGCTGCTCTACCTTAAATTCAAGTCTAGCTACGGCCATGCATGACTATTAATATAATATTCCAGTTTTCTTAAAGGGAACCTTAGAGTTATAAAGCAATTAAAACAGATTAGGTACTTTACCGTGTATGAGAGAATTTGAAGTGCTCTGTTAGTGCATTTGAGATGCGTTCTCGGTTGCTTATCAATTTTTGCAATACTGGGGTCGACCGTACAGGTTACCGAACTTAATAATGTCGAGCTCCTCTGTACTTCAAAGGGAACGTTGAGGCAAAGGTCCCATTATTGAATTATCATTGAAAGGCTGTGAGTTTCAGTGTCCACATATTTATTACGGAACTAACTGAATTTGCTCCACAAGCGTAATTGAAATTCCGTACCGGTTAGTTCCGGCCGTATTCTAATTTTGTTAATTTCACGTCTTGGTTATGCAGCGTAATTTTTTTCGATACTTTCAAATACTGGATTTCGTAATAGGCTAAATATTAGTTTTTCTCTAGGAATTTAATGTAGAACTGATGTGTATGTGTGCGTGCGCTGCGCCGCCGCCCGCTAGCCAATTCAAATATTCGCCAGTAATAAACGGACTACTACCCTAAACGCTTGTATCATTTGCCATTCATCTCACTGGCGACGAGGACTTTTTTTTCGAACGTTAAATCGTCTAATCGTTTAAAATGTCGTATATTGGAAATTTACAAGTTTTTGACTATAAAATAAGTGAGTGGATAATTTTCAAAGGACGGCTAAAACAGTTTTTAAAAGTGAATAAAGTGGAAGACGCAATCAAAGGCGCCATATTGATAACTCATTTATCGGACGAGTCTTACCGGCTTGTGAGAAATCTTGCATTTCCAAATGACATCGATACACTCAGTTACGGGGAGTTAGTTGCATTACTCGACAAGTATTTTAAATCTAAGGAATCCTACTACGCTGACAGGGCGAAGTTCTATGGGGCGATTAAGAGTCCAGGCGAGTCATTGAAGGAATGGGTGGCGCGGCTGCGGGGACTAGCGAGTTTCTGCGATTTTGGAGCTGCCCTAGAAACGAATATTACGGATCGTTTTATCCTAGGCCTTGGCTCAGGTCCCGAGCGTGATAAGCTTTTCGAACAAAGGCCCTGTTCCATGACGGTCGACAAGGCTTTAGAGATTGCGGAGCAAGCCGAGAGAGCTCGAGCGGCAAGAGCCTTAACCAGCATCAGTGTGAAGGAAGAGCCGATTTACCGCACAGTCTTCGAAGGTGGTCGGAGCAGAGGCGGCGCCGGCGCCGGCGCACGTGGCGGTGGCGGCGCGAGAGGCAGTGCGGGTGAGGAGCTGGCGATCGCGCATTCAACGCGGTTTGACAAGATATGTGCGGTATGCGGGATGAAAAACCATGACAAAACAAAGTGCCGTTTTAAATCCTATAGGTGCAATAAGTGTGGTAATATAGGGCATCTAAAAAAGGTTTGTGCGGAGCGAAATAAGTTTTCGCGAGTGAATAACATATGTGATGAAGCAGATGACGGCGAAAACGGCAATGGCGCAGGTTGCGAAGAATGCCAAAATTTTAATATAAGGTATGTGGAACAAAACCCAATCAAAATAGACTTATGTATTGACGAAATTAGGGTAACTATGGAACTAGACACAGGGTCGGGAAATAGTGTTATTTCTGATGACTTATATAATAGTTTATTTTATAATTACAAACTGTTAAAATGGAACTTAAAGATGTGTCTTTTTAATGGACACAAAATCTCACCGTTAGTATTTTTTATTCCAAAAGTAACCTATAACAATCAAACGAATCAGATAAAAATATATGTTGTCAAAAATGGAGGACCCCCATTGCTGGGCCGTGATTTTATGTTAACGTTTAAAAGGGGTATTTTTATGTCAGACTTAAATAATGTTGTAGCGTTTAAACAAGATAAGCTTGATGAGTTGATGCAACAATATTCACATTTGTGGAGTGATGAATTGGGTACGTTCAATAAATTTAAAGTAAAATTACAGCTCAAGGAAAATTCCGTTCCTAAATTTTTCAAACCGCGCCCTATTCCTTTTGCACTTAAAAATAAGGTCGAAAACGAACTCGACAGGTTAGTGAGCCTCGGCGTATTAGTACCAGTTAGCCATTCAAACTATGCGACCCCCATTGTACCTGTATTAAAAGAGAACGGTAAGGTCAGAATTGCTGGTGATTTTTCTGTCACCTTAAATAAAGATTTGGTGGTTGATAAATATCCTATACCGCGGATAGAGGAAGTGTTTGCTAGGCTCAGTGGAGGACAGCAATATACCAAGCTTGATTTAAAAAACGCATATAATCAATTCGTACTGGAAGACAGCTCACAAGAGCTTACAACAATAAATACGCCTAAAGGATTGTTTAAATATACTCGCTTAGTGTATGGTCTAGCCAACGCACCGGCGATTTTCCAAAAATCGATGGAAATCTTACTTTCTGGCATTGAGGGCGTAAGTATCTGGCTCGATGACGTCTGCGTCAGTGGTCCCAGCAAGGAAAGTCATTAAGAGCGATTACGGACCGTTTTAAGTCGTTTTAGTGAAGCGGGGTTACGATTGCAGCGAGAGAAGTGCGAATTCCTAAAAGACAGTGTTACTTATCTAGGGTACGTTATAAATAAGAATGGTTTGCAAACTTGTCCCGAAAAGGTACGAGCTATACTCGAGGCACCCGATCCGTCAAACGTTATTGAAATTAAACGTTTCTTAGGAGTAGTAAACTACTATAGAAACTTTATTCCGAACGCATCGTCACTACTTAGTCCCTTGCATGAATTGTTGCGTGCCGGCGCTGAGTGGGAGTGGGGCGAGCGGCAGCGCGCGGCACTGCAGCGTGTGCGGCGGGAGTTGGCATCAGAGCGCGTTCTGGCGCATTTCGAGCTGCACGCGCAGCTTGTGCTGGCGGCTGACACAGGCCCCGGCGGGCTCGGCGCCGTTCTGTCTCAGCGTGATGACGCGGGGATGGAAAGACCTTTAGCTTTCGCATCGCGATCGTTGACGGCTAATGAGCGTAATTATAGTCAAATTCAAAAGGAGGCTACGGCGATTATTTTTGCAATAAAACGATTTCATCAGTATATCTATGGCAGAAGTGAACCATTTATTTTAAAAACGGATCACAGACCGCTGGTGTCGATTTTTGATAAAAAATCTGGTATATCGGTAACGACTGCGATGCGACTTCAAAGGTATAAAATTATATTATCAACATATAATTATGTAGTGGAGTTTACCTCCGGCATCACCAATTCTGTCGCAGATTTTTTTTCACGTGCACCCTTATCAGAAACTTATAGTCATACTGATAACGAATTTGATACATGTAGTTCACTCAAATTTCTAAGTTCAATTTCACCAGCTGTTACAGTTTGCGACGTTAAAAGGGCAACTGAAAATGACCCAATCCTAAAAAAGGTTATCAAATATATGAATAATGGTTGGCCTCGCAAAGTGAAATGTAAATTATTGTTACCTTACTTTCTTTGTAGAACAGATTTGCAAGAAGAAAATGGTTGTTTATTACGAGGTTACAAAGTTGTTATTCCTTCAATATTAAAAAGTAAAATGTTAAAGGAGTTACATAGTACACATTTGGGCATTATAAAAATGAAGAGTAACGCTCGTAGTAGAATGTGGTGGCCGGGTATAGATGCTGACATTGAGCATTGGATCGGCGGCTGCGAGACGTGTGCGGCGCTGCGACCCGCGCCGCCGCGCGCGCCCCCTGCTCCGTGGCCGCACGCGGGCGCAGCCTGGGATCGCGTTCACATTGATCATATGACTATTGGTCAAAAGGTGTACTTAGTCATAGTGGACGCATTTAGCAAGTGGTTGGAATGCGTATACATGAATAACGGTACTAATGCGCAAGCACTCATTACTAAATTAAAAATCATTTTTGTAACTTTTGGCTTACCAAACGTGTTAGTATCTGACAACGACGTTAAAATTAACTGTAAAGAATTTAATGAGTTTTGTAATTGCAATGGCATTAAATATATAAACTCCCCAATTTATCACCCAAGCGGAAAATTCAGTCCGAACATGTAAAAGAATGTTAAAATGTATATTAAAAGATAGTTTACCACCTAGCATAGTTTCTGAAGTATTATTAGATTACTTATTTGAGTACAGAAATACCGTGCACTGTACTACAGGTGAAAGCCCTGCCAAACTTATGTTTGGCCGTAACCTAAAATCACGATTAGATTTGATTCATCCTATTAAAAACAAAAAAAATAAAAGTGTAATATCTATTAATGGACAACAGCTGGTTGCACGCAGTTTTGCTCCTGGTGATATTGTGTGGGTGAGATGGTTACAGTGCACGCAAGGAATCTTGGCAATTGGGCAGAGTGCAACAAATTGTAGGCAAAATAATGTTTAAGGTTTTTGTATTTGAATATTCAATAGACTGTATCAGACATGTCGATCAGCTTATTAGATATAAAAGGAGTGCTCTTGGTGTATCGAAAAATGGCCCATCAAATTCACCAACCCCTGTTTGTAATACAACCCAGCAACATAGCAATACTGCTACGCATTCATCGTCTAATCTGGGAGGAAATGCCGAGGTAGACGGACCATTTTTACCAGAAGATAGTTCCTCAAGTATTGTTGATACACAATTAGATGATGGTTGCATAGATGAGTTTGTAGACTGTGCTGAGGAAGGTGAAGGTGGCTCGTGTGACGGCCCGCAGGCGACGATGCCGCCGCAGTCGCCTGCTGGCGGGCCCTCGCCCGTTTCGCCGCGACTCACTACCTGCCCTTGATTCTGTACCGCTAGTGAGCCGCCCAAAGCGTCAAAGGAAGGAAGTCTGCTATAAGAAATTCTTTTAGTTAATAATTGTACCAATGAAATGTTTCATATTGTTATCAGGTTTCAAAACTAAGTGTGGAGGAAAGTAGTGTATGTGTGCGTGCGCTGCGCCGCCGCCCGCTAGCCAATTCAAATATTCGCCAGTAATAAACGGACTACTACCCTAAACGCTTGTATCATTTGCCATTCATCTCAAGAATTTACATATTTTATTGGTGATAATTTTAAATGTAACGATGAAATGTTGCAGCTTTATAAAATTGACAAAGTAAACAACTTCTTCTCTTGATTCATGTGATGATGCAGAGCCGTAAAAAAATGCAGTTATGAAATCAAGCGTCCGTTCAGGTCTACGACTACAAGGCGTATTATGTAAAAACTATTGGATAGTTAGTGCTCGTAGCATTATTCGATCCGTGTTATCTAAGTGCAAGATTTGTTTTCGATGCCGACCAACCTCGATTCAGCCCGCTATGGGTACGTTACCCGCGCCTAGACTAAAACCAGATAAGGTTTTCAACCACGTTGGTTGTGATTTGGGTGGGCCTTTCTTCGTTAAGGAAAGTTTAAGGCGGAACGCAAAGGTCTACAAGTCGTACCTGTGCCTCTTCGTTTGATTCTCAACAAAAGCTGTGCACTTAGAAGTGTTAACTGATTTAAGTTGCGATTGTTTTTTAGCTGCATTTGATCGTTTTGTGGCTCGCCGCGGACTTTGCAGTTGCCTTTATTCGGACTGTGGCACTAATTTTATTGCGGCAGCCAAGCATTTAAGAGAAGTCGCAAGCTTTTTAAATAATAAGGATAGTCAAGATAAAATTATCAATGGACTGACAACTCGTCACGTAGAATGGCGTAACAGCCCGCCCAATGCAGCTAGTATGGGTGGACTTTGGGAAGCAGGAATAAAGTCTGCCAAACATCACCTTCACCGTGTGGTAGGTGATCGGTCACTCACCTTTGAAGAGTTAAGTACTGTTTTCTGCAGAGTTGAAGCCGTTCTAAATTCACGCCCTCTGTGTTCCTTATCAGACAACCCAAACGAGTTTGATGTTCTTACCGCGGGTCATTTCCTAATAGGTCAATGTTTATTAGCTGTACCGGAATATGACTTCGATGATGTTCCTACGAACAGATTGTCACGTTGGCAATCCATTCAGAAGGCTTCACAGTCATTTTGGAGACGTTGCACAGTGTCCGGCGTAGAACAAGCCAGGTGGACAAAAGTCATTATCAAATTACCGGAAATAGGTACTTTCTACCTGTAAACAACACCCCTAAATTCCTGATTCCAAGAATTGTTTACGTCTAACATTCCATACTGATGAGTCATCGCTTATCAAAGTAAGCTATAAAGGTAAGTGCAATTAAAGAAATGGGTCAGTTGCATTTTAGCGACACTTGCACTAACATCTCATGGTGGCAGTTCCTAATTTTGTGGAAAGTTTAGTGATGGATTTTACTTCTGAAGGTATGTATAATATATTTTTCTTATTACAATCTTTTAATGTGTCATAAATATTCATTAAGTAGACTATCTATGAATACACAAAAAAATACAATGTTTTTCTTTGTTTTCGAACTTATCGAGCTTGGAAAAGCCATGTATCCTCTTGTATCCAGGCTAAATTTTTGATATGCTTTAGCTGCATGGCTATTAATGATTATGACATATATTTTATGTAGCACACTTGAGTACAACCATTTTTTTTTTTTTTGCAGAAAAGTGTTACTCGGTTAACAAAATAGAGTTTTTCGAAGAGTGGCTTAAGCACGAAAAAGACGTAAGAAATGAACGTCTATTTGAGTTTCTTTCGTCTAAATTTGATTTCTCTGACATCACTGAAGACTGTCAAAGGGAAATTAAGGTGAAATTGGCCAGCATTTCATCGAAAATTGCTACCAAATGGGTGTCCTCGGGAAAGTCGAAAGAGCGTTTCCTTGATAAGAATAAGTTGTGGCTGGAAGGCGAAGATATACAATTCTGCATACGATCGACTCAACCGCAACCTTCTACCTCATCCGCTGACTTTTCTCGACCCGGAAGACCTAAAAAAGTCTTCGAAGAATCGTCTTTTAAAACTAAGAAACGTAGAGTTGAAGATCTAGTTCAATCGCGGAGTGTTGGGGAATTAATGACTGCTGCAGAGGTAGCTGCACGGTCAACTGGGCATAAGAACGTTGCCAGAGTTATAAAAGACATTGCCGAAAATCCAGCTTCTGCAAATGCATGCATTAGCTTCCAACAAGCAAGTGCTGTGCAAAGTGATAGACCGCTAAGTAGTGACGAGGCATTAGCGTATTATATAGATTCAAAATCAACAACTCACACATACAAACAGACTAGGAAGTGGACTATGAAAGTTGGACATCACGTGTTTCCATCATATGAATGCGTTGTAAAATCAAAAAAAGCATGTTATCCATCCGAGGAGCATATTGTTGTGACACAATCTCGAGTAGAAATTGAGCTACAAGCTATTTTAAATAAAACAACAGAACGTTTAGTGGAAGCTCAGAGAGATGTTGTCACAAGTGTGCTACCCAATTCATCGTTTACTCTTGTAAGTAAATGGGGGTGTGATGGAAGTTCCGGCCATAGCACTTACAAACAGAGATTTGAGAATAGCGAAGACACTGATGAGTTCCTTTTTGTTTATTCGTTTGTTCCTCTTAGGTTAATCGACGAAGGTAATAACATTATCTGGCAAAATCCTCGACCATCATCGACGATGTTTTGCCGTCCAATTAAATTCATTTTTGCCAAAGAAACTACGGAGTTGACAAAAATCGAGACGAATAAGGTTTTGGAACAAATAAACAACTTGGAGCCTACATCTTGTGATCTTGGTGGTTCTGAAATTTCTGTTAAGCACAAGTTACTACTGACAATGACCGATGGAAAAGTATGCAATGCTTTGACAGAGACACATTCATCGCAGAAATGCTATATTTGTGGGGCTACTCCCAGAATGATGAATGATGAAGGAAGGCATGTTGATAGCAACCAGGATAATTTTGGCTTTGGTTTGTCAACATTACATGCTTGGATTCGTTCGTTTGAGTGCTTTTTACACATTAGTTATAAGTTAGATATTAAGAAATAGCAAGCTAGGTCTTCAGAGGAAAAAGAAAGTGTAAAACAACGATCAGACGAAATCAAACAACGATTCAAGAATCAAATGGGATTAATTGTGGACAAGCCAAAGCCAGGATTTGGTTCCACAAATGATGGAAACACAGCTCGACGTTTTTTCGGGAACCCCGAAGTGAGTGCTCAGATCACAGGATTGGATGTTACAATCATCAAAAACTTTGATACATTATTGAGGACATTGTCTTCTGGTTTCGAGATAAATCTTGTTGAATTCAACAAGCTTTGTCTCGAGACAAGAAGACTTTATTTAAGTCTTTACTCGTGGTACTACATGCCTGCTACTGTGCATAAATTGCTTGTTCATAGTACAGAGGTAATTAAGACAGCAATAGTTCCAATAGGGCAGCTTTCAGAGGAAGCGCAAGTAGCGAGAAACAAAGATTGCCGGAGGTTTAGAGAGCACAACACCAGAAAGTGCTCTCGTCTTGCCACGAATAGAGACTTGCTCAATATGTTGATTATAACTTCTGATCCTCTGATCAACAGCCTCCGGGAAGTACCAAAAAAAAAGTCGAATAAATTGAGCGCGGAGGTCTTAAAGCTCATCATAGCTCCCACTATAGAGCCTCGACTCCAACTCCAACCAAGACCTCCACAAGCTCGGGAAGACTATCTTCTATCGGAATCATCGGATTCTGCATCCGATGATTCTGATATTGAGAATTAGTTTAAATGTAAATAGATACCTACCTCTAGCGTTAGATTTATAATTTTTGTATATAATATATTAGTCTAAGGTTGTGTATATATAATTAGCGTCGATATTTGTAGCGATTAAGATAATTATTTTATTCTTATTTTTTTCCTGTACCTTTCATTTCTAATAGAAATCGTGTTTACATGAAATAAAATATTTGTATACAATTTCTTTGCATTTTATTTATAAAAATATATTATAGTACTTTATAATTAACTAATTCATAGATATAGTTCCAAAACCATGAAAATATATTTTTGTCCACCTGGCTTGTTCTACGCCGGACACTGTGCGTTGGTCAGATGACTACCTTCACACTCTCCAGCAGAGAGCGAAGTGGTTTGAATCTCCACCTAACTTAAACATAGGTGATTTAGTTTTGCTCAAGTCAAATCTGACTAAACCTCTTTAGTGGACTTTAGCTCGAGTTGAAAAAGTGCATAGTGGCGTTGACAAAGTTAACCGCGTTTTAACTTTAAGAACCAAAAATGGTTTAATTCAGAGACCGACTAACAAAGTATGTCCATTACCCTATGCAAATTAATAACTTCGCATTAAATATATTATTTAGTTAAGTTTATTATTATGAACACTTTTAGGTAGGTACACTCCACTTTTGGAACACTTAACATTAATTTTATTAGCTTCGTAAGTTTATTTATTTTATATATTTTTTTGTATACTTATATACACATACTTCTCATTCATTTTAGGGAAATCAATCATATTGATTTCGGTGAGGGGTATGTTCGATATCTGCTGTTGAATTGAGGGTAGATTGATAAATCACCACTGAACTCGACTCGACGGCTGGCCGCTCGTACTGCGACAGGTCGCCATTGTGCGTTGAGCTGGACGGACGTTCTCTCCTCTCAATTTTGACCGTGTCGAGACCTCATCGTTAGACGTTCTAACATCTGTAATGTGTGTGTGTGGACTCACTGCCGTGTAGTGTGCTTCTTCCGAGACCTATTGAACCAAGTTTAGCCGTGCTAACCCTGACAATCCACCTGGACTCTCTGTGGCGTGCCGGGTACGCCTGGAGCCGAGCATCTTCCACCTGGTCGAATAGAGGTAGGTGGTGTTCAATTAGCCTTCTTGGAGGCAGCAGGAACGAACGTTTTCCACCCTCATACACTGTACATACATCTATTCAAATTCACAAAAACCTGCCAGTAAAATTTCTCTTTCAAAGACTGAAAACTGCACAATGTTACAAAAACTTCTTTAAACATGTTATTGATGTTAGCTTTAAGTTTTCTATTTTGCTAATAAAGCTTTGGTGTTCAAAATTAAATTTCAGATGATGCCTTTACAATACAAATGGCTAGACATAGTTATTACGTTGACGATGGAGACATTAAGAAACGTTTAATGAAGTTTAATTTAAATATGAAAAGATAAATTGATATTATGAAATTGTTAAATTTCTTGGTGACGTTGTTGTCGACGCCGCGAGCGACTGATGACTATGCTTTAAGGCCATAAACTGAATATAAGCGGTAGCGATCGCGGCGGTTATGATGGCTCGTTTTCTATGGCATCGCTCACCGCACCGCTTCCATCAAAAACAGCTCAAACAAATCTATGCACTTAAACGTTGCCACGCGCCCCCGGCGCGCGTCGCACTAATTAAGCTTCTAATTTTCACATATTTATAGAATGCAAATGTTATGAACATTATTGATTGTAAAGGTTGTCATTTGTAGACAAATTATTCGACGTTCATGCCAATATCGTTTCTTTCTATTCGTAATTATGCACAATCTGAATTCCACAGTAGCGAATGTGGTGAATTACTATTGTGTGGAATTCAGATTGTACATAATTACGAATAGGAAGAAACTCCGAGATCCTATGTAACAACATTAATTATCTAATAATGAATGTGTGCAATTTTAATTAGGACACACGGTTTCCACTTCGTCTAGTTTTTTATAATATAATAACTTATAAAATATATGACCCCATTTGTCTTGTCTTGTCACTTGTGACGTTTAGCTTAGCTTAGTTGATAAAAATATATAAACATTTTTTTAAGCTTTTTTGTGCCCTACAAAGTAACAAGTTGAAAAGTAGATGAGAATCGCAATAACCTTTGTAACGAAGTTGTAATTGCATTGTAATAAATCAAAATTTTGAATACGACAAGTCACGAAAGTATTATATGGAAAATACCAACACTAAGTACAACATGGTTAATTAATAAGCAGATATAAAATAGAACCAAACGATTTAACTAATTAATAACTACACCGATATATATATGTCTATTTATATTTTACCCATTCTCTACGAGTACAACTATATAATTTGTCAATCTAAATATTAATTAAGTTCTCCAGTGAATGGTTACTATATAATATTCTGCATCTTTGACTAATTAGTGTAATACATAGAGTGGAAGTGTGTCTACCACATTAGCCCCTCGCGAAACCAGCGTCACATTCTAATTGCACCCTAAGGCAATTACCTTAAAAGCCTGTCACCGGGGCTAAATTTAATGAAGTTGAAAATAAAGTGAATTGTCTTATTTAATCCGTCTTCGCCTTCAGCTTTTTTTTCCTGCCCGTCTGTTATAACTGAATTAACTTGGGTGATCTTATTGGAAAATTTTATAACGTTTTCTTTTTTTAACAATTATTTATACTTAAATGTATCGTATACTTGAATAATAGTATGCGAACTTTGGAAAAACAGAAAAACAATTTGTTGTTATGCAATCGAAAAAGTTGTTGTTGTTTTTTTTTTGTAAAACCTGAAGTTGTTACAAAAAATTGGTTGTCGATTTTTAAATATTAATATTATGCTGTCTATAAATATCCCAACGGCCTTTCGTGTGCTATGGCACACGGTGATACCGGGCAAGAAACCACCATGCTGGCCTATTGCAAATTGATAGGCTTTAACGACTTTTATCATGGCAACACCTTACCATTAAGAGCCCCCGGACTTAGATGTCTTCCAGATTTAATACTTGGACGCCCAACCAGTGACATACGGCATCGCGTATATTATTTACTTCCAAGACAACAACGGTTTGCAGACTAAGAAGTAAAACGGCATGCTCTCTTGTACACTGTTTTGTTGCCTGAAATAAATAAATCAATTCTATTCGAAGTTCAGGTTGTTGAAAGTCGTTAGATTCCACCAACTTGCATTAGACCAGCATGGTGGGTTCTGGCCCGATCTCACACGGTCGATAGAGTACAAGCCGCTTTGCTATCTAGCTTCTTAAGAAAGGTAAGGTAATACTGGTATCTATTAAAGCAAACCCTGTCCAAAGTTGTGAAAGCTTTGTAAGCCGCTGTTGTTTACTTTCAAACTAGTAAACTATTAATTGTTAAATAAAGCTTTTGACGTCGGTTCTGAGACTGCTGGCGAATTAACATTGCTGGTAGGATGAAAAATATAATAACTAACTCACTTGTTTACTCTGTTTTCTCAGCGACCCGTAGCTAGCTTACTAGGTTCTAAATTCAGAAACCGGGCTGAGCGCAATATTTTGCCAGCCTTTTGGCCCATCTTCATTATCAGCATCATCTTCTCAGCCGAAAAACGATCACTAGACAAAGGCCTCCCACAAGAATCTTCACAACGACCGATTTAGTGCTGCTTGTATCCAGCGGCTATCCGCGACGTTTACCATTATTATATATAGATATTTTATTTACAGTTAAAAATATTAATTTCCACAATAAAAAGACAAAAATATTTGGCGTTTACTTATTATATTGTTTAGCCCGCTCGCTTGCACGCTTATACACAGATAAAAAGCCTAGCAAAAGTCGCACAGGCCGGACTCGTAAACAATTGGCCGGACAAGCGGACATGCAGTCATGCCGGACATGCAGTCATGCCGGACATGCAGACATGCCGGACATGCAGACATGCCATGGGCAGCAGCATCTCTTTGTGATTATTCTCACTATACTGCGATCTCACTGTACTTAATATTGGGGGACGCTTTTGTCTAGCAGTGGACGACTTTTGGCTAAGATGATGATGATATCTCTTTGTTAAATGTAGGTCAGTGGTTTCTAATGTTTTAGTAGTAGGTATTTATCGACTTTTTTTGTCCGTACAGTTTGCAACCAGTTCGCACGTGGCGTGTTCGCGATGTTGGGTGCGGTAACGCCAGAATCGTTTGACACCCTGCATTCCTACACCAATACGTTCCAGATGCCTTTCGTGACGCCATGGTTCCCTGAAAAGGTCAGTAGGAATATAATTACTTTTTTCATCGGAGCTGGCGGTGAAATATTCATTTTGGAATCCTCATTTATAGTAGCAACTGAATAGAATAAAATAGGTAGAATAGAAAAAATCTTTATTTGGTACAATACATCACACATACATCAATTGCTGAACAAAACGCAACAATACTATAGTTTTAATTAGAAAAACAAATAAAAGTCTAGTTTTTTAATATTATATTATTTAGGGTGTGGTTTCTATGAGCTTTTCAATTCGCGTGTGCTCGTCTTGTTGAGGCGCGTGCGGGGCGTGGCGGTGGCCACAATAGCGTAATTGGAATTGCACCTGACCTGGTACGACATGGGGGGCGGGTTCAAAGCCCGCTAGTGAAAAAAAATCATCACTTTTCCAAATATTAATTTGTTAAAACCATATTTCAACCATAATTAATTATAATTTGAGCTACTAAACCAATTTAACCAAGCCTCTCCTAGTACACGCAACTGGGCGTCGAGCCCAGTTGCGTGCACTTGAATACTCCACTGGGCTTATGTCCAGCAGTGGACTAATATAGGCTGATGATGATGATGAACCGAATAGAGCATTGTTAATGTTAAATGTAAATTATTATTTAATGTATTAAATATTTCTGCGTATTTTTTTGCTTCCAAATTAACAATTTACAATAACTATAATTATTAATTGTAACTAGATATATCAACATCTTTTTTTTGTAGGTTATACCTCCTTCGTCGGGTTTGATCGACCACGCTGTGAGTATGAGGCCAGATTATCATCGGGCCATAGTTGACACAATCGTACACTACGGATGGAAGGAAATCATTTACATCTACGACTCACATGATGGTAAGTTTGTTTAATAATTAAATCTATTCCCAAGAGCTTTCTTTTTCTTAACTTTGTAATGTCCCACTGCAATGCTAAGGCCTTGTCCAAGTTCTACCTCGTATCTCTTTCCCGGTGACTCGGGATATATGCCAGTCCGTCTGGAGAGCGTCCAGATCTTCTCGCCACCTTTTTCTTAGCTGACCTCAGCGGCATCGTCCATCTCCAGGAACCCATTGTTTAGTGTTTCTACGATATGGTCATGAAATTAGTTACAAAACTATAACACAATTATTACCATTATCACCATTGCTACCACCATTAACATTATTACCATTGTTAGGTAGTAAATATTTTTTGTGGGTACATTTATTCTTTTATATTTTTACCGAAAAGCTCGATGGCGCAGTGGTTAACGCGTCCGGTCTGCGAATGCTGAGGTTGAGCAACTTTCGCAAATGCCGGTCATCGGATGGGTGACCAAAAATGTATCATCTCGAGCTCCTCCGTGC
This sequence comes from Eudonia mercurella, assembly GCA_963082485.1. Classification (NCBI taxonomy): domain Eukaryota; kingdom Metazoa; phylum Arthropoda; class Insecta; order Lepidoptera; family Crambidae; genus Eudonia; species Eudonia mercurella. The sequence goes on along the minus strand of OY720022.1, from coordinate 13,167,986 downwards.
TTCGGAAGGATCGGAAAACCGGAGCCAGGAGGCCAGCAGGCGTTAATAACACCAATCCGCACTGGGCCCGTGTGGTGGTTTTTTTCCCCCCGCCTGATCCTTTAAATGACACTACACATTTACAGAATACACTAAACATGCACACTAGTTTAGGTCCAGACACCGTACCTACTCGTAGAACAAGGGTACGAAGAACCGGTTCACACGCGCTCTATACCAGGTACAGACATGTACCTGGGCGCTTGTCTCCTCCTCCACGGCCTGGTCTACCTGAGCCGAGGTCCAAGCCTTTAGAAGCACCCTCGGGTGGTTCCGCTCCCCGATCTGATCCGAACCCTTCGGAGAATCTAGTAGGGCTCGGGGACGCGCACTAGTGCGCGATGCCGTTCCCTCTAGAAAACCTCCGAAGGTGATTCGTTTCACACGGCTTGAGGAACCCTTTAAGTTTCTCGCCGACCCAAACAAGCCCGGTGAAGCTAAAAATGCCGTATGAGGCAATCAGCAATCTCTCTCCAAAAAAAAAGCGTGGTGGTTTATGGCCCTTTCTCCCTATCCATTCATAGGGAAGGCTCGTGCCCCAGCAGTGGGGACATAAAATAAGCTGATGATGATGATGGTGATGATATTTTTATAGACTGTCACTGTCTTTTGTTTCATTTTGAGTCTTGTCGCCGTTGAATGTTATGTTTTGGTATGTTTCTTGATTTTCTTTCTTTTTTTATAATTTATATCTTGTACTACGCTTTTTTTTATTTTAATCAAGTCGAGGTTTATTTTTCTTTCGCCTCCTCGTTACAACCACGTTTTTAATGGTTTGAAATATTCGATATTTCAGAACAGTGGCATGCGCTAAAATCACGGATATACAGAGGTTACTGCAGAGATTTGAGTGCAAAGAAATCAGTTCTCCCTTTGGCTATTTTGCGCAATTTTTTCGTAATAGTTACCCATACATAAAACAGAAAAAATATGGTTAGAACTCCGATTTTATTACAAGTTCAGTTTTAAAGTTACCCCTGTTTGGTAGGCTGCTTTACATTTTTCAGTTCATAATTCATCATATAAAACTTAACAATAATTTTTTAAGATATTTTTTTGTTATTTAACAATATTTATCTTATTTGCCTTATTGAAACTACAGGGTGAGGTAAAGGTTTAGGTTTAAAGACATTTATTCCCATAAAAACAATTAAGTTCATTTACAATGAGATTAATATAAAAAACTTAAAATTAACTTCATAAATCTAGGCGCAAGGCAACTGCATTCTTAAAATTAAACGCAAACATGAATAGGCCAACAGTCACAAATCAGCTGTGCTCCGAACGCAGCACACTTTTTTGCAACACTCATTAGCTACACACGAAACCGGTCTTGGGTCCGCCGCGAGCGCTCGGCTCGGCACACACAATAGATAGACGCAGCCGAGACAACTACTATAGGGATGCATTGAGTCGCCAGATTGATGTTAAACGTTATTTATTTTTAATTTTCATGGTTTTTTTTTCATTCTGTAACTATTATATATATTTGTTCTTACATGTTTAATTATTTTAGTTATGATTTTAGATAACTTAAAGGTAATAATTTGTTTATTTTATTTTATTTTTTTGTTTGTACTGAATTTTATAAAATAACCCATTTATTTACTATTTCATGTAATTTACTCTATTATAATTTTGCCATTAGTTTAAATTTCAATTTAACTAATGCAATGGGACGAGCCCTTATGCAAGCAAATATTGGGGGGGGCTTATATCCACATCGGCTGACACGGCCGATCTCGCTCGTCTCACTGCCGTCTCCGAGAGAGTCAGGCCACTGGCTCCAGGTTTTGCCATCTGCCAATGTTGGTACCTTGTTAGACGGGCCGTCTCTTACTCTAGCGGTCTGCCTCCGTTTAGGCGCCAGACTAGTCCACCCTCACCGCTGTGTATGTGGGAAGGCTGTTGACGAGCTTGGCCATCACGGCCTCTTTTGCGCTCGTAGTGCTGGCCGTATGATGCGTCACTCGACACTTAACAGCATCATCGGCAGTGCTTTTGCCACCATTGGTTTACCAGCTGTCTTAGAGCCAGCTGGTATCTCTCGCAGCGATGGCAAGAGACCTGATGGAATGACCATTGGGCTCTAGAAGCTTGGCAGGCCGTTGGTGTTGGATGTAACCTGTGCTGACACCGTGGCTCCCTCGCATGTTCGCGCCACTTCACTTCATGTGGGGGCTGCTGCGGTAAGCGCTGAAAATAGCAAACGGCACAAATACGCAAACCTAGGTCGAAATTATTTATTTGTTCCGTTTGCGGTGGAAACAATAGGTCCATGGGGGCCGGAGGCAAAGCAGCTAGTCAAAGAGTTAAGTGCTCGCCTTATTGAGGCCTCCGGTGACAAAAAGGCTGGCAGCTACCTTTGCCAGCGTATTAGTTTGGCAATCCAAAGGGGCAATGTTGCCAGCATTCTTGGGACCATTCCCATGAGCCCACAGTTGGAGGACATCTTTTATTTATAGGTCTTTAGTTTTTAATTTCTAATTATTTTTTCTCTGTTTTTTTTTTAAAGTTAAGTTCCGTATATAAAATAGAATATAGAAATTGACTGATATATAAGTTTATGATTTATTGACACTTATCGTCCACACTATTTAACTAATTTTTTTTTTATTTAATTATTTTTTTTTTGTTAACTAGGTGTTTTTACAATTATTATTCACTAATAAAATGTGCCTTAAGTTTTTTTTTTTATGTGTATATACTTTTACATTCTTTAATTTCCTTGAGTAATTTGTTATAAAACTGTGCCCCCTCATAGATGATATTCTTTTTTCCGTAGTTGAGGTTTCTCGGTAATGGAAGGTATAGTTTGTATGCGTGTATTGTCTCTTAGCTATGGCAGTAATACAGTGGATTGCATTTGATGTTATCTTTTTGTATTAAAATACATGTACTATAATTGTATAATTGGGAAATATTAAATAATTTAGTATTTTTATATACAGTAGTAGTAGTACAGTTTCTGTAGGGGTAAGTATATTTAAATGAAATAAAACTTTTATTATTGAATGACCTGCAAGTCGTTAAGAGTAGTTCCAGAAGATCGATCCAAATTTCGATTAAATATTGGAGGTGTGATTTATCTAATGCATCGTACAACATGATGCGTAATTTGTGGGGTATACAATGAAATACCTTACCAAAACTGGCTGCAACTTATTCCTAATATGCTCAACATGCACTTTCCATGTAAGTTTATCGTCCAACCATAAGCCTAGATATTTTTCTTGGGTGAACCGGTGTATTGCTGTGTTATTAATGGTCAAAGGTGGGTGATCCGATAGTTTTTTGTTTTTTGCGGTAAAAATAATGAATGAAGTTTTAGAAACGTTTATCGTTAGTAAATTATGTAAAAACCACATGTTGAGCAGATCAAAATCATTTCAAGTTTTTGTAATTATGTCGTTTAGAGAATGGTCAAAATAAAAAGGCAAGTGTCGTCAGCATACATTGTTAAGTGACCAGTCAAACCTACATTAATGATGTTGTTTACATAGATAGGAAACAACAAAGGTCTCATTATAGAGCCTTGCGGTATACCAAAGTTAATTTTTTGAGGGTTACTTTTGAAACTTCTATTTTAAAAATTTGTTGTCTATTATCGAGATATGATTTTAATATTTTTAAGGCTAGTCTAGATATACCTATGTTATTTAACTTTTGTAATAATTTTGAATGACTTAGCGAATCGAAAGCTTTTTTAAATCAATAAATATACCTAATGCAATGTGTTTCTTATTAGCAATTTTCAGCGAGACAGGAAAGTTGCCTTCCAGTAAACATTTGTTAATAGAGTTAGACAAACCCTCAGATATACTTTCTTTTAGGCATTTAATCGCCTTTGTGCTAATACCATCTATTCCGGTACTCGAGCTGTTGTCTAAGCCGTCGATTATTTTTATGATATACGATGCGACGTTATCACAAGGCAGAAGAGAGCTAAGTTTAAAAGTTTATTGTTTTAACCACCTTGTCATAAAGATATTTATAAGAAAAATATTGTTAATATGTGCATAATCATTTATATTAAGATTCCAAATGAAATAAAAGAGTTGGGGAAAAATTATTTTAAAAGAAAATTGACTGAATGGCTCATCTCAAATTGTTTTTATAGTGTTAAGGAATTTCTGGATTTTAAAATTGGACATACTTAATTTTAACTTATTTGATTGTAAATTTTATTGTGAATTTTAATAATTCCATTCTTATTATTACTTTTTTATTTTTATTTTAATCACTAATATTAACATTTTGCACGTCTGCACGCAGGCTGACTACAGTGAAACAAATGTTAATCTTATGATCACAATTATATTGTACTTTACCTGTAATCTGGCAAATAAATAATTTGATTTGGTTTGACCTCATCCCTACTACTAGATTCGAATTGAGAAAGTGACACAGTGTGTGTATAGTAATTTTTATACATAGAGTATGCATGGAGCTTACATGATATTTATGGGGTATTTTATATGCCAAATCACTTCCCACTGAAGAGAAGAAGACATTCAAACTCTTACAAACTTTACTACTATCAATTATCGGGATTGAGTCTATTACTAGCTTAGGAACAATGCAGGTATCTTGTATTTTATTTCTTGCCAAATGATTAATTAGATCCCAAATCTTTTTTGAATTATTTTGACATTTTTCGAATCAAATTATAAAAATATTTTTTCTTATCTGTTTTTATTCGTAGTTTAACTTTAGTCTGTTGCTCTTGAAATTTTTGTAAAAGTTCTTTATTACCTTCATCTGTCTTCAAGTTCTGCCATAAATTATTTATTTTATTTATATTATTCAGTATATTGCTATTGATCCAGTCTTCTTGCGGAGCATTTAATATTTTCGTCTTAGATACTTTATTCTTATTTATGCAGTGAGTTATACTTTGTTCTAGACACATAAATTTGGTGTTATTCTTTTCAAATTTTGTTATTAATCCATCATTGTGTAACCCTTCATAGTCTATAGCTTCGTATTGTATGCGTTTATTTGTATGTGGGAGCCACATACAAATAAACGCATACAATACGATAACATAATTTTAGAAATTTGAAAGAATATTTGTCTGTGATCTGAGAGCGGTGTATCTAGTAACGAAAAGTTAAAAGTATGTTTGGTTACATGTACACATGTGATCCAAAATTGTATTCGTCGTGCTGGTTACGCGTGTGGCATATTCTTTGGTTATTTTGTTTAATATGACATAGCCCAATACGTTTATAGTATGTTTATATTTCTTATATGTATTATCCTTGCTCAGCAAATCTATATTAAAATCTTCGAAAACTATACATATTTTTCCCTTCTCCAGTTGAGAACAATAAACTTTTTTTTTTGTGTTGGTGTCTGGTGGCTTGTAGATTAGTCCGTAAGCGATAACTTGAACCATAAGTAGTGATTTCCATTTTCCACTAAGTCGTCAGTCACCTCATATTTGATTGTGTCCGAATGATAGATAAAGACTCCACCCCCTGCGCTGTGCGGTCTGTAGTTGAAAATATGCTTATAACCGGGTAGATGGTGTAATTGGGCGTCATGATCTGATTTTATCAATAAAAAACAAAATGTATTAAATTTAGACTACCAAATGTCAAGAATGAACCAACTGATATTAGAATAAACGGTGATCGATTAGATTTGGTAGACTCAACAGTTTTCTTAGGTATAACCCTTGATTCAAAACTTCAATGGAATCCTCATATAACGAAATTGGCCGGCAAACTCAGTTCTGCTGCTTATGCCATTAGAAAAATAAGGCAGTTAACAGACGTTGAAACTGCTAGAACAGTTTACTTTAGTTATTTTCATAGTGTCATGTCGTATGGCCTCTTACTGTGGGGAACAGCGGCTGATATTGAAACTATATTCATTTTACAAAAACGAGCAGTAAGAACAATCTATAGACTAGGTTCAAGAACTTCTTTAAGAAATCTTTTTAAAGAGATTGGTGTGTTGACAGTGGCTTCTCAATTTATTTATAATTGTATAGTTTTTGTACGTTGCAATATCAACTCATTTACCAAACACGGTGACGTACACAATTTTAATACTAGAAGTAAGACAAAACTTGTGATGCCACTGTTTAGGTTACAGAAGGTCCTTGGTTCTTTGTTGGGGCAAGGTATACACTATTATAATAAAATACCAAATACTGTACTAGATTTACCTCTAGATAAGTTTAAAAAACATGTAAAGTCTTCTTTACTAAAAAAAGGTTATTATACAGTCAGAGAATATTTAGATGATAAAACAGCCTGGCTATAATAAGAAACGCATACTTTACTACTTTTTATAATAAAAAATTATACTGATATGATAGCCTTTATAAACAGTGTCCTACAGATAACAAATAGCGTTGCGTTAAACATTTCAATTAGTTTTGATTTAGAGTAGCTTGGGTGTGTCATGCTCTCTTTATTGTCTCTGCGGTGGTGGCATGTGCGTCGGGTCGTTACATTCCCTAAAATATGGTTGAGCGAAGCGATGGCTGATTCATTATGTCATACTCGTGAACGGGTGCCGCCTGTGGAGGCTGGTCTGCTCTTGCATACTTGTCTTATTTTTATTATTATCAACTATAGTTTAACTTTCTTTTTTCTTAGACAGGTTTTGACTTTTACTAGTACTGTATGACATTGTAAAAAATTCAACTGGTAAATGGTGTTTTTGCAAACTAATTTTTTTTTCTCATGTGATTGTCCTTTATATTATGTGTTTTTTATTTGTGATGGAAAATGTCCTTTTATGATAGGGCATTTTCCAATATTTTTGACGATGTAAGGGAGAAAAGATCTGGACACTTGCTGAGTTTCTTGCCGGTTCTTCTCAGTACAAGATCTCCCGCCCAGAGTAGACTTACGAACCGATGGCATAATGACGTTCATAAGAGCTATTTGTAGCCTAAACTGAATAAATGATTTTGAATTTTGAATTTTGAATTTTATCCAGGTTTCCGTTAACACTATTATGTGCGTAGTGGTAGGTATTGCTTTCAGGATGCATTTTAATTCGTCATACTTTCCCTGTGATCGAATATTACGAATATTGGCATAGAAAAATCTTAATGATGACGGGTCACGGGACAGCCAGAATGGTCTTACAATAATTTAAAATGAAATAACTTGTACTCGTATTTGATTTATTACTATTTTTTATACAATTGTGAAGTGTAATTAGTTTTTTGTTTTTTTTTATAATTTTGGGCTTATTTTTAATATATTCAATATTAAGGTCATGTTCTCCACTGTTTTCTCGTTCTTTGTTACGAGTATATTAAGATATATTATCTGGCAGTTTAGATTTATTACGCAACAATTGTTTAGGTTAATAATTATTATCAAAACATACCTTCACGGGACGATTTTATTCGGGATTATACTTTCCTACTTTCCTAATCTCATAAGGTTGATTGGCTTCGGGCAGTTTTCATACACCATTGTGGTAATTTTTGTCATTCAATCATTCAATCATTTATTGCTCTCCATAAGTATACATGAGTTGTTACAATATTAGTTAGATAGAACGTTGTGGGCCCGGATTGGGCACGACAATGTTTTGAGAGGAAATTAATATCTAATCTTATTCTACTGCTTATATAAATATGTATTAATTTTATTATTTTCTATACAATAATTATACTGTCAATTACTTAATTACATTATTTATTAAAATTTATTTATAAATATATACGTATATTAAAATTATTTTTTCCCCGTCTATGTTTTTTATATGTTCTGGTAGTTTATTGTATGTCTTTATAGCCATGGATTGTGTGCTTTTTTATTTTTTTTATATTTGTTTTTATTTCGTAATGTGTATTTAGGGTTACTATCTATACGCTTTTTAAAAAAGCCTGGATATTTTCTTACAAATTTGCCGATTTCTATTATATAGATACTAGGTAATGTGAGTATTTTATGTTTTTCAAAATAGGGTTTGCAAGAGTCTGTATTATTAATATTCACTAAGATTCTGATAAGTTTTTTTTGTAAAGTAAATAAGCTGAGAGCATCGGTGCTATTTCCCCACATTATGACTCCGTAGCTTAGCCACGAATATGCGTATGCGTAATAGGTTACTAAGGCTGTTTGGAAGTCGGTTGTCTTTTTTATTTCATAGAAAGCATAGGTGAATTTTGATAATTTAGTCTTTATCTTTTTAATATGTGGCTTCCAGTTAATATTAGAATCAATTAAAATACCTAATAAGGACAGAGAACTCCTGGACAACCTCCAATTTCGTGCCATTCAAGAGATAGTTTATTTGAAGTGGTTCTTTTTGATAGGGTTGAAAGGTCATTATTTTAGTTTTAGTATAGTTAATTTCGAGATTGTGGTTGTTCATCCAATTTAGTGTCTTTGCCAATATCGAGTCAAGTTTTTCGGTTATATTACAACTATTTGGAGATGAAGTAAGTATAGAAACATCGTCGGCGAATAATACACACGTCTCTTCTATAATTTTGGGCAGGTCGTTAATGTAAATAAGAAACAATAAACAACCAATAACACTGCCCTGAGGAATTAATGCATTAATTATTTTACCATCGGAGCGAACTGTTTTTATTTCTTTGGTAATTTCATGATGATGTTCAATTTCTACATATTGTTCTCTATTTATTAAATATGACTCGAACCATTCATAAGCCGTTCCACGGATACCTAAACCATGTATTTTTTTAAGTAGTATATCAAACTGGATTTTATCGTATGCTTTCGACATGTCTAGCAATATTCCCACTGGATATTGTTTGTCATTTATAAAATCAACGACTTGCTGTATGTATTTGTAAACTGCTAAGATAGTAGATCGTTTCTTACGAAAACCATTTTAGCTCTCGTCAAAGATTTGGTACTTTTCGCAGAAGTTATATACACGGTTACACATGGCTTTTTCAATTATTTTAGAAGCAGTGGGTAACAAGGCAATGGGGCGGTAGCTGTCTGGATTAGTTCTTTCGTTTTTCTTATAAACGGTTTGATAAGGGACTTTTTCAATTTTTCAGGGAAAATTCCTTCTGCAAAAGATTGGTTGATGAGTATACTAAGCGGTAAAGATAATTTCTTTGCACAGTGCTTTATTAACTTAGGTGGAAATTTGTCTATTCCATAACTATTTTTATTTTTTAATTGTTTTATTATTTTATATACTTCATAGGTGTCTACGGGTCCGAGATAAAAACTATTTTCGGTGGGGTGAAGCACTGGGCAGCCCAGAGCTGTTGCATTTCGCTTTTCACCTATAGAAGAGAAAAAGTTATTAAAACTGTTAGCCACAGTCCACGGTTCCGAAGTTAGGATATTATTAATTTTTAAGGTGATATTACATTTTATTTTACGAGTTTTTTTGTTTGTCCTTTCGTTTATTACAGACCACATTGTTTTAACTTTATTTGAAGAATGTTTTATTCTATATATATATTGTAATTTTTTAGCTGTAGCAATCGTTTTTTTCAGTATTTTCTCGTAAGATTTATAGTGCTGGTGTAGAATTTGATAATTTGACTTTAGTGTTAGTATTTTAAGTTGCCTTTTGTTTTTACATGACTTTTTAATTTCGACAGTAAGCCAACATTATATTTTTTAGGATTTGTTTTTAATTTAATTTTACATACAGGTATACATTTATTAAGAATATTATGTAAAGTATCATGCATTTGTGAATAGTTCTCGTTAACGTTTTCATTGGGTTTTATTATTTCATGCCAATTTACTACTTTTAATTGCGAATGAAATTTCTCAACATTATTTTTATTAAACAATCTTTTTTCTATATGCCATACTAATTCTTTAATTTGGGTGATAGTTTCTATTTGTATTATTGTACCGGCGTGATCAGAGAATCCCAATTCCTCTACGGATGTTTTAATTAGATTTACATTTGCATTTGTGAATATCAAGTCTAGACAGGCTGTTTTGCGGGTAGGTTTATTTGATGAGTTGTGTAAAATTATGTTCTAACATAAAATCCAAAAATGTGTTTGTTTTTGGATTGTGTTTCCTTAATATGTCAAAATTATAATCACCTCCTAATATTACATTAAATTTTGTATAATTCATGTTTAAGTAGATTAACAACTTTTCTAATTGATTATAGAATACATTTTCATTTTTCTAATTCCAGTACATACATATTAACAATATATCATGTTTTGGTATCTCTACTGCACACATTTCGAGAATATATTCAATAGACAAATTAGTTATATATTTTACTTTTTCTGAAAGTGTTCACGTAGTAAGATGCACACTCCGCCACCAATACACTTAGTTCTACAGTAGGATGCTGCAATTTGATATCCAGTAAAATTTATCAAGTCCAATTTATCTAATGTCAACCATGATTCAGAGATACATATTGCATGAAACGATGGGTCTTCATTTACAAAGGCTTCTAATAGATGTCGTTTGTTATATACACTTTGAAAGTTCTGAAATAATGATTTAAAGTGTTTGTCTGTAGTTACGAAAGGAGCTATTTTGATTTTGATATTTAGTATTATTACGAGTAGAGTTGTGGGTATTACTATCTTTATTATTTCCATTTGTAATATTTTTTCCACTTTGTGTATTTTTCCAATTTTTTTGTCACCATGTCATCATCGTATTTCCGTCTTATCGCAGATTTTTTATCATGTGTTTCTTTATACCCACAATAATTAGTACAACACAATAGTTAGTAACCATCCGATGTTTTTTTGGCGTTATTTGGCTGTATTTTTTTTTACAAATGAAAAACTTTGGTTCTGTTTGTGGATTATTTATGCTTAATTCATTAGAATTTTTCCCATCAAGTCGAGAAGATGATATCGCACAAGTGGCCGCCGCCAGTACTGCTGACCATACGGGCTTTTTTTATGGCATTTTCCATCAATTTTGTCAGAATTTCAGGCGATAGGTTCGCGCATTCATGTGGAATGTCCTTGAGGGCTTCCAGAGTCTGAAGCTTGTTTACGTAAACACGAGACTTCAAAAACCCCCACAAAAAGAAGTCTGGTACGGTCAAATCAGGCGATCTTGGCGGCCAGTGCAAATCGCTAAAACGAGAGATTAGGCGACCCGGAAATGCCTGCTTCAAAATGTCAGTTACAATTATTCCGCGTTTTTGAGGAGTATAGCGATTCATGGCTTATCGACATGTATTTTACATCTGTTTACTTCAAATATGTCATAACCGATTTGACATTTGACGCCATTTGCAAAAATTATAGCGTCTTCCAATAGGGTGATTACTTTTGCCTCACCTTGTAAAAGAAAATGGACACCACCCAAAGTATTTAACGTAATAATATATCCAATGTCATTTTCTTTACTATTAATTAACACCTCAGTTTTTTCATCAAATATTAATTAGGGGCTGAGTGTACGTATTAACTTTTATCAAGGGTAACACTATTAATTTTATTTGTGGAATATAAACGCAATAACACAATTTTATTATATAGTATTGTGTTTCTCGATGTCAGTTTTCATATGTTTTTACTTTACAACGGGAAATCGCTTGGCTTTGTTTTTACCTGGAATCCTCGACCACATTGCGGAACTGGCTATCGTACCTTTAACTGACAGAATACAACAAAATAATACTGTCAACTAAGAGCGACAGTCTTAGCTAACACGTTTGTAGCTAACCAAACGAATTTAAGACAAGCACTATCACCAGCCGAATCGAGCACAATCTGCACCCCGCTGGGAATCGAACCAGGCTCCTCTACAACAAAATAAACTTTTATCTTTGCCCATAATCGCGACACGGATCATTTTCAGACATACCTACAATTTTGCGCTCGGTACCTAAACAAAAGGGAGTTTTCGTTTGTTTTATTTTTCGTACTTTAAATATGACGACAATTCATAGACTCCCGGCCGTGACGATAAAAGGTAGGTACTTACCATCTTAGGTAGAAAACAGTGGCGTGCCAGTAACTGTTGTTTTTTCGGATTAACTTTTTAATAACAGCGAATATTAAGATAACAGAAAGGGTGAGCTCAGCGAGGAAGTTGGGGCTTACTATTCTCTTTATCGTTTTGCTTTACAACAGAAATAGCGGTTTTATAAATCGTAAATTGTACCGCTGCTGGCTGGGGATTACAAGGAACTGACTCTTCCGATAATAAAATGTCGACACGGAGAAGATTGCGGCCGGCGGCGCGGTGCTTAGTACAATAGTCACTGCAGTTACGTTAATTTGGTGCCTATCACCTCGCTAACCGCCTCTATTAAATTTGCTGGATTGTATGGAGTGTTTCATTATATTATAATTATAAAGTAAGTTAGTAAGAATAGCCTATACCTACACTGTTCCACTGCTGGGCTGGACTCCATCATTGAAATCAAGTCATCATCGGTACAATTAATGGGTACTGGCTTAATCACCACGCTTACCAAATGCGGATTGGTGATTATAAACCCCAGGCCGTGCCTGGAAACTCAAGACCTCCGGATATTGAGCCGAGTGCTTTGTCACTTCGCCACCCCAAGGCGTTCTATTATATACGATATCGATAAATTATTTCTCAATGAAAGATATGGAACGTAATACCTTTACAATTTTTTTGCTGACAGACACCAAGAAAATCTATGGAAACTTTCCCTATCATCATAATAATGTTACTATAGACAGTTTCAATATAATTTTAAAACTGCTAAAGCTACCTACCCAGGTGTTTCATCTTTATTTCAAATTCCCTGAGCTTTCGAAAGAGGTAATAAATAATATTTATAGTACCGGGGCTGAACACCTCATTCGGGACCGAGATGTAGCAGGGGAACAAGTTATGAAACTCCTACGGATTTATAAGCATAGAGCAACATTACATAATACCTACAGGTACCAAAAACTAATCATCTTTGCTCGGCACCTACACAAAAGTTTCCCCCTCAAGAATTTTCATTTTGCTAACTCGTGCCGAATGGGTATAGGTTAAATTTGAGACGTTGTTTTGCCCCGTTATATTGACACGAGTTAGACACGATTTTCTGTTCATTTGAATACTCGAACTCACATCTTTATACTTTGACTTCTCAATGCAAATTTAAAAAAAAATAAACGTCATTAAATGTCTTTTACAAATATAACATATTAAAAATATGTTAGCGAAAGACGTGGTTTCAGCTAAATAAAAAATAAAGAATATTTAGATATCTTTTCTGCCTAAATAAGGCAACTAATCTTAAGCTATGCTTTCATCACACCTGATGGTAAGTGACAATTAAACCATAGATGAAAGCGCACTTCACCCATAACACACAACTACTGAGAAATTTGCCATTTTATCTCAAATTATGGCGTCAGGCAGATAAGGTGGTGAATCCAAGTCAGAAACTAGCCCTACTACCAACCAAACCTTTGGAAATGGAACCGGGACTTCTAGTTCGCTAAATAAGTTTTTTTTAAATCATTATTTTATAAACAAAAAAGGGAGTTTGTTCACAATTTAAACATGTCACTCCCGTAATTACAACAAGTACAAGTACAAGTGTTGGTTGGATAGTCTTATACCAAATGCCTTTTACCAGAGACCTTTCGTCAAAGTATTCTGACCACAATCTGGCACAGTACTCTTTAACAAATCCAATTAAATTAGAAAAGAAAGATAAGCAATTAAATACAACTCCATCCACCGCCGCCTCCTTTGCCAACTTGTCCACCATTTCGTTCCCAACGAGGCCAATGTGAGAGGGTATCCACTGCAAGATTACTTTAACATTATCATTATTTAATTCAGCTAAGCTTTTTAATATGCTGTATGCCAATGGAATGCCCCTGAACGTTGTGGTGCAGCGTTTTAAGTGCTGTAATGCACTTTTTGAGTCACTTAATATTACCACCTTACAATGACACTTATTTAATGAATTAACATATGATAAAGCCTCGGCAATGGCAATAAGCTCAGCATGCTTAATTGAAATTTTACTATTGTTAATACGAAGTTTCATATAACTTCTCATTTGAATATCTAAAAATGCAGCCCCTATTCTCTGCTTATCCTTGGAACCATCTGTATAAATTTCATAATAATCTGGATACGTTTCATGTAAAAAATTTATACATAAAAAAAGTAGGTTTTGGTTATGAAATTGATGTTTAGGCTTAATAAAATTCCGAATATTTATATTAATATCCAATTCAATTCAATTCAATTTAATTCTTTATTCAAGTAACAATATACATTGTGTTGAACATTACAATTATGAAAAAATAATAATAAATCAATAGAAAATAAAATTAAAATTAATACAAACAAAATTGGTTAAAATACAAAATGTCAAAATAAACATTAATAAATTAATAATGGCAAAATAAAACAAATAAACAAGCGAAGTACATATTTGCCACAAAATAAAATAAATTACAATAAATTACATGATATCAATGACATCGAAGGAAAGGTGGTCAAGATCGCGATTGTTCGATAAATTCCTCAACTGAGTAAAAACAATTTTCCAACAAAAAAGATTTCAATTTATGTTTAAAATTAGCCTTGTAGATGGAGATTTTTAGGTCAATAGGTAATTTGTTGAATAATTTATATGACTGATATTTAGAACAATGTCTGACCGCAAGTCTAGTTGGAATTATTTTATTAACGAAATCTTTCCTTCTAGTGCTCTCTCTATTAGCTCTTTCCTCTGAGGACTCGACATTACCCAAATTTTTGGCAAAGTTTGTAAGTAACACCAAAATATACAAGCAAGGAACAGTCAATATTTCAAGAGTTTTGAAATGCTCGCGACAAGTCTCTTGCTGCCTAATACGGACTATGGTTCTAATTGCTCTTTTTTGTAAAACAAAAGCTTTCTGTAAGTTATATTTAAAGCTTCTCCCCCAGAACAATACACTATATCTGAGTCGTGACTCTATTAGTGCATGATACACAATTTTTAAATGCGGAATATCCAGCTCATCCCGAAGACTTCGAAGCACATAACAAGCCGAGCTTATTTTGTTTTCTATTTCTTTAATTTCTTGTTTCCAATTTAACGAATTTTCAATGTTTACACCTAGAAATTTAGTAACCTCAACAGTGCCTACTTCTTTACAATTAATTACCGCATTTATATTGTTATTGACCCTATGATTAGTCCGAAAGACCATAACATTTGTTTTTGTAGCATTGATGAGAAGTCCATTTGCAGTAAACCAATCTTCCAACACTTTCAGGGCATTATTAACGTGTATTTCCAGGCTTTCAAAATTATTTGCAGAAACAATTGCATTTGTGTCATCCGCAAATAGTACTAAGGTTGTTGAATTACTTTTAGCTGTTACGTGATTCACTAAGTCATTTACAAACACTACAAACAGCACCGGGCCTAGTATCGATCCCTGTGGCACACCTACTTTGATATTTATTAAATTAGATTTCGTATCTACTTCACAAATTTTTTCATCATCAAAAGTTTTGACTTCTACAAACATTTTTCTGTTTCTTAGGTATGATTGAAACAGTTCGAGAGCCTTCCCTCGAATGCCATAATGAGAAAGTTTATGTAAAAGCAATTTATGATTGACTGTGTCAAAAGCCGAGCTCAAATCGAGAAACATTGCAGCTACTTTCAAGTTGTCATTAATTTTACTCACTATTTCGTTGATCAGAGTATTAATTGCATCTTGAGTCCCAACACCCCTCTGATACCCATATTGCTCTTTATTGATTATTTTATTTAAACATAGATGCGACAGCAAACGAGATTTAATAATTTTTTCAAAAATTTTTGAATGAGTAGGTAATATTGAAATGGGTCTGTACATTTTTGGATCTGACCTAGATCCTTTTTTATGTACAGGTACAACTTTGGCTATTTTAAGTTGGTCAGGAAATATTCCTTCTTTCATACACCTATTATAGAAACAACTTAAAGGCTCCGCTAAAATATCTATATTGTCCTTTATAATCGTTATGGGTATCTCATCATAACTGCAAGACAGCTTATCTTCCATACTTTAAACAATTTTTTTAACTTCCGCAGCATCAGTTGGATCCAAAGTCATCTCATTTTGCACCGGTATCACATTATGTCGAAGAAAGCTGAGTGCCGATTTAATGTCATAGTAAAAAATTGGAGTAAATAATTGGAATATTATTCAAGCTATGGTCAAATTGTTCAGCAAACGACTTAACTATTACATCTGGTTCTTTTATAATTTTGTTTTCTACCTTTAGTATTAGATGTCCCTGTTTTTTACTTTTTATGTTTCTATGTCTATTAACTATTGCCCATACGTCCTTACATAAGTTTCTAGAGTGGGATATTTCACCTTGAACAGCTAGTTTTTTTGCGTGTCTGATAATTTTTCTGTATAAAGTGATGTATTTATTTCTATAACTTGCAATACAATTATTGTTTTGTTCTTTTTGTATACATAGGAATCTTTTCATTTGGCTCGACACTTTTATGCCCTTTGTAATCCACTTTAGTGTAGATTTCTTGTCTAAGTTAAAAAAAATATTTTTCTTTGGAAAACAATACTTAAAAATTTCGTTATTTTTGTTTATAAATATATTCATGCCCATTTCACACAAGTTGAAACGCGTCAAGCATTCTCTGTATCTTTGTTTATTAATTTTTGAGAATATCCTTTTCATCTTATAAGCAAGTCCTTTTCTATTTTGTCTATTTTTATTACTTGTCACCATAGTGTTGCACAATAATCCTGCATGTCCATCGGATAATCCGTTATGATGAATATGACAATTAATGATACTATTATTAGGCAGATTAGTAAATATATTGTCTAAACAAGAACGAGCATTCTCTCTTGTAAAAGTAGCATCGAATATTAGTGGTCTAAAATTAAAAATTGTTAAAAGATTTGTCAGTTCATCTTTTTTTTTATTATCTGTTAAAAAGTCGACATTAAAATCCCCACAAACTACGCATTTTTTATTGAAAAAGTGCTCTAAAAGTTTCTCTAATCTTTCCATGAAGTCATCGAAGTTTTTATCGATGGGATTACGATATAAACAGCAAATACATAAATCAGTTTCCAAATCTTTCGTACAACAAACCTCAAAACTTTCCATTTTGTACAAAATTTTACCTACAGGCAGCTATATGCAATTTCTGTCCTTGATTACCAATATAAGTGTACCTCCTCTTTTCTTATTGATTCTATTATTACCAGTGGTCGGAGTAGGTATATTGATTTTAGATACTTGCGTCATGATATCATAACATGGACATGCATTTCTTCCGGAATGTACCGGAGTTTCCAAAAATTTGGTAAATAGAGTAATAAAATAAAAAACCATATGTAAGCAAACAAAATTGTTTATTGTTAATACAAATAATCATTATTACAGTTTTATTAAAAATAATTATTTTTAATCCTCATCGGTTACAAGTTCTACATTTTGATTTTCTGTCTCTATACAATTAAAATAAATAACTATAATTTTTTCAATATTTTCTAATTTTAAGCTATTTCTTTTAACATCTAAGATCCATTTGTAAGTGGAAAATGATCGTTCAACATCTGTAGATGTCAATGGAGCGAATTTGAAATAAAGTTTCTGATTATTTGCTACGCTTTTTTCAATACTCTCGCTGTATTCTCTAATTGTATCTAAATCTGGATTTCGTTCCATAACTGATTCTATTTTATTTTTTATATTCTCATTATTGCACTCGTTAAGCGTAGCCCTTACTTGATCAAATACTAAAAGTGAATCAGCTAGAGATAAATTTTGTTTTTGTAACTCTTTTAGGGCTAGTAGTATAATAGAGTAATTTTCTTCAATATATTTTAAATCATTTTCTAAATTTTGTTTTTCCAAAATGTTTTTTGCGTTTCGTATGGCTATAGCATCAGAACTGCTCAAGCAGGATAAAACTTCTTTTATTTTATCTAAATGTTGAGCGTAGTAAGATGCTGCCTGTAACCAAGTACCCCATCTGGTAATGACTGGTTGCGGAGGCAACGGTAAGTCAGGATATTTTTCTTTTAAAATGTTTACCCTACTAGGAGCCTTTAAAAATACTTTTTTAACATTTGATATAAGAATATCAACATCGTTGTATTCTGACCTTATCTGCTCACTTACACGATGAAGAGCGTGCGCCAAACATGTCACATGCTTCATTTCAGGTAAGTAATGTTTTAAATTTCGCCCTGCAGATAGCATGTACGCTACACTGTCAGTGCAAAGCATTAAAATATTGTCAACTTTCGCTTCAAAAGTGTTTTGCCATAAATTTTCTAGACATTGCAGTACAAATTGTGTTATTGTTTGTCCATTTACTGCTGTTAGCATTTTACAAGCAATCAAATAAGGCCGGCCTGCACTATTACTAGGATGCAATGGTTTTATTAGGAAATTGACTATGTATCGACCAAAAATGTCTGTTGTCTCATCCAGCGATATCCATAGTTTCTCATTTTTATTAGTTTCATAAATCGAATTGATTTTATTCCTATAAAACTTCTCCAAATAAACTTTTCGTAACTGTGATTCGTCAACCACTTTACGTTTGGTACAAACGCAACAACAAGTACTGCACATATATTTCTGAAAAAACTCTTTGAACGCTGGATTTTTCATTTGCGACCAAGGAATATTGCATAGAATCAGGAACTTAATGAGGTCGAAGTAAAATTCCTCTTGCGGTCTCTTAAATTTTCCTTGATGTACAGCGCCTTCAATGTGTTTGGTAATGTTGCCTCTATTCACAGCTTTCAAATGACTTTCACACTTTGTACAGTATATAGTGCCACTAGCGTTATCGTAAAGTAGCTCAGGATAGTGCAATAACCACTTTTGCACTGTTTCAGCCTTGACCTTTGCCATATTTATTTATATCTCACCTAAAACAATGATTTAAATTTACAATATATACATACACAACTGTAAAGTCGATAATGAAATTCTGTTTCATATAAAGTGTTTTTTTTAACTGAAGCGGTGATAGCCCTGCGGTGTGCGTACCGGACTCTCATGCGCTGTGATGATTGCTATAAAGTGATTTTTTTAACTGTTTCCAAGTTCTAAAACCTTCTTAAATAGTGAAAATAATTAAAACTTACCCGTACAAAAACAACTTCAAATGGGCCCAATCCAAGAGTAATAAATCGATGTCCGTAGTTATAAGCCAAATTCGTCGTTTTAAGTAGATTTCAGAAGACAGTAAACAAGCCAGGGTCAAGTCAAGATATTCACAACACATAAAATAAGCGCACTCCACGAACCGAAATAAGTGAGTGAGCCACTTGGTCTGGATGTCGGTGCGAGCGCATTGTTTTCGAACAAACAGTCAATGAGTCATCCTGGATACTTGATTCTAATTGGTCAGATGCGTTGAGCATAGAGATAAGAGGACAAAAGACCCTGTTTGCCGGATGTCGTGTGTTGAAATGAATATTATTATTATATCATTTTATACATGCTTAGGCTTTTACTCCAACACTTTTACTACAACAAGGTTTTTACACACCAGTCATTTTTTACTATTAAATTCTGGTCATCTACGCCACTAGCAGCATAGCGTTGAGAGTATTGATACATTTTTAACTAGTTTCATGTAATAATTTCGATGTTTCGGTATTTTTATCATAATAATCCGGAAACTCGGAGGAGTATCCATATTAACATATACGTTTGATGTCAGTGACCTTAATTCAATATACCTACTCCGACCACTGATTATTACACGATGCGAGTTTATAATCATTTAGCTTTAGTAATACAAGTAGCTTATCATTTAAAAAGGGTTCACTAATACATAAGTAGTGAGGTTTGTCTGAAAGAGTATTTAAATCCGGACTATACGCTGGCCATGGTAGGACACGAATATGGGAGTCATCCAGTACAGTCTGAGTGGCCCGAGCTGTGTGTGGGCGGGCATTGTCATGCATTAACCAGAACCCTGGCCCCACTCTCTGTGAGAATGGAATCACATGAGGCCTGATGACTTCATCGATGTACCGTTGTGCAGTTACTGTGCCTTGATTTAAGAAAACCAGCTCAGTTTTGCCTTGTAAGCTAATCCCAGCCCAAACCATCACACTAGGACCTCCAAAGCGGTCAATTTCCTTGATGCAGACATCGGAAAATCTCTCACCCTGTCGTCTCCATACTCTAATCCACCGATCATCACTACAAAGCTTCACTTTACACTCATCTGTGAAGAGCACCATACCCCATTGATTCATGCTCCAATCTGAATGTTCGCGGCAAAAACTTAAACGATTTCCACGTTGAACCCTAGATAAAGGAATTCGTACTACTCGGCGTCTGGACCTTTGCTGGTCTTCATGCAGTCGATTACGTATCATTTGGTCACTAACACGAGTCCCCGTTGTCAACCGTAGGCGATTTTGTAACTTACGTGCCGTCACAGAGCGCTCTCGACGGGCACTCAATCGGATGTAGCGATCCTCTTGTGCCGTAGTCACTCGCACCCTGCCCGATCCAGGCCTTCTTGCAACACTGCCAGTCTTTTGGAACCGATCCCACACATTTTGGATGGCTCGGCGAGAGAAACCCAACGAAAAAGCTACAGACCGCTGTGAATGACCTTCAGCAATCAATGTAACGGCTCTGGTGGCAGTAATGGTATCCATATGCCTTCGTTGACGTGGCATTATTAACAAAAGATGTTAAAAGAAGCAAAAGATGGACAGAAAAAGTTTTTTAACAGAATAAAATTGTGATTCCATCTGAAAGGAATTTGACCTGAAACTTGTTTTTTTTTATTTGCTTCAATTTCTGGCCAGCTGTAAGACTTAAACATCAGCATTAAAGAGGTTGGATACTGAAGGATGCCGGACATCATTAATTAGTCACTTATTAATTAGTTTACATCTAAAAATTTACTCAAAAACAGAAATATGTAAGTGGCCCTTATTTTCTTTTGAGTAGTATATATTTTATTTTGTATTAATAATTCTGAGAAAGACAACAACTTAGGCTTAAGGCTCTGGGCATTCCATTGAACAATCTTTAAGTTAACTTTTTGGTTTTTATCACCCATTAAAGAATTTCGTAAAAAGTTCCAACATTGGTGAGTCTGATACATTATCAACAATTAAAAGAATTAACCATTCAATACATAATTTGAAAATATTTTTTACTTTGTTATTTAGAGGAGCTTTCCTAAGAAAAATTACTTCTTTTATTAGTGAGAGTAATTCATTAAACGTAATTTTACTAGACTTACTGTAGGATTTACTGTTAGGTTGATTTTCTGAGCTATCCGTATCTTCTTCATGTTGTGTATCAAATGTGTACCCTGTTTGTTGGCAATACTTTGAATACTGCAGGTCATTCTGCGTCTGTTTCTTTTTGGGAGTTTTTTTATATGGTGTGTATTTATGGGTCTCAGTTTGCTGTATAGGGGTCTCTTCTTCCTGGTGTATATCTGCATTCACTTTCGTAACGTTAGCATATGAGTTCCCTTCTGAATAAGCGTAGTTTGACTCAATAACACTTTGTTTGTTTTCGTCCAAAATCCTGACAGGTGATGGTGCAACATACATAGTAAGGGCCCTTTTGTAAGTACAGTTGAATTCAGACATGATTTCACGGAGCTTTTTTTCTTTTAGATATACTGGACACGTTTTTGATAACGCCATATGTTTTCCATGGCAATTTGAGCACTTAAAGGTCTTAGTATCGCAATTTGAGTGATTGGCAACAATTTTATTTACAGAACATATTTTTTTGGTATGACCCATTCGCCAGCAGTTAGAACACTGCGAAACTCGATATACATATGGTTCAACTTTAATTCTTAGGCCCTCAGTGTAAACATAGGGTGGTAATACTGTCCCCCTAAAACATAGTCTTATTACTTCACTAGGGCACCATCCATCATTATTTTTACTGCGACGATCGAGCCGTTTTACCGCTATGAGTTTCGTCGATTCGTGACAAGATATATCCCATTGTAATAAAGGCCTCACATGAACAAAGTTTGCGTAAATTGGTCTCATCTTCAATATGAATACGAACTCTAAATTGGCTTAGATACTTGACCTTGACAATGTTGTTTATATCGTGACTTTTAAGTAATTTAGCTAATGCAAAGGATTTAGGTAACTTTTCGTTGCAAGAAACGGTTACTTCCAAATCGCTTGTTTCCCCATCAATATTACCGTACTGTCTTATTCTTTTTCCTTTTCCTGACTGTCCTGCTATTTTCCAATCTTCATCAGATTTACCTTCTTCCCGCGTTCGTTTACTTGGTCTATGTCCTCCGATCTCCTTCTCATACTCGATTTTTTGATTATTTTCCTCCTTCGTAATAATATCAAACTGTTCTTTCTCGTACTGTATCTCATTTTCCGAGCATTCCACCTCCTCCATCATGTAAAGTAGTTCGATTTGTCACTAATGACGCGCAAACAATAAGCCCGCGCCAAGCGCTGCGCAGCCGCAGGTGCGCAGAAGGCACCCCGGCCGGCCGCCTCGCGAATAGACAATAGAAATTCCGGGAGTCAATCACACAGCATCGATGCGTTAACAACACGATCCGCTCGCACGCGTGTCGATACGAGACTGCTAAATAAATTTAAAAGCTATTTATGTTATTAAACAAACAAAATATTTCAAATACTTAATCTATACTAATATTATAAAGAGGAAAGCTTTGTATTTTTATATGTATGTATGTATGTATGTATGTATGTATGTATGTATGTATGTATGTATGTATGTATGTATGTATTATGTATGTATGTATGTATGTTTGCAACGAATAAACTCAAAAACTACAAGGCCGATTTAAAAAATTCTTTCACCAGTAGAATGCTACGTTAGCGCTGAGTGGCATAGGAAATATATGTAAAAATATATTATATTATAAGAAATGCAGTACGAAGTCCGCCGGGTCAGCTAGTTAAAAATAAAGAAGAATCAGGTATATCCCGAACAACACCTATCGAATATGTAGAATAGCATCTCAATGTCGAAACAGTACCTATAAGGTAGCGTTGGTCAGTAAGTAGATCTAAGAACGAATTATGAGCAAACAAAACAAAAGTTACGAAATTGAAAAACTAAAAAGACAGGTAGTTAAATAATAATTGTGAACGTTTTCTACAGATTATCGAATGTCTAGAAACTGATCTGCGCATAGCATCTCTAATGTCGAGATAGTATATACCTATTTGAGTACATAGCGGTTACTTTTTTTTAATTCGTTTATCGTGGCCATGCGTGACTCACCGTAAAGTTTTACGTTCAGCCAGGATTGCGCACCCACCCGCGCACTAAAACTGAATTTAATGACGTTAGGAGGCGTTTCTTCCACCATCGCGTAGGTCCGCTTTGCTCATTCCCCGCTCATCGAAATAGGAACAGAGAGCTTATAGTGGCCATAGCAAGGAGGTCATAGAAATGGTGGAACAGATAATCAAATCTCTTAATAATATCGTCAACGTAGGCATGTTAGTAACAGTTTTTAGAAAAAAGGTATGGTGTTATAACTACAAAATATTTCCTAATTTTAAAAACATTTCTTTTTAGAATAATTATCTATCTAGCTTTTCATATATTAAAATTTAGACTTTAATATTTGTTTAATTATTAGTAATTTAATCTAAGTTGTTTTTAGAAAATATGTCTCGTGTTCTCTTGCCCCAAGTACGAGGCTACTTGTAACAGCCTCGGGGCATGAAGTAAAAAAAAAACATATTTTCTAAGTTTATCAGATCGTATTAAACGTATTACAAAAGTTAAAAGATACAAAAGTATGTCTCATTATTTAGATAAACTTCAAACTAAACACAATTTGTACTTAAGGTATAAAAAAACAACAAAAAAATGTTTAATCAATGTAACGGAAAAGAAGGCGAAAAGGAAAAGGTGGACTGTATTTAGAAATAAGAGGAAAAATAAAACGCACAATTGAAATTAAATTTAATTAAAAGTCAAAGTCAAATTACAAAAACACAAATGTCGAAAAAATTTCCACGAGCAGGATTTGAACCTCAGAGTCATAGTCAAATTATTTATTCAACATAAGTCTTCACAGGCACTTATTGACGTCAAAACTATTAAAACCCAAATAATAATAAAAAAACTAAAAAAATTGTTAAGGCTAAATTACTGAAACTACCACCAGTTCGGATTTTGGGAGAGCTTTAATTGAGGTTTGGGGCAGCGCTGCTAAGACAAAATTATAGGGCCTTAAGAGAATGCAAAATAAAGTAGTAACAAAACCTTTTCGCTTCCCATATTTAACACCAACTTATAAACTTTTTAATGAAACAAAAATACTAAATATTAAGCAAATTTACGTTTAAAGCACATAACCATACCATACGTTTGAAGCACATAACCATACCATCTCAGATGTTCATTAGGTGACGTAAAAATGCTAAATTACTTCATTCAAATAGTTTGTTGAGCATAATTTGATTTTCTATCTATAATTACTAGATATATATGTTATTTTTTTCATTGGTGGCGCTAACGCTTTTAACACGTTGACTGTCGCAAAACCAGACACAATAGAAATTTAGTTGTCGCCACGCACGAACCCGTGCGGGCCGGAGCCCGGAGTCCAGAAAATGCCGGGGCATTGAATGGGTTAAAGAAACAAATAAAAACCGGCCAATTGCGAGTCGGACTCGCGCACGAAGGGTTTCGTACTTTATGACGTATAAAAAAAACTACCTACTAGATCTCGTTCAAACCAATTTTCGGTGGAAATTTGCATGGTAATGTACATCATATATTTTTTTTAGTTTTATCATTCTCTTATTTTAGAAGTTACAAGGGGGGGCACACATTTTACCACTTTGGAAGTGTCTCTCGCGTAACTATTCAATTTTTAAAAAAATGATATTAAAAACCTCAATATCATTTTTGAAGACCTATCCATAAATCCCCACACGTATACGGGTTTGATGAAAAAAAATATTTTGAGTTTCAGTTCTAAGTATGGGGAACCCCCGAAGTTTATTTTTTTTTTTCTGTTTTTGTGTGAAAATCTTAATGCGGTTCACAGAATACATCTACTTACCAAGTTTCAACAGTATAATTCTTATAGTTTCGGAAAAAAGTGGCTGTGACATACGGACGGACAGACAGACAGACAGACAGACATACAGACATGACGAATCCGTAAGGGTTCCGTTTTTTACGATTTGGCTACGGAACCCTAAAAAATATATTTTTAGACTGCTTATATAGACAATAATTTTATTAGGAAAATATATATGTAGGTACAATTATTATTGTTATTTTTGGAGTCGGTGCCAGTCAAGGTAACTTTAACATAAACATTTAACGACATACTATATAATATATAATCGTAATAGTACATTAAATCATATGCATGAAATTTTGACTACAAACGCGGACTGGCACCGGCTCCAAAAAGTTCGTTGCGCGGCTGATTATGCCATTACCCATCAATTGTAGTGATGACTTAATTTCAATGATGGAGGCCTCTGAGTAGTGCGATAGTTATAGGCTATTTACTTACTTTCTTACTTTTATTATTCGTATATCTACATACATTTGTTTGGGGGCTCATTTAAGGTCATTGACCCTAAATTGCACTGCCTCTCTGCTAATTACGTCATATTGTGTAGTGCTGCAGTTAGGGAACAGACATTTTCACAGCACGTCAATCGATCCACATTGATTGCGACTTTTGTAAGCCAACCATGCGCGCTCGGCTTTTACTAAAATCTTTTTTGATTCGTTGGAATCAATTAGATGTCAAATGGTTTATTTTGTCAGCAATGGTTTTAAAAAAGGTTTAAGGTTAAAGAGTTTATTCTCAAAAAAAGACAAATACCACTAACATGAGAAAAAAATGACATAAACAAAAAAAATATCTCAATAATGATCACCGAGAACACTAATTTGACAGTTTAGTAAATAATTAAGAATAAGTGGGTACGTTTGAACAAACAAAATAAAGTCTTAAATAGTGCATAGTTTTCAATAACATATTTGAATAGTTTTGACATAAAACTGTTAAATCACCTAACTTCTTTTCAACAGGAAGGAAGATTTATGTAAAGTTGTGCCCTCTCAAAAGTGATACTTTTTTAGCATAGTTAGTGCGTGCTTTAGATGAAACAAGTAAGCTTGGCCGTCGATGACTGTGTTTACATATTTGAGACTTTTTGGTAAAAGATAAGTTGGAATACAGGGTTCTATCAATAATTTTATTAGAAATAATTATTTAAAATAGATTTCTTAGATCAATTGAAACTAAGGTTGGGATTTTACAAATTTATTATAACTTTGAGAAGGTAGGCTTTTAATAAAACAAGGGTCATAACACATTTAACGATTAACTTTTTCCTGAAAGGACTACCCAGCTGTTCTGTTAAATGTAGAACTTATAGAAAATTGACTTTCCCAAGCGAAATTTAAACTCGTTACTTTGTATTTAGAAAAATGTTTACGGATACAATATTATTATTACGTATACATGTAGGCAAGCTGCATATAACGAGCAGTTAATTAGTTTTCCATGAATTACATCTGTTATTTTTGTGATAAACACGCCAATTACCTGTTACATGTATCAAATTATTCATGGCAACATTCCGAATCAATTTCTTTAAGCGAACACTACCAGTTAATTGAAATGAATCACTTTGTACGGAACTACTAACGTTTATTTTACATAATTATGATTTTAATAGCGTTTCGAAATCTTTGCAAGAGCTTTTGCCCAGGGGGTAACACTGAGGTGTTGGTAAGCTCATAAAAAAGAGCAAAAGGCAATCAGTATGAGGAGTTGGTGCCCTTTTCAAAATTATCGATAATAATAATATTTGACTTTTGTTGTCGGCAAAAAAAAGCTAGCTAATGCAAAACCCACTTGAAAAATGTTTTCTGCATATCTCGTATGTTATTTAAGCGTTGCTTCTTAGTGGGTTCTGCTGAAGTTTCCCTATCCCAGTATCACTTTGATTTATCGGGATCTTTTGTACTATTACAATAAACCTTCTTCAACATTATTACTTTGTGTCCCCACTGTTGGGGTACGAGCCTTCTCTATGGATGGATAGGGAGAAAAATAATAAGAAAATTGGTTGCTCGTAAATGCTTCACATTGCCCGACGAACCTAAACGCGTAATAGAACTTTACGTATCGGTCGCAAAATGTAATAATTCAATTTATTCAAGGCCAGATGGCGGGGCCCACCGCGTGCCAAAGGCAAGGCTCCGCGGTCAAATTGCATTCATACGCTCGAATAATTTTGGGAACTTGTTGTAGAATTAATGTCAATACTTATGCAAACTGCATAAAGTGAGCACCACAATTCGCTTTGTAAAATATTCGTAAAACTGTAGGTTTGAAAAGGCCGTATTCAACAATTCGTATAGAACAAATTCATTGTTCGAATCTTTTTCAGCCATTCCATTGGTGATGCATTCTAAAATTCTTTAACAAACTGTATTCCAATCAAATGCTTTGCCTGTCAAAAGTAGATATATCGAACAGAATTAGAAGTGTTTTAGGGAATCAATTAATCCCCTCAACAACTTAAATGTGAAGTGAGAGCCAAGTTCAATATTATGATATATGCCTTGGTTGTTGACTTCAACGACAAAAGAAGTGAGATCTAAATGGGTGCCAAGTTCAATGCCTAAGATCTGACTTGACTAGTTCTCATATACGAATTATTATTAAGTATCTATATATCTACTAAAACAGTCATGGAAGAGCCCTATGTTCGATGGCTAGCTTGCCTACTTCTTAACTGATCTTTAATATTTGTAAAAATATTATGATGGGATGATGAATAATTTCGGCGGGCTGGTTAGAACCACGATATCTCAATTGGAAGAGCACCTGACCCGGTATGTCAGAAGGGTGCAGGTTCAAATCCTGCTCGTGGAAATTTTTTCAACATTTGTGTTTTTAGTTAATATATTATGAATGTTACTATACTACGAGTATATATTACTATATATTATAATGATATAATAATGTTTTAGTTTTTATTGTTTGGTATTCCACTCGTTATATATTCACGTGAAGACCTTAAAATCCACATAAAGACTGGCTGTCATCGATTTTGATTGCTGATTCTTACATTACAGGCATGCAAGTGTTCCTAATAAAATCAATTAATTTAAAAAATATACTAAATTGATTGTTACTAGTTTCTGATTTATTCCTTTGTATTCGCCCAACTACCTATCTGGATGCCAAATTTGAACTTTTTAGGTCATCTGGAACTGGGTTAGAGTTTTGATCTATCTATAGATCAATCAGTCAGTCAGCCAGTGATAAAAACGACGATTTTTGACGTTAATTTTTAAATAACCGTTTGAGGTGAAATTTGGAACACATGTATTTCGCAAGTCTCAGTATATGAGCCAAATTTGACATGTTTATTTTAAATATTTTTTGAGTTATGAGGGGGTCAAAAGTGGCTCCAAATGGTTCGTGTAATATTACACACGGTGCGTTTCGCCAGTTCTGTTAGGATGAACTTAGCTTAATACGCTACCGCGTGTCTAGATCAACTAAATGTTTTCGAGAACATGTGCGGGACTGCGTGGAAATGAAACTTTGTGAAGTAAACGTGAAACAAATCATAAAACATGACGGCAGTACAGTGAAGTGGTAATAAACGCTGACTGCTTCATATTAAATCCTAGTAATATAATGCTTTATTATAGTTAGTGAATTACTTTGCGCTACACAATTAGTAAGCCATTCGTCATATAATGGATCTCCTTACGAACACTTACGAACGTCCCACTTTGTATAAAGTATTGCCTTGATTCGTTGCAATAAACAGGAAAGTTATCGTTTTTGCTCAATTGCAAGCGCAGACACTTGTGGAAAAGTAATTTTATTTCTTGCAAAATGATTTGAACACCACAATTTTGTTTCGAGCCCGTTTGTGCTGGGAGGTAAACAAAATATCTTGTCGAGTTTCGTACACTCCGCCCCGCAATATCAAAATGTGAATTTATCGCGTATAAAAGAGAAATTGTTATTTATGCACTGCCGTAAATTGCGAAGGAAAGAAACCTCGACTTGAGTGGTTCGTTGGCACCACCGAAATAAATAAGGCGAGTCTTATGTTCTTAACTGGCTTAAGCGGCACTCACTTCTGATTATGACACTGTTGCTTGTACCGTTACACTCGGAGCAGTGTTAATTAATTTATATCGAGTGTCGGTGGCTTTTTAATATTTATTTAACGTTTAAATAATAAATAACTTAATTAAAATTTAATATTGGTGTCAGCATATGAGTAAATATGTATAAGAGTAAATCATTGACGTTTTAAATTTTTTTTATAAAATTATATTTTTCATTAGGTATAACTTTTTATTTTATTTTCTTAGCATCTATTTATGTTAACACGATCAAGTCCCTTCAAAGCTACAAACAAAAGGTCAATTTCGCGAACAAAAAAAAAAGTCAATTTAAAAAAAATTGGGTTTTAAAGACAAAAAATGAATAATCATTGTTATTATTGAAGCCTAAGTAACATAGTCCTAATTAAAGGTGTATAATAATATTAACAACCGGTATTGGCTTTGAAAAGTAATACACCTATTAATAATTGAGAACGTCAATTTCATAGGTAAGGACCCAATATGTAACTATGGCGGCTAAGAATTAGCGCGCTTACCCAATCTGTCTCCTTTCGATTTTTCATTTGCTTTCTTTCAAAACATTGATTTTATTGAATTCTAATATGAGTAGTCTATAAGGTCAATTTAAAATGCAAACTATATATTTTGATGATGAGTGGGATCTATTTATCAAAAGTTTTTTGCCGTATCATTTTTGTACTCTATGTGGCACTGAATAAGTACTTTTATTTTTTAAACGTATCATCCCTTATACAATTTTGAGTGGCAAATTCTAATATGTCAAGATTAACAAGACTTAGAGTCTATATACATCGTATAGTTATCATCAACCATCTTTTTCAAACTTAATTTTGAGTGAGACTCCTTAAATTTTAGATAACGTTAAACTCTAGTGGATAAGACAGCGAATTACCCTTCTTGACCATGCACGAAATGAAAGATGAAGAAATGCGATTATTTCGGACATTGGAGGGATGTCTACAATGTACGAATGCTAGTTGGTATGCGTCTTTCGAGTAAGATGGTATTTATCTAGAAAGTACTGCCTTTAAATGTTAACACGTATAGTCTTTTCTTTGGTTTACAAAGCATTACGATTACATTATGATATGGCAGAGCCGACATGCGGCATGCACCGGCGAGAGGTGTTCTCCATAATGTATGGAGAAAAAACTTGCGCTTGAAAGAGAAGCTCTTTTAGAGTGAAACACAATCTCCTGTGTCTTCTTTGACTTATGTCCTAAAGCATTTCGTTTATTAGATTTTTAATAAGTATCCGAATTTGCTTTGGAATCGAATTGTAGGTTTCAAACAACATGAAGTGAACTGCTACCAATACCGAAAAATTACCATAGAATTCAGGCAGGGCAAACTATTCGAGATATTATTTTTGAGGTTTGAAGCTTAGTAGTTGGAGGTTAAAACTATAATTTATCGAAGTGTGATAAACACTTTTAGACAGGCATACAAATCATGACTTAATATTATCTAATATCTATTTCTTTTTTATATATGTATGTCATTTCAACGTATGGTCATATTATCTTTCCCTCTGAGACGGTAGAAATAAACGCTAATAGATAGGTACAAAGTCTTTTATTTCAATTAAGAGTCCATGACTTACCATTGACTGAAGGAAGTGAATGTACCTCTAATGACAACAATTTGATCCGATGAATATTCATCAAGGACAACTCTAATCTATCGTTTGCTCGGGAAAATTGATGTCCATTTACATAAACCAGCGGGTAAGCTTCGGTATGTTAGTTTGCTAAAAATGTTTTGAGATTATGAAGAAAGCTTTCGCGCTAGATCTTGTTCAACGTATGTGAGCCCAGCAGGGGATGTGGGGGAGAGTGTATGCTTTTAGCAACGGGCTGCAAATAAAATACAAATAAATATATATTGTGGACTACCTACGTGTATAGTCAATCCATATAGATCGTTGTCCTTAAACATAATAATACTATTGAAATCAAGGTTTATATTTTTATGTTAAGGAGCTCGATAGTGCAACGGCTAATTTAACAATTCAAGAAAATCGTTATGTTGTTCAAAAATGTCATGTTTCCTATTTTTGTTTTAAGGCGAGATCAGCAGTTTTTTTCTATATGTAATTTTTTGTAAATAAAATGTAGTGAATCATAAATTTTATTACTTTCGTTTAAGGAGTATTTAATTGTCTATTAAACACAATTTATTTCATTTAGCTAGCATTCTTAGTTTCCGACATAATATAGCGTTTTTTGTAGCCTTATACCGACTTGCCGCTATTTCATCAAAAGATTCGGTATCCAACAAAATACTATTAAAGGTGTTGCCGTAAAGTAGATGCAATACACTGTATTTGTACCTACATCCCTCAGACCCTAACCGGGCGTTAACGCCCGGAGCGAAATTCCGTCAAACCCCAACCATGCGTAAACGCCTGGACTCGCGATTTAAAACTTAAATATCGTCTATTTAGAGCCTACTTTTGTATGAAGAAGTTTAACTATAAACAAACTAGAATAAATTTGCTACACTCTACTTCCAACAACTTTATTCTCTACGCGTTTTAAATTTTTTTTTCAATTTCAATTTATTTTTTTTGACGTTTAACGCGCTACAGTACCTGTTAGCCCTACAAAATGTTGCATATTGAATAAATCAATAAATATTAAAATATAAGCGTAATCGAACACTTTGAAATCAAATTGCAAAAACTACTTTTCTGCTACACATATGTAACATCTTATAGACACGCACTCCAACTATACAAATTATTTGTATTTTATTGTCAATATTTACATTTAAAGTCAAATGAAATTAAATGAAATAAAATTAAATGAAATGAAATAATGACATGAAATAAAATTTATTTTGCATAAAATGTGGTACAAAAGGTCTTATGATAAAAAAAAGGTTTCACACAATTTACCAGAAGCTGGCATGCAAAATTTAATTTAAACTAGGTAGGTAAAGAGATTACTATTTAAACTATTATAATCTTGGAATAATAAAGATTTCTATTGAGTTACAACAACGTCAATGAGACCTGAAATGTTCAAAGTATTCATTGACAGAGTAAAAGCAATTTTCGACTAGCCAATTTTTTTATTTATATTCGAAAATTTGTAAAGGTAGCCACTTAATATCCTCATCCAGTCTATTAAAAATCTTAATTGCCATTGCGTAGCTATTGAATGCATGATATCAAGCATGATGATACTTAATACTTTTTCTTCGGAAACCGGTATTTTAAAATAAATAATGTCTCTTTACCAGAACTCGCAAATAATAAGACCTTTGTTCCTGTTGGGATCATTTCATTTTTAGATCACTTAGCACAACAATAACATAATTAAATGCCAAGTGAAAAATAAATAATTTTGCGTTAAGGGAAGTCTGTCAGCAATTTAAGGCTAAAAGCATTTGAGGTCACGGCCTTTCAATGGTAATACTTATTTTTTCCTGTATTTGGATTATATTAATGTTTAATAGATACTAATGTCATCTAACGTTGAACATTTTAATGTTCTAGCAATTCTTATTTATTTAAATCAAGAGTCAATACCGTCTAATTATAAAATCTGTACCTATCTTAACGAAAAAATATTAAGTCTAACGAAATTGTTTGTGTATATTGAGGGTTAGGAGTTAATAAAAGTCAACATCATTTATAAGCATGTACGAGTAGTAGATCTTTAAAGTATGTACTTAGACACAGTAGAAACGGAGGCACAAGTTATACTTACAGCCACGAATTAAAAAGTTAAACAGACAATTATTTCAAAGTGAACTTTGGTTGCATTGAAAAGTTATACGAACCCAGTAAGTAATAGCAATTAAATTCCTAACTTGAAGCTCATAATTACGAAGCGCAAAGCGGTTGCACCTAACCAAGAGATATTTTACGCCACGACACAAAAAATGTACTAATAAGACCAACGCACTGTGGCGTATAAATTAATAGTTATGAATTTAATAGTTGTCTTTGTCCCTTCAGGTAACACGGTGTTTTTAAAGTAATTTGGCGTACTTAACACATTTTTTAATTCTGTCAGTTGTGCGTAATGAAGTGGTATATCGTAAGGGTGTAAAATTAAAGTAAGCCGTCGCTAAGTTGACCTACTTACCCCCAGCCCCCCGAGTTACGCAGTGGAAAAATGAGCGTTGTCGAGGGCTATTCCTTTGACTTTTGATGTCTTTATTAAGTGAATCGTGAACTTCAGTTGATGAAATTACGTCGGAATTGGAATTAGTGTGCTGTATTATCGACCAACGCCTCCCGTTTGCGTGGAGATCATATCGATTATTCATTTATTGAGGAAGGCTTTAGGCTATATTACATCACGAAGTGGAACAGCAATGAAAAATGTTGCAATATTTAATAAGTCATCTACAATATATTGAGAAAGTTGTAGAATCTTCTTTAAATATTTATATAAAAATACAGTGAAAACATTAAACGCTGACCCGACCCAGCCAAGAATAGAACCTGGATCTTCCGCAATCCGGGCGGCTGCACTAACCGTTATGCTACCGGGAAGGCTGAAGTAAGCGCTGATTTTTGTCACAGCTTTTTTATTTTTTATTTTTGAAATGCTTTAGAGCGACATTAGTGCCATTTATCCAAAGGTGATTGCAACCGATGGACATGCAGATTCATCTTTGTAGATGAATAGTGAAATAAATTCACTTCATTCACTCTCGTTAAGTTGAAGTGCAAGGTCGCGTCAATAGACAGCGGAAATATTGATCTACCCGAAATGGTTGTAAAAAAATGTTTTAAGTGTAAGAAAAACATCACGAAGAAAATGCCTGGCCTGGAGTGTAGTAGGTGTGAAAAGATTGTTCACGCGGATGCTACATGTATAAAACTATCCAATAAGCAGCTGAACACTCTCCGTAATTCTCCCGGTATTGAATGGAGCTGCGAGGAATGCTTGAAAAATCTATCCCGGAGGTCGTCGTTTTTGGTGCCGGAGGATGATGACGGTGATGACGAGTCGGAACCAGGCGCTAATCTGCAGTCCATTGATACGCGTAAGCTAGTGCACGATATCAGTCGTGAATTAAAAAAAACGTTTAAAGAAGAGATAGGCAGCCTCGAGTCGTCATTGGAGTTTCTCAGTGAGCAAATTTCTACATTGGAGCAATCTATGAAAAGACAGGATAGCGTCATTAAAGATTTGGAGAATAAAAACCAAGATCTGGTGAACAGAAATAAATACCTCGAGCTAAGAATGACTGTGCTGGAGCAAGCAGTAAATGCGTTCGAACAAAAGAGCCTCTCATGCACAATGGAAATAGCGGGTTTACCTGATATGCCTCCAACAGAAAGAAATCAAGTGCTTCACAAAATAGCTTCCAATTTGGAAGTGGATTACAGCGACATTCAATCTTCAACACGACTACCCGGATCAAAAGAAAAACCTGGTCCAATCCTCGTCGAAATGAAGAACGATGCTGCACGTTGCCGATGGATCGAAGTTAGCAAGGAAAAATGTCCCACCCTTGGAGTATTAGTG
This sequence comes from Eudonia mercurella, assembly GCA_963082485.1. Classification (NCBI taxonomy): domain Eukaryota; kingdom Metazoa; phylum Arthropoda; class Insecta; order Lepidoptera; family Crambidae; genus Eudonia; species Eudonia mercurella. The sequence goes on along the minus strand of OY720022.1, from coordinate 13,133,383 downwards.
CCGAATATCTATATATGGGGTATGGTGCTCTTCACAGATGAGTGTAAAGTGAAGCTTTGTAGTGATGATCGGCGGATTAGAGTATGGAGACGACAGGGTGAGAGATTTTCCGATGTCTGCATCAAGGAAATTGACCGCTTTGGAGGTCCTAGTGTGATGGTTTGGGCTGGGATTAGCTTACAAGGCAAAACTGAGCTGGTTTTCTTAAATCAAGGCACAGTAACTGCACAACGGTACATCGATGAAGTCATCAGGCCTCATGTGATTCCATTCTCACAGAGAGTGGGGCCAGGGTTCTGGTTAATGCATGACAATGCCCGCCCACACACAGCTCGGGCCACTCAGACTGTACTGGATGACTCCCATATTCGTGTCCTACCATGGCCAGCGTATAGTCCGAATTTAAATCCAATAGAGCATATGTGGGACCAATTAAAACGAAGGGTTAGGGAGCATGAGCAAGAGGTTCACAACCAGCAACAGCTTATGGATGCTCTGACACGTGCGTGGGAAGAGATATCTGATGAAAACATCAGAAACTTAATCGAGAGTATGCATTAAAGGCTCCAGAAGTGTGAAAACAGGAGAGGAGGACACACCCGTTACTAAACCATTAAAAAAAACAGCTTGTGTCAGTTTTTGTTTTGTTTTGCAAAGAGTTTCTGTTTAGTTTTGCGGTTGACAATGGACTAATTTCATGTTAATTGAAATAAGTGAAACAATTGACTACACAATTAAATGGTTATTAGCATAAGTTAAAACAAAAGCTTTGTTACATGTTATTTTAATAAATATACATTACTGTTTACTATATTTTTCACGTAGCAATCAAAATACTTAGTGGCCCCTATTTTCTTTCGAGTAGTATATATTATTTTATTTATTTAAAAATCAATTAATTTTAGCATATTTATTTTTTGTCAATATGGAAACACATATAAATCAAATAACTGAGTGTTCGTCTACAAATACTTTTTTACAACAACTACCTATTAACTCTCACATAAGCTTGTCATGTTTACATATTAATATCAGATCAATGATTAAAAACTTCACTAAATTACAACAAATTGTCCACGACTGTCCATTTCCTTTAGATGTTATAGCTATTACTGAAGCCGGTATTTCGGATATGTTAGTACAATTGTATAACTTAGATGGATATAATATGTGCGCACATCTACGGTCTACCAAACGAGGCGGTGGTATTATTATCTATACAAGGAAACACCTTAAGTTTACTTTAATTATGCAGCCAACCAAAACATTTGAAAACTTAACGGGTATTTTAAAACTAAATCGTAACCAAGACGTAGTTGTGTGTGCAGTCTATAAACCACCTAATACCAATAAACACATCTTTGTTAAGAAGTTGGGTAAACACATTTCTATGTTTGATACAAAAAAAAACTTCATTTTGATCGGTGACACGAACACGGACCTAAAAAGCATATCAGCACATATAGATACATACTTAGAAACACTTAGCGCGAACGGATTAATGTGCGGAATATCTGAGCACACTAGGATTGAAAAAAGATTAGGTATTGTCACAAAATCCTGCATTGATCATATATTTGCGCGACTCCCCACATTACATCCGTACACAGCAGTGCTAGATGTTGTACTGGCGGATCACCACGCCATTATAATCGCATGCACAGATGACGCTGCCCGTAGGTGCACACGGGGTGTTTCTTGCAAACCAGTGATAGATTATGATATTCTATACAATGAACTTAATAATGTTGATTGGTTACAAACTAATAGCATGAATTCCCCAAATAAGATTTACAACTTTATTAAACAATCGTTTCAAAAAGCAAAAGAAACAGCTACTCATATAAAAAAATGTAAATCAATTAATTACGATAGTACGCTTCGTTTTAGATTACCATGGATTGATGACAATATTACTCAATTGTGCCGCAAACGTGATGAACTTTTTAGTTACTGGAAACGAAACCCACATGACTTAAAATTAAAATTACAATACAATAAAATACGAAATAAAGTACATAAAATTTTAGAAATAAAACGAAATAAATATTATCTTAATCATATACAAGAAAACTTTAGAAATACGAAAAAGGTTTATCAGATCATTAATAAGATGATGGGGCGGATGTCATTGTCAATCGATTCAGCAGTGTTAAAAGCTTTTGGAAATCAAGGCCTTACTATCAAAAAAATTGTCGATAGCTTCGCATCAGGGTTCGATAAGGCCGTAAAAGACATTATCCCAAAATGCAGCGCGAAGGTTTTTAAATCAAAAACGAACTCTAAACCAATTGATGCTAGCATATACTTTCAAAATGCATCCAGTGGCAAAATTTTCAAAATAATTAAAAAGCTTAGTTTAAAAAAAGCGCCAGGCACCGATAATATAAAAGTATCCGATATTAAATGTATAGGTGCTGATGTGTCATTAGCTGTTGCCAACCTTATCAATCTAAGTGTTAGAACTGGCGTTTATCCTGACGAGTTGAAGATAGGTTGCGTAAGGCCATTGCACAAAAAAGGAAGAAGAGACGACTATCAAAATTACCGACCCATAACATTGTTATCTTCGATTGACAAAATTGTAGAAAAGTATATATGTCAACAAATACAACAATTTTACAAAAAACACGAAGTCATATACGAAAACCAATTTGGCTTTCAAACGGGGAAAGGTACTAATGATCTTTTACTTAAGTTCACAGATGAAGTAAAGGATTACCTAAACCATAAGAAACATGTATTGGTCCTATTCATAGACTTCTCGCGGGCATTTGACACCTTAGATCACACTAAACTGGTAGAGAAACTCGATAGTTGTGGTGTACGTGGACCGCTGCTTAAATGGTGCAAAAACTATCTTCACAATAGAAAGTTCACTGTGAAAATAGGCGACACGTATAGCGATTCTATAGTGGTGACCGAGGGCACGGCACAGGGATCTGTGCTTGGGCCTTTGCACTTCCTATCTTACGTGAACGAAATGCGTCATTGCATCAACCACTCTTCTTGTTTTCAATTCGCAGATGACACATGTCTAGTAGTCGCAGACAAAGACCCTCAAATAGCACGCGATCATCTTCAGGCAGACTTCAACGCTCTCGTGAAATGGTGCCACGACGCTGGTTTGGTTTTGAATTCCTCCAAGACCAAACTGCTCGTAATAAAATCTCCGTACATTAAGACCACTGTACTAAGAAGCGTTGTGGCCCATGACCATAGTTGCCTTCACTCTACTAACAATGACACTTGTGGGTGTCTCTGTATAGATATTGTCGATACCCAGATATACCTCGGATTGCAAATAGATAGCAATCTCAATTGGCGCAATCACATTGAATATGTTTGTAACAAACTAAGACAATTCTTAGCCAACATGATAATATTAAAAAAAAGAATGCCTTTCGATGTTAAATTAATGTTGTACAACTCCCTAGCCGAATCATACATACAGTATGGTTTATGTAGCTACGGTCGTACCTACAACACGTATTTAAATAAAATATATAACCTTCAGGTAAAAATTTTAAAACACATTGTATCAAATAACATCCGACGTCAATTTAATGGTAACGATAGTGGTCTTTTCAAACATTGCAAAATCTTACCTGTTCAAACCCAGTTTAAGTATATGTTTCTTAAAACTCATTTCTTTAACAACGATTTAAAAAAAGAAATAAGACACCCCGTGTGCACGCGCGCGGTAGCTATGAACCGGCTCCAAACGTGTCGAGCGAATAATGTGTACGGCGAAAGAACTGCCGCCTACCTTGTACCGCGATTAATAAACAAGCCGCCGCACAAATTATGCGATACTTTGACAAATTTAAATATTAAAAATAAACTTAAGGCCTACTTTCTTGGTAACTTACAAAATATTTCGTAGATGTTGTTTACCCTATTTCTTTAATAGTAACTTAAATTATATAAGTACTTATTTAATGTCTTTAGTTAAGAGTAGTGTGAATGTAGTCGCATTATAACAAACCTTAGTGGTTTAACAATACGACTAAAAATATGATTGTTATTATGCATGTTTTAATATGGTAACAAATAAATAAAAATAAAAAAACAAAAATTTTTACTTTTTATTTTTAAGTGTTTTTTAATTTTTTGTTAATTGCTACACTTAAGCTGAATTCAATATTCTTCAAATTATATTATCTTCTTTAAATTATATGCGTAAATGCCTTTTTATTACTAGCCCATCAAAAGGTATTCCATAGAGAAGTGGGGAAGAGGCTATTGTAGAAGGGGAATATTGATAAGATGTCTTTTTAAATATTGCAACATTTTTCATAGCGTGACATAATAAAGCCTAAAGCTCTTCTCAATAAATGGACTATTCAACACAAAAATAATTTTTCAATTCGAAGTTCCTGAGATTAGCACGTTCAACCAAACAAACAAACTCTTCAGTTCTATATTAGTATAGATAACTTTCGTTTCTTTGCATTTTCTGAAAACATTAACTTAACATAAATTTACATTTATTTTTATGTATATATTTTTTACACCATCAAAAAGTAGAGATTTCAACGAACAAAAAGCCCACCGACTTTTTAAAAACGCAGATATTTTGACGCGAGAATTTTCGATTGAAAATTAGGGTGCTGTCAAAATAAAGTGAAAAAAATATATTTTAAATTAAAAAAAATACAGTGTATTTGGGACATAAAAAGGTAAGTTTTCACCAAATTTCTTTTTTTGTAAAAGATAAAAATAAAAAACCATAACCTTGGTTATTTGAATTTTTTACATAAATTTTGAGGTTAAGGTTCAATACAAAAGTTGTAGATCTTTTAATTACCTACAACTTTGCCATTTAAATTTTTTCCATAAGATTTGTAGTTTTTCCGGAAATCGAGATAACCTTTTTTACCTTTAAACTCCCCACTCCTTCCACTTCCCGACCTGAGATCGCCCGTAAATTATTTTTCCTTTCATTTTTGTTATATTCTCTTCCATTCCCAACGGGTTTCATCCTACTATGAATCTGTTTGGTTTCAAAAATTATCGACCCTGGTCTACCAGACTGATTGAATTTTATATCAATATAATCAATGCCGAAAAATCACATCAAGCGCTTAGTTTGATGTTTAACATACGTCCAATAAAAGGCTGGTGTATAAATCTAAATCCTGAAACGTATGAAGTTTTCCAATAACCTTACATGTCACAACTGCAGTCACCATGAAATCGAATTGACATCAATCAACGTTTTACTGAACTACGAAACACAAAGCTTCGATACGCGTGTACGGAAGTAGCTTGGTGAAAAAAATTGGAGGCATCGCCTCTTGTCAGTTATTAATCCCATAGCCGTCAGCGTCCTTTGTGGCATATATTATGGTTGGCAATAGCCTCACAGTTCCACTCACTTGCACTCAACTGGGATTTGATTACTGAGTTTGGCAGTTTTGATTATATTTTATTGTAAAGAATATCATTAAGAAAAATATAATGTTAATTGACAATTACTACAAAAAATATATTCAGCCCGAAAAAGAGATTTAAATAAGATTTTGTGAAAACCAGTTAGACTTTCCAAAGGCTATGAAAATTAGTATTAAGACTAAATAAAAAAAAATAAACGAATTAAAATTGGTATGGTTGGTTTTGTCAAGTAACAAGTAACGTACCTACCCCATGTTAACTTATTAATACTGCTTTATTATGAACCATATATACATTGTGTAGTTATAATCTATACTAATATTATAAATCTGAAGAGTTTGTTTGTTTGTTTTGTTGAACGTGCTAATCTCAGGGACTACTGGTTCGAATTAGAAAAATATTTTTTTGTGTTGAATAGTCCATTTATTGAGGAATGCTATAGGCTTATATACTACATCACGCTATGACTAATAGGAGTGGAGCAGCAATGAAAAATGTTGCAAAAACCGGAAAATTAGATTGTTCGCTAATTAACGCGGGTGAAACCGTGGTGCATAGCTAGTGTTTACATATTATTCGACCCGAAACCCGAAGGTTCCATTCCCAGGTCAGTCAAAGTGTGTTTCGAAATTTTTGATGCATAGCCCGGGTTTGTGATCACCTATTCGCATCTAGGTAAACGTGGTGATTAAGCCATTACCCATCAATTGTAGTGATGACTGATTTCAATTATGCCTTTGCCTACCGGTGGAACAGTCATAGGCTATTTACTACTATAAACCATGTACAACTTCTATAAAAAAAAAATTAAACAATACGTATAATTATTTTAATATCAACAAATAGCTCGTGTAGGGCATGTGGGGAGGAAACGGAGTCAATGCAGCACCTACTGCGTGACTGCCACTCTCTGGCTAGGAAAATAATGGGACTCCTGGGGTCGGCCTATCTGAAACCGGAGGACTTCAGGCTCTTCGCTCTTAAGGACGTTGCCAAGCTTATGGCATCTATCTTTACAGAGGAAGAAGAGTGAAAGGATGGGGTTGCACAAATGATCCCGATGGGTCGAAGTGCGACGAGAAGAAGACCTCGGCAGGCTCCACTAAGATAAGATAAGATCTTAAAATTAATTTGCGTGCGATGCGGCGATTCAGACCCACAGCCACAGGTCTCATCCGCAGCGTTACTGAATTCAATTAATTCCAGTGCATCCAGTGATCGAGAGCTTTATTGATTATCAATTTATCACATTCGACAGGGTAGAAACAGAAAAACGGTTATGGTATTGGGGCAAATTAAACCAATAAAATATGTATGTATACTCAATACATATACACCTGTTTTAGAAGAGACCCCTCTCTTTACTGTACAATCGTGCACCATTGTACAATAAATATTTCGAACTTAACAGAAGAGACCCACACATTTGTAAAAAACTACTTGTAGTTAATAATAACAATAATGTATTTCTTTTTTTTTATATTCCGAAAAAATAATACGTGTAAAACAAATTAGAATTACAAATTTGTCGCAGCAATACTACATAATGTTCTTTCCTTACGTTCACAGCCGGACTATTATGATCTGTGACATGTAACCTGTTAAACATAAAGCATTAGGCCAGTCGCACTTTGGATGCGCTTTCGTAGGAATTTGACTCGTATGAACACTTACGAATACACTGGATACATCCCGATCCTCTGACTATACCCTGTACAGTCACAAGTTTTACATTGTAACATTTTAACTCTTAATACAATGGAATAAGAGTCAAAACTGTATACATGGATTACCATTAGCATTAGCTCGTGACTGTACAATACTGTACCCCGCACATTATGGTTTGAGCTAGTCGTACGTATCTATACTAATATTATAAAGCTGAAGAGTTTGTTTGTTTGTTTGTTTGTTTGAACGCGCTAATCTCAGGAACTACTGGTTCGAATTGAAAAATTCTTTTTGAGTTGATTAGTCCATTTATTGAGGAAGGCTATATTACATCACGCTATGACTAATAGAAGTGGAACAGTCGCTAATTAACGCGGGTGAAACCGCAGGGCACAGGTAGTACGAGCATATAGCTCCGACATCCGAAATCAATCCCAACCTGTTTGGATTTTTTATGCGTTCGCATCGCACGAATAAACGTCACGTGACTGTGTCACTGAGGCATTTCAACTGAGAAAATGCAACCAGTGTGCGCCTTCAATTCATATGTTTACATTCGAGTAAAAGTACGAAAACGCATCAATGTGTGGCTGACCTAATGATATTTATAACGAAGACCGAGGGTTGCATGGTCCGTTCTATTGGTCAGTTCATGGAAGGAGAATCTCTTAAGGAGCACTTGGAACTAAATAATAAATTACAATCAGCCAGAAAAAATGGAGATCACGCAATAATTAAAAATAATCAATTGTTTATTAATGGAAAAAAAATATCTGTCTTCTATTATAAAAGAAACACAACAAAAAAGTGATGCGATGAACCCATTAACCATCCCACCAATGCCTACGCAACAACAACAGCAACGAGAACAGCAAGAACAACGTATACCAACTTCACCAACTGAAACAAGAAACACAAGAAAACTTAATAAGACATTTGTTTAAAAAATCTATAAAGAATTCTACTAGCAACTTTATTGTAAGTTTTCAAAACATCCAAAGCATTGGAAACAAACTTTACTTAATTGAACAGTTACTTTTAGATTCTTAAATTGATATATTATGCTTATCAGAATTGTGGAAGAATGAACACTTCTGCAAATCTATTGTCCTTCATGGTTACAAAATTGGATCCCTTTTCTGTCGAAACACTCGGGTAGGTGGTGGTGTATGTATCCTTGTGAACGAAAATTTAGAATATATAGAAATAATAGATATTGTTAATTACTCCTAAGAATTTATTATAGAATTAAGCGCTGTAGAACTAAACTGTGTAGTGATAGGACTATATAGAGCGGATCGTAATATTGATATATTCAATGAGCAGATGAAAAAATGTTTAAAAAAGCTAAACACGAAAGATAAAAATAAATATGTTAAAATTGGCGGTGATTTTAACATTAACATCTTGAACAAAAACTCCAACTAATGAGTTCCCATTACTTCATACAATTAATAAACGAGCCTACTCGCGAAACAAAAACAACAAGCAACTTAGCATTTACACAAGATTGACTTAGCATTTACAAACCATGAAGATCCTATCCTCTCTGATCATCAATCAATAAATGTTAGGCTAAAAAATCAAAACCAGAATAATAATACTAAAATGTGGAAAGTAGAAAAAAGAATATACACAAAAAAAATATATTAAGTGTCAAAAAGTCATTAAGTCTTATTAATTGGAATGATATAATTAACAGACAAAAAACTGTAGATAAAAACTATGATTCATTTCACAATTTAGTCATTTCACTTTTAGATAAAGATAAATATCCCCAAACAAGTAATTAAAATTAAGAATAAATTCCATAAAGGTTGGTTAACATTAAGATTTAAAAAGTCATGTAAACACAAAAAAGTATTAAGATCTACTTTAAATATAACCAATAATGACGGCATACGAAAATACTATAAATTATACACCCAAACTCTAAAACATAGTGTTAAAATTTTAAAAAGAATAGAATATATGTATAAAGCAAATGAATAAATCTGATAATAAAACAAAAACTATGTGGAAAATAATAAATAATACTACAGGAAAAACAAAGGGAAATATATATAAAAATATAAATAAGAAAGATAGACCTTTTTAAGCTGCTCCTTAAAAATTTATTAATTTAAATAGTTTATAATACTACTTACAGTGTTAATTTACTTAAATGTGCTGTTAAAGGTACCAGTGACTGTTGGCACTAACTAACTCACATACACTTTCATCTCAACATCCACTATCACATCTGTTTGTTGCTTCACATCATCTTCACTTCTTAGACGACACTGACCTATTATTGATTTGACATGGACTCTATGGATATGAACGGGACCCTGCAGGACCTCTCAACCTTGTTCCATTCCCGCATGGAAGACTTTGAAAAAGCGCTGCATCAACATACATCAACATCGATACCCGGAGCTCAGCTACAAACGGTAAAGGCGCTGTCGGCTGACTACCAACAATTCAAGAGCTTTGTTGTTAAATCAATAAACACCTTGAAAATGCAGCTAGATCTTCTTAACATGGGTATGGATCGGCTTGAAACTCACTCAAGGCGTAAAGTGTTGCTGGTCCACGGTTTGCCAGAGGACTCCAAGGAAAATATTGCGGCCAGGGTGCAAGAGATGCTGAACACCAAAATGAAGTTGTCACAGGTACGACCAGAATACATTGAAGTTTGCCACCGTCTCGGGGCTCCCACTAAAGATGGGAATCGCCCTGTGTTGCTGCGATTTACAACATCCAAGCTCAGATCTGCTGTGTGGAACGCTAAGACAACGTTGAAAGGCACAAGAGTCTCTGTGTCAGAGTTTCTGACTAGGACCAGGCAGGGCATATTTGCAGCAGCCCGTAAGCATTTTGGCATTAAAAACTGTTGGACGTCGGATGGCATAATTGTGGTGCTGATGCCGGACAAGAGCAGACGGAAAATAGCAACATTCGCAGAACTTCAACAGCTCCAAGCCAGTTTTCCATCTCCCGCAGGTAGTTAGGTTATTCTTCACCGCAACCTGATCACTTTTGCGTACATAAGGTACTTGCACCTTGGTAAAACTTAATGTTGGTACTTAAGATAATAGTTCATTTTTATACCCTTCTTTATTTTTACCTTCTTTATATAAAATAAATAACTTATGTACATTTTGCAACAGTTTTTTTTTTTTTTTTCATTTTGTTGATGGCTTTGTGCGATTAGCACATTTAGCCAGTGTCAAAGTATTTTTTCTAACAAGTAATACATATATAAACAATATTTCTTTTCTGTATGATGATGATGAATGATAATAGAAATGAGAATGATATACCCCCCAACCCCTCGAGTGTCTCAGTAAAGATGTGGGGCTTTGAGAGAATTTGAAAAGTGACGTTGCACTGTTTTGTTTCATTTGCCAACACTCATGCACACTCACGAACACTTAACGGTTAATAATCCACCATTATTTTACATTAATATTCGACATAACACAAATTTTAGAAAATAAAACAAAACCGCAGACATGACTCTTCACTTTCCCGCCAAGAACCCTTGCAACAGTTTAGAAATATTTAACAAAAATTTTGCAATTGTCAAACAACTGTCAATGTCATTTTGACGTTACGTTCGGAATTCCAATGTTCTGATGTTGCGTTCTGGTATTTGATTTTTGTGTATACTTATGCTTTCGATGTCTCGCCAACTCTCGCTGGTGGTTTATATTATTATTTTATTTTTTCTCTTTTTAGTTCGAATAATAGTTTTAATATTTAATATTGTATATATATTTGTGTTTATTAATATTTTTATTTATTTTTATTTTTAGTTAATTTGGTAGTGTAATATTTATATGTCAGTAAATTCGGATTACTTTAACGATACCTCGGATGAATTTGAAAGTGCCTGTAGCGACATATCCACATACTCTGACACCGATGCCGATGCTCTCTCACTTGATGTAAAGCTGCGGTCTATTTTTCACAGAAAATCCAATTTCCTTAACCTGGTGCACATCAACGCTCAGAGTGTCCCTGCGCACATTTCCGATCTTAATGTGTCTTTTAACAACGGGCTTGTCGATGGAATTTTAATTTCCGAATCCTGGCTTAAACCATCCCTTCATTCTCCTCTTTTTACTCTTAATGGATACAAACTTTATCGCAACGACAGGGTCGGCATTGGTGGTGGTGGTGTTTGTATATACATCAAAGACCACATCTCCTGCTCTGTTGTCAGCCAGTCCCCTAGTGCCTATACTGGATCGTTGGAATACTTGTTCCTGGAGCTAAGCTTACACCACTCCAAAATCTTAGTAGGTGCAGTTTACAGTCCTAATAATCACGTAAATTACTTTGAAACCTTTGAGACTACACTTGAATCCCTGAGTTCTACTTACAACCATGTTATATTGATGGGTGATCTTAATACTTGCTTACTTAAAAATAACGTTCGCTCTTCCCGCCTAAATTCAATTGTAACTTCGGTCAACTTTGTTTTGCTCCCTCTCACTGCCACCCATCACTCTCCTAATTGTCAGCCATCTCTCTTAGACGTACAGATAGTTTCTAGACCAGATTCAGTCCTTTTACATGGGCAAACTACTGCTCCATTCTCATACCATGACCTCATATATCTGTCCTATCGTGTACGCAAACCCAAGTCAAAAACTAAAGTCATTTTTCGGCGTAGTTTTGGTAAAATTTGTATGGATCGCTTGAGGGAAGATTTTACTGCGATTGACTGGTCTTCCTTGTTTGCAGCTGACACTGTAAATGAGAAGGTTAGAATTTTTAACAAACAAATGACACAGCTATTTAATTATCATGCCCCTCTCAGAGCAGTGCGAGTAAAAGGTCACTAAGTTGTAAAACTACCAAAAAATTATATTTCATCTGTATGATACACTTAGTTATGCAAATAAATATTTTGATTTTGATTTTGATTTGATTTGATTTGCACATTGACCAGATTAGTGCTGGACTGTGGCAAATAGTTTATCAAATGGCTGATTATATCGATGGAGAACCATATTATATAATAAATATTATTATATATTAATATGTTTCTAATATCGTGCACTAATAATAGTACCTATCTATAATTTAGTTTAAATTTTTTATAATAATTATTAAATATGTAATATACATAAAGTCAAAATAATTACATAGGTTTTGAACTCGTTTTACTAAGTAGTACGTGTACCTGCATTTTATTAAATGGTATATAATCTCATAAAGACAATGATTTTCTGAGAGCCCTTGTTTATTCCGAATGTAGGTATTTATTGCATCGTCTACGAACGTAATACAGCAACAAATTGTGTTTGCTACTTGCGTCGAGATAAAATGTTTCTCGTGAAATCAATTTCGGTAGACACCAGACCGCCTCTTTCTAATCCAATTTGTAACATATAAGTAAGGTTATTGGAATATAGGGTTGAAGAAGAGAGAAAAGAACAAAAAGATCGAACGAAACAAAATTGGTGAAGAAACAGGGGTGACACTCCGCGAACCCTACAGCCACGGAACGATGGAAGCGAAGCCTCCTTCCTTGCTAACCGCATTTATGAATCGATATGGTACAACGTAATAGTCCATTGTATAATGAAAACGATTGTATTGGAAACAGTGATATGTGACCCAGATATATCAGTATTTCAATGTTTAGAAATATACCTAAATTACTTTAGGATATATAACGTGGCGGTTTATGCGTTCAAGTTGCGATATTGCAAATTTAGCAAGTTATGCAATGCTGGATTACCTAATGGGTGCCCATATTAGAACCTTTCGAGCTTCTCCGTGCTTCGGAAGCCACGTCAAAACCCGTATGCTTTAATTATCAAAGCCTGTGTGGTACCTACCATATATATACAGTATATGTCTAGTAAAAAGATGACATATTTTTATGGTTATTAATGTAATTATTTATCTTTGATCGTTAATTAATCTCCAAAAATGAAGTTGACGACTGGCGAAGGACGTGGTGCAAAATATTGTTTTACATTTTGTGATTCTGTTTTTCCTATGTTTCAAAACTCCTATATACACACAATTTCAGTTAATTTCAAAGCAAAACAAAACCTTGCCGAAATCACGTTACAGCTTAGATAAAGTTGAAATAACTTTTTCTCTTAAGTCTTGTTTCAACAGTGTCTCATTGAAGTTCCTAACTACAATTTTGTAAGTAACTAGACACAACTTTATTATACTCTAAAGAAATATTATTCTATGAATAAGATCAGGGCAGGTAAGAATGTAAAAGTTATTGTTCTCAAATTTAAAAGTCAACCCACGGCCTTTGTGTACAGGTGCCACCATGTATATCGTCTATCAAGATTTACATATTATTTGATACTTATATAGTATTGAAAGTACCTAACTGCCTAAATATAGCTAAAACCTCCATTTGTTTCTTGCTAAAACCAATTATTTTACTTTGTAATATTTACGAAGTCTTTATTTTAACTAGAGTCTAGCTAAATAGAGGTATGCAGAGTAGTTAGTAGTTTATTGTAAGGTACATATAGACACGATCGATCAAGCTTATGACAATAATAACGAGGGAAGGTGTTTCAAGAAAAATAATGTTTTCGTAAGTCAGAATGAAAGTAGGTGTAAGGATGCTAGGATTGTGTTACACTTACCAATCTATGCATAAAGCAAAATATACTTTATTAATTTAATTAGTTTATAAATAAATAAATGTCACAATTATGTGTATGTTAACAGCAATAACATGAATAAGATTACACAAACACAAATGTTGAAAAAATTTCCACGAGCAGGATTTGAACCTGCACCCTTCTGACATACCGGGTCAGGTGCTCTTCCAATTGAGCTATCGTGGTTCTAACCAGCCCGCCGAAATTATTCAACACTATTTACTTTTTACTTTTATGTGTTACGTGTTTACGTGTAATTTGTTTCGCAACAAAATTTGCGTTGAAAAAATATTTAAACATGAATAAGATTATTACAATTTTTCCTTTGCATGAGGAGTTAACTTACTTTCGAATCGGCAGCAAGTCAATTCACAGAATTACACTTTCTTACTTAGAATTGCTTAATATAAAATTGACTTTTAACCTAATTTAACCGAACTTGTCCTTGGCATTTATTGTTGCTCTACCAAGAACAAGCTTTACCGCCAAACATATCAAAGATAAGTAAGTTAAACTTTATAACAAACAGTGATTGATATAGGTAAGTCAAATAATAAATCAATCGTCACATGATTCACGGACAAAGTAATTACGGAGACCTTATTCCTGCAATCATTTACTACGAGTGTTTAACATCTTAATGTTTTAACTGAGATGTATCAGCATTATACACGGGTTGACTTTGTGTAATCTAACGCAAAAGTTTATAGTTAATATGGCATTAAAAACTATTTAGATATTTAAGTAAATGTCTTCTTCATCATAGGTAATCGGCATAATATTGAGTCTCAAATAATCATTGTTAATGAACGGGCAAAACACCATTAACACACGAAATGCCAAACACACGCATCTGCTTAATCCGACGCGCCACACAAGTTTGGGCTTTTCAAACCAGGCTACAAAGAATGGCGTTCCATATCTATGCCTAGTTAATAAAGCGATTCACTTACCCTGCAAGGCCTTGCTATCACTAACGCAGTCAGGACAGCGAATAGACGACCTCTAATCCTGGGGTAACAGCAGGTAGTATGTAGTAGGATTGGCGAGTTTTCAGTTTTGCCGGCCGCCATACAAAATCCAAAAATGATTTCTCAGCTTATAAATGAGGCTGGAGCGCGAGTGTCAAGAGGATTGTTTATCTGCAACGTTTTTCAGATTTTTATAGTATTGTGCACGATCCAAACAGTGATTATAGGAAATTCTCTTGACAAAAAATATTACGGTCCCACGTTTACTGGAATGCGTTGACTAGTTTTTTTTCGCCGCGCTGCCTTTATTGTTTTTTTAAATAATCACTTACGGGTGCTAACCCGTTAAACTTTACTTACATCTCACCTGATATTAAGTGAATTAAAAGAAAATGGTGGTAGCGCTCTTCACCCGGAATCCTCAACTGCTAAGAATTGTGCAGCGCGGCACAGATAAACAAACTAGCTTTTAATTTACATAAGTAATAACTATAGCCAATAGAATCAGATAATGTTATTAAAAATAAGCGTAATAGTTGGCGAAACTAGTTAGGGTTTTAAATGTATATTTTTGTAAAATTCATATGGTAAGTATGGTAAGATAGCTCGACTATTGTTGTCGCGTTAACACGCGAACACTTAACAGTGTTAAACTTTTATGTGACGTTCGATAAGTTTATAATAGATGTGGCGACTTCAACACAGCTGACGACCAGGCCGTTGGTCGGCCGGCGACAGTAGAAAACCTCAAGGGTCACGAGTTCACGCGACACATGGTGTGAATAGTCTGGGTGGACCCAACTTTAGCCGCACCTTTCCCGCACATTTATCTCTTAGGCCTCTTTCACAATGGAAGTGCGTCTTGCGGGTGCGGACAGAAATGCGGTCACTTTCTCTTTGCTGCTTATGATTGTATATGTATACCAAAAGCTTTTAATAAACTTCTGTACATTGATGTTTAAAAGTCTGCCACATACCCTTATTTCAATATGGGTAGCTTTAATTAAGTCATACTCGCCCGGGTAAAGTGAAGTTTGACGAGAGCACTAAGATTACGATCCGATAATTGGCTTTATATGCATTCGACAGTGGTGGTGTGTGCAGGAACTGTTAACAAGGGCTATTTGATAATGGAAGCAGGATTCCAAGTAATTCAATGTTAAATCCATTTGAAAATCTTGCATTTTGCATTTAGACAAACCACACCAGTATTTCCCGCTTGAGCCGGACGTAGCGACGACGCGACGCCAGACCCGTATTGTCAGAATTGAATCTCATTCCATGAAATTCACTTTAATTATAAATTTGTAAAAAGTGTTTTAAACATTCGTTTATATTATTTTTATTATTTATTTAATTTCATGTAACAAAGACTCATAATGGTTAGTAACAATGGAACTTAAAAGCTATGTTAGTGCATAATACATGTATTGGCTGCCGGGAAGGCAATGCCGACACAACGACGGGAGCTGAAGGATTAGGGAGCTGAGGAGGGATGGATGATAATATTTGAGACTTACTTGGCGATCTGACGTTGATGGCGTAGCCACGACACAGACACGACTGTCGTGGGGATGAAGCTGAGCTGGTAGAAGTCGCTTATTATTTCGCGCACACACACACACGTGCACACGCACTCTATGTAGGGGTGTACCGGCCGGTAGGCAATTTACGAGTAGTTCTAGAAGGTTCTTGAGCGGAGAGCTGATGGTATAATTATATTTCTCTATGGCTGATCGAATCGGCTTGTGCTGAACGACGCGACGTGACGGGCGGATCGTTGAGAACTCCGTGCACGGAAATGCACACCGCAAGTCCTTGGAGCTGAGTGACGTACGCGCGGTCCCATCAACACACTAGCTCCGCCGTCGGCTTGTGCGGCGTATCTTTTAGTTGAATAAATGAGACCATCGCGTTTCTGGTGCGAACAATATAATTAAAATTAAATAAAATAATATAAAAATCAAATCAAATTAAAATCAAACTAAATTAAAATAAAAAGTTTTTTTATTCATATTATTATTTACAAAATTATATCTGAAATTATACGAGTATAATAACCTAAAGCAGTCTTTCCCAACGTGGGCGATAACGCCCCCTTGTGGGCGCTGCAGGCCTAAAGGGGGGCGGTAAGAGACCCAGAAAAAAAAGGGGGCGTTGTGTAGGGCTTTGGGGTCGATTTATAATTTCATCTACCTAGCTAGGAAGACTCTTAGACACCGACTGAGCTCTCGACTCTCGACTACATCTTGTGAACATCAACTAATATTAATTAAGATATAGCTCAAACTCGGTTCGATATAATAGACCGCGGGCAATCATGTTTTAACAAGTTTTTGTTAAATAATCCGATTTGTACATTCCTGTATCAATCGGCTGGTTCTATAATACTTGTTCTTGCTTGTCGAGTACGATTGGGCGTCGAATGAGATAAACGAGTTTATGCACGTTTGTCTTATTCCTGTTGGTGCGTGCTGCTTATGCAATCCTATATAAACGACGTAAATTTATTTTATTTTCATTTGTGGTTTCGCGCTTAATAGATAAGCAGTACTTGATTTCAACACTTACGTATTTCTCAAAACAAAACAATGTCGGAAGTAAAAAAGAAGAGACGGCAATACTCTGCGGAATATATTAAATTCGGATTTATTGAAAATCCCACAAACCCGTCGTCGCCTTTGTGTCTTCTATGTCTAAAAACATTTTCGAATGAAGCAATGAAGCCTTCAAGACTGCAAGATCATTTGAATAAAATGCATCCAGATAAGAAAGACAAGAATGTAGCATATTGTCAAGACCTAGAGAAAAAGCATAATACTCAGCCAAGTGTATCAAAACTATTTTCGGCGGCTGCTAAGCAAGATGACGACGGACTTCGAGCTTCGTACAATATCTCTTTGTTAATTGCTCAAAAAGGCAAACCACACAACATCGGAGAAGAGTTTTGCCAGCAATAAAGGAAGTAATAACTACTGTGCTTCATAAACCGGCCGCAAATATTATCCGAAAAATTCCTTTGAGTAATAATTCTTTGCAAAGACGAATTGATGAAATGGCTGAAAACATTGAAGAATCATTGTGCAATCATCTGAGGACTAGTCAATTCTCAATTCAGCTCGATGAGTCCACTTTACCAACTAATGAAGCGTTGTTGCTATCTTACGTGAGGTTTATTAAAGATGAGAAAATACGTGAAGAACTATTGTTTGCCAGAAATTTGGAGACAGATACAAAAGGTGAAACCATATTCAATACATTGGAAAAGTTTTGTGAAGAGAAAGAGATTCCTTTGAAAAATATTATATCAGTTGCTACGAATGGCGCTCCGGCTATGACAGGGCGCCATAAAGGCTTCATAGCGTACTTAAAGAATAAAATTCCAGATGTCCTTGCTATACATTGCGTTATTCATAGACAACATTTGGTTGCTAGAAACTTAAGTGAACGACTATTTCAATCACTGCAATATGTCATCAAAGCAGTCAATAAAATCCGTTGCAGCTTATTGAATGATAGATTATTTCATCAGCTTTGTGTTACTAATGACGAAAATTTCAACCGTTTGTTGCTTCATACTGAAGTTCGTTGGCTGTCAAGAGGCAATTGTCTGATTCGATTTTACAACCTGTTTAACTCTGTGATAGAGTTCTTGGAAACTAAAGATACAGAACTGCGCAACAAGCTCATAACATCAAAGAATGATATAGTTTACATGACAGACCTGTATAAATTGTTCAACGACATGAACCTCCAACTGCAAGGCGATGAACTAAATTTAATTAAAACAAAAAATGTCGTTGCTGCTTTCGCAGCCAAACTGCTTCTGCACAAAAAGAATATGGGCAGACGTGAGTTTCACAATTTTCTGAATTTATCAGTATCCTGCAGTAACGACGACTTGTTTGCCTACTGCCAACATTTGGAAAACCTCCACATTGACTTCACCGAACGATACCAGGACATTTTAAACTTGGAAATACCAGACTGGGTGTTGGATCCGTTTTCAAATGTCAACACAGCAATGTCACCTCAGCTGGAAGAAGAACTTATAGAATGACAACAAACGAAGAAATAAAAATCAAGTTCAAAATAGGATATCAAGAATTTTGGCTACAAAAACCGATCCCGCAATTGTATCCTGGATTGTGGTTAATTGTTCAACGATTCTTGATAGCATTCCCATCGTCATATTTGTGTGAACGTGGATTTAGTGCTGTGGCAACGCTGCTTACTAAAAAGAGAAATCGTTTGCGTGTTACCGAACGTGGCGACTTGCGGCTGTTTTTGAGTAAATTGGAACCTGATATCAACAAACTTATTGAACAGCATCAGATTCAACCTTCACATTAGTTTTTATATAAGAATTGATTATGTTTGATTTATTTTCAATAAAAGATACTTTATCCGAATACTATAAAGTTGCGTTTCAATAATCAGTTATAAGTACTTAGCGGTTTTTAAGTATGTTTAAAAAGGAGGGCGTTAAAAAATAATTTATTCTTAAAGTGGGCAGTAGACAAAAAAAGGTTGGGAACCCCTGACCTAAAGTAACTAAAACTAATACAAAACTAAAATATGGCGTCTAAAAATTCCTCCACGTCGCAGTCGACTGGTAAAGTACCCAAGAGACTGGCGGCATTGCCACGTTGTATGGCAATGCTTAGCCTCTGGCCAAGGAAAAAGCCAGCCTTTGGGTCATGGGAAGTGTCAACCAGCCATTTGTAGATGTCATTAAACAAAACATGAGCTCTCGGACCCCACGGCCCGAGGGTTTCAACCCCAAACGGCACGAAAATATAATTGCCGATAAGGTTATTATACTTTCGCTGCTTGAGGTTTTCTGCAGCCGCAGCAGCAGCACCAGCACAGCACGCTGTGCTAGGAAGATGGGATGGCGCAAGAGTATCGACACAAGTTGCATCACACACAGGCCCAACTTCCAAGGAAATAAAGACATGCCGTCCGGTCTCTTGCCATCGTTGCGTGCCAAACCATTGGGTTCTAATACAGCTGGAACGCCGACGGTGACAAGAGCTCGTCAGATGATGTCATTAATGTTCGCGTGCCGTGCTAAGCGGCCCGCACTACGGCGGCAAGACAGGCCGTGGTGACCGAGGCAACGGCCTCGGTCACCACGATACTGTAGCGAAGTTGTCAACGGACAACTTCGCTACAGTGACAGCGATGGGGAGAACAACAAGGAGCTCCTAGACGCAGGGAAGCAGCGAGGCGGAAAGTAGTGTCGTCGAGCAAAGTACCTAAGTTTGACGACGGTAGTGCATGAAGCCAAAGACCCGACTCCCACTTGTCCACAACCAGCAGGCGCACACGCTCCGCAGTAGTAGCAGACGTGACAAGTAAATTATTCTGTACTACTCTGCAAAGCGGCTCATCCCACCTTCTCTGGGAAGATGGATTGACGGGTGTATCTGAATTCGGGCAAGCGAGTCTCCAGGCATCCATAGCCTCGGTGAAGCACGGCACATCAAAATTAATCAGTGTGAGGGCTAGGATTTTCCTGATTAATTTTTCGGTGCCATGGACCGAGGATAAGAAAGCCGGTAAACTAATACTGGAAATTTTGCGGACGCCGAGGCCTCCCATGCTAATTGGAAGAGTAGCTTGTGCCCATGATCGGTCGTCCAAGGTCACATTTAAAATCGACGTTAATGTATGCCGCATAATTTGGTCCAATTTATCTAAAAGATGACTGTGCATCTATAAATGGGAAGAGCGAAGGAAATATATTAATTTAGGGCCGAAACAACAGTAACGAATTAAGGTTATAGCCGAATGCATGTTAATTTGGAACAATCTTTCCGAAACGTCATTAAAATTTTGTATTTTTTCCTCGATAAAAACGGGAAAGGAATTTTCAAAGATTGGAGACCCAAGGACACGAAGCGAACTTTTTTCAACAATCTTGATTTCCAGAGCTATTGCGTTAAATTTGAAAAGTGTCAGAAGTCTGTCAGTACCGTCTGTTAAGTATAGTTCACATTTCAAAAGGTTGAGATCAAGGCCAATAGAATGAAGTTAATTTTTAAGGAATTGAAGGTCATTTGAAACAGTTTCTACGTCGCCTCCCAAGGTTCCATCATCAAAATACCAAACGTTAAACTTGGAATTCAGCTGACGAATAATTGGGTGAATGGCTAAACTGAAAATCACAGACCCGAGGGGGTCACCTTGTTGACAGCCAACAGCAGATTCCAGAAGGTTGTCCCGATACAGTAATTTAGAGGGGTATCTGTAGCATTGCCAAAGGAAACTATAGATTTGAGGTATTTCTTTTTTAATTTCTATCAACAAGGTGTCCTTATTAACAGAATTGAAGGCATTCTTTATGTCAACCTTCAGAATGACCTCTCCTTTACCAGAATTAGATAGGTCGACAAAGCAGGTCGGCAGCCTCACAGCCCCCTTTGGAGCCGAAACCTAGCTGCAGGAGCTGAAATTTTTTCGAAACAACCTCACCATAAATTTACAGCAAATCTTGGCTGCCATACGACGGTAAGTAGTTCCCACGGCAATGGGACGAACACCGCCATCGCTTTTACGCAGGGCGCATAGATTGGCCCCATACAGAACGTCAATGAAGGCCTCGTTCACCTTGCCGGAGAGCATAAGGTTAATCAGCGCCGTAAGCTCCTTCAAGAGCAACTCAGCAGCAGCACCGGCACCTGAACAGGTAAGGTCCTTAAGGTGCTGAGGAGTCAGGCCGTCGAGGCCGCTAGCAGAGCCGCTCCGGAAGGAGCAAACGGCTGTTACCAACTCTCGACCTGTAATGGTGAGGGAATGATTATCTGAATCAGGGGGGTCGGGAAAAGAAAGGCCATCCGCTGGGGCAGGGTGTTTGCTCTCCAGAGCTGCGAGCGTTTCTGGAGAACACTGTGCCAGTACATCACTACTAAAAAGAATCCTGGCTGCTCCGCTAATGTCACCCTCCCCTAACTAAGATTCTACTAGATGAGATATACCTCTAGAAGAGGTATATGTCTGGGTCTGAAATTTGGAATCTAAATTATGAGCCGAAATATTACAGTTTTCTTTAATTTGTGCAGATAAAGTCTTTTTGGTAACCAAATCCTTTTGTACGTGTAGAATTCTGTAAGGGAAGGTGAGAAGCTGATCCCAAGCACTTTGCGAGTTCTCCTGGGCGGCAAGACGTATGCAACCTGCTAGATGTTGAGCTACTAGAGGTTTAACGCTGCGGGGGACTCGTTTCAAAACAGAAACAGAGTTTTTGAATTTTGAAAGGGTTTTCCAAAACGGGTTAAAAGTCCACAGGATGAAGCCGGAGTTGAAGGTATAGATGTTGAAACAGGGTCTGAAGTGAGTGCATTTTGTGGTCTGTGTACCTTTTCAATATGCACATTCAGACCCCGCTTACCTTTAAAAAACCGTGCTTGGGTACACAGCGGACATCTCTCCAGGATGCTCAGTGATGTCGAAGGTTGACTAGCACTGACACTATTATTCACCACATCGCTGCTGCCACTAAACATGTACCTATTTATAAAGAATTATAAAATAAAAAAAAATTAAAAATTTTTTAAAAATAATAACTATAGAAACTAAAACACTTAAAATAAAACACTAAAAAGTCTATTTGACACCGATGACATAAGTGACGGGAGCGACGCAGGCGCACTGGCGGCCTAGGGCGCCGCCACGCCGATACATTTCGACGAAGCCCTGGCCATGTGTAATTATTCTTATAAGTCTTTCTCCGGTAGGATATTGTAGTGTCTCCAATTTTTTTTCGGAGTTACTTTGTTTCAGTCTTCCGTGCGGTAAGTTATTTCGTTATTATTATTACTTTATCTCTTGCACAAATTGTTAACAGAAGGTATCGACGTTTTCAGTTGATGCTACCGCATCAGAAATGGTTTCTTTGCTGGTAGCCGCCAATGGCCTTTTTTTTTTAAATAAAATAAATACACTTTTAATTCAAATTCAAGTTAAAATCAATACAATCAAATAACAATTCGATTATGATCAAGGATGTGGCTAGATGGAGGCATGCAGGTGAACCCAGTGGCGCAAGAAAGGCGAGTCCCAATGGTCCGCGATGGCGCTCAGGACGGAATTGCGCGAGGCACGGAAACTCATTATAGTAGTAGCTTAGATTTTAAGTACTTAGTCTCGAAAGTATTCAATATATTTAACTGATTAAACGATCCAGTCATCACAATTTGCGATTGTAGGTATACACGTCGTACTCGTAAAACGGATTTGCTTTGTACTTAACATCTTCCTTATTCGCTTTATTATGAATTTCTCATATTTTAGATTCATCGTGTTCAAGTTTGTCTTATTACGTACAATCCCTTTCAAAGCATTTGACAGAAGACAAAAAGTTGACGCAAGGGACAGTGGTTTAAGTATTGCAATACTCAAAAATTGTTAAAAATTTATTTCAAATATTTTTATCTCATTAATTTTACTCAATTATGTAAAGACTTTTTGGTACATGCTATTTTTATAACTTATTAGTATACATTTTACACTATCATCATCATCCCTATAAACCCATAATAATAAAATAAAGTATTTAATTCGGGCATTGCCTTTTTTAATTTATTGTTTTACTCCTTTCCCCCTTTATTATTGTAAAGGGTCTATTAAATGCTTTTTTTATTTATTTTCTATTGTAAGATGGGCTTGCTCTTGGCCTCACTCTAATCCCTAGGGCTAAGAAGAGACCGACGATGGAACGAGCTTGCCCAGATATAGCCTATTCACTAGGGCTTTAGGGTTTAACTTTAGGGTTATATGCACACCGGAACACCAGACGCCGGTAGGGAATTCCACTCTTTGGCTGTACGCATTATAAATGTAAAAGCAAAACGCTTGGTGCGCAAAAGTGAAATGTCAACCAGGTAAGGGTGGTAGCCAGCCGTACGTCTGGATTCCCGGTGGTAAAATGGGGAATGTGGAATGAGCTCATGCAGCTCAACAGCACACTCTCCGAAGTAAAGCATGTAAAAGACCGACAAACAGGCAACTGTGCGGCGGTGAGCA
The DNA here is from genome assembly GCA_963082485.1 of Eudonia mercurella. Taxonomy (NCBI): domain Eukaryota; kingdom Metazoa; phylum Arthropoda; class Insecta; order Lepidoptera; family Crambidae; genus Eudonia; species Eudonia mercurella. The sequence continues at coordinate 13,109,679 of OY720022.1, read as the reverse complement.
AGACTGTGAAGCTTGGTTTTTACAAGCTTATCGTCACCTATAATTTTCCTGGCTCTGCATTCCACCGAATCAAGCGCGGCGAGCAGGTATTTTGCTGAACCGTCCCAAAGGTGGCAGCAATACTCCATACACGATCGGACTTGCGTTTTATATAAAGTTAGAAGCTGTCCCGGCGTGAAGTATAGTTTAACATTATTTAGGACACCCAGTGTTTTGGCCGCTATTTGAGCCTTAATTTCGATGGTGTCACCGAAGTTCAGACTGGAAGTCAACTTCATGCCGAAGAGATTAAGGTTGTCGGTAATCGGTACACTCATACCTCGGAAAATAGGAGTCAGGTTAAAAGGACTTCTTTTGGCGGTGAACAGACATGCCTGCGTTTTGGTGGCGTTAAAACTGACCAAATTGCTGTCACCCCATTAGGAGACAAGACTTAGAGTCAAGTTTGTCCGTTCTACCATGGCCTCTCTCAAGGAACACAATCTTATCTTATATATACTAATATTATAAAGCTGAAGAGTTTGTTTGTTTGTTTGTTTGGTTGACCGCGCTAATCTCAGGAACTACAGGTTCGAATTGAAAAACTTTTTTTGTGTTGAATAGTCAATTTATTGAGGAAGCCTATAGGCTATATTACATCACACTATGACTATTAACGCGGGTGAAACCGCGGGACACGGCTAGTAATACAATAAAATGCAATAGTACAACTTAACCTACCTTAAATAATAAAATAATCGGCATTGCCCATTTAGTGTTAGTAAAAAACATGTCCAGTGACATGCTCACGTTTTCTCACATGAACGACAGCTCATGGAAAAACTGGGTTATTAATCTCTAGACATATAATGACTTGTCCTGACTGACTGATTCATCATCGCTGAGCCGTTTCGGCTTCACTGGAGCTAATTAGATGAAATTTGGACGGTAGGTTAATTGAGTGACGTAACCAGCCACTAAGAAAGGATTTTACGGAAATCATACCCTTAGGGGGAGAAAGTCCGTCAGTTTTGAAGTAACATGAAAGTTGTTATTTAGCTTTTGAAAAGAAATAAAGAATGATTTGTCTCAGGAAATTTGTTTATTTTCCTGTAAAGGAGTAAAAAAGAAAAGAAGGTTTTTTTTTGGCAAATTCTTATTTTTAAAGTATAATCTAATATATTATAATATTATCTATTATTTATTCGATCTATAGATTTTTCAATAAAAATAAAGAATGACGTGTTTTTAATTTTTCGAAAAATCTCCCCTAGAAGGGTGAAACTTATTTCTTTTTGATTATTGTTCCACCCTTAGGTGGGAAGCTTATTTGGATTACCAAAAATTTCTTAAATTTCGATATTTGGCCTGGTTAGAAATTATGAAGTGTTTCAGGATTTTTGGAAAATGATCCCTTAAGTAGGGGATGAAAATTTGGATATGTGGTTTCAAAACGGACCGGAGTTTTACAAAGTGATCTTTATTACGTTGTTTTGTGTTAGACACTTTTTACTAATTCTATTCTATTCTTTTAAGGCGCGGAATTCCGAAAATTTACGTGTTTTTAAGTCGCTGGTGCTAGGTGCTGAATAGGTCATATACATTAAAAGGACCAGTGTAGGTTAGCTTGATCCTTTCACAAGGCCATGGTTGTCTTGGAATTTGAAACAAATACCCAGAAACTGCATAGGCAATACGTAAAAGTAATGATATCTAAAAACTTATTTCTTCAGAAACTTTGTAAATATAGCACAAATGAAACAATGATCCGACATCAAAATGTTTGTATTGATATTCCGCAGGCCACTGTTGTCTTATTTTTCAATAAAAAAATATGAATATGAAAATATTAAGATTTTTATTATTTTTGACCCAAGCTCCTATGATTTCACGAAAGTAAACATTGCTCTAATTAAATCACCAGCCTACTCTGTACAGACATTAGTGTGCGTGCGTATTCGTAGTCGTGCGCCGTTGTCACACCAGTGCCACGCGCGGCTCGCTCGCTAAGTATCATAAAGAAACTTGAAACTCGCAGTTTTACGTCCGCGCTGCACCCCTTAATGATAATAAATGAAAATCTTAATGTTGAAATGACGTGACATGTTTAGTTGTCATACCCTTATTACTTATACCCTTATTATATTGACCTTTAATATAAGATTAACTTTTCTTACGAAAACACAAGTCGTGTAGCTCACTTGAGCAAAGCCATGAACAAAGCCTAGTTATGTTATAAAGATAGATACGTTACAAGATACGTTATGTGCATAGTACCACCACAAAAAATGTTTCGATCGAATTTCGAACGCAGCGGCAGCACAGATATTCTTTTTTAATTTCAGCGAATATTTAGTTCAATATATTTTCAAATTATATAAAAGGGATACACTCACATTTATTTTACAGGATTTAATCAAATCATTAGTCAATGTTACTATAGAGGTAGGTGTATAGTAGGTAAGTAAGTCTAATCTCAGCCGAAAGGCTGGAAGACTGCTGGACAAAGGCCTCCCCCAAAGATCTCCACAACGACTATAAACAATTCTGAAGTTCCATATCTGCCGTGTTTTTGTACGTCGTCGTGCAATATTCACTGTCGAAGTTGATCGATGCTTCCGAAGCACATTTTGCTGTACTCTGTCAAATTTGAAATTATGAATCTGCAACGTGATGAATTCAGAATAAGACGACTACGGTAGCTGTCAATTCTGATTTAGATCGAAAATATTAAGGCAGTTCCAATCAGCTTTTCACCGAATTGAACTTCAATTTCTAGCTAGGCCGGTAGTTGCTAGATACGAAAGTTTGTTTTAATTTTTAATTACATAATCATACAATAGTGGATCTGTGCTTTTGATTATAAAATGTAATTTTCACAAACATTTCCGCGACGCATATGGCTTAGTTATCTCCAGTGAAAACAAGCTATAAGTGTGGGATCGCAGAAAATTTTGTATACTGATCTCAAAACTTCAGTATGAAGATGACACTAAATGATGATGACATACATGCTTAAAAATGAGGTCATTTTTTTGACAACCTTCTTCAAAATACATTGCTGTACTGGCCATATACACGCCAGCGCAGCGTTCTGACGCGTTTAGCAACTAACAATGTAAGTATGAAAACCCATATCTGGCGTGTTCTTAAAAATTAAACAAACTTTTTACTCCGCAAAATGTCAACGAAAATGTAATCATATATTAAAATTTGAACCGGCTGCAAATATAAACTGTTCTTAGTAGTTGAAGTAGTTGCAAGCAGATGATAGTACTCTAGTTGTCATTATTAGGTGTCTATTATTTAGTTTTGATTCCTGAAACCAAAATGTTTTCTTTTATCTGTGTAATTTCAACATTTAAAAATATATTTGGCTATGAGCCTTAGTCGCAACATTTATCGGTAGTATTTCTTATTCAGCGCCGTTGGTGGGTGGTCTGGGTGGTAGATCTCAAGGAATTTGATTACTTTTCTTCAAAGAAGATTCCATTAATTGTAACTAAATTAGGATAGGAACTAATTGAGATGGGGGATTAGATAAGAAGTAGTTCATAATGTTATTATAGTTTGTTGTTTAATTAAATAACCTGGATTTTTCCGAGAATCCGGCTAGATGGCAACCTCCTTAGAACATATGTGTGCCGTTTGAATATCCAATACTCTTGGTGATTGGTGCTCCAAACGTTCATGGGCGTCGTCGGTAACTTGTAATGAACGTTAGCCGGCTGGGTATCACAAACAAAAAAGTTTTAGGTCAAAAAAGGTAATATTACAATCTACACCACCTCCTTTCTGTGTAAAAAAGTTCTTCGAATATCTAAACCGAACATGCATTATAGTAATACTTTGTCGCGTCGCCTCACCCACAAAGTAAAACAGCTTTTTGTTGTTGCCTTTATGGAGCACGCGCTGTCCCTTTTTCGTTTCACTTGTTTTATATGGGGCGTTTAATTCGATAAAATTCGTGTGGACCCGGATTGGCTTAGGAACGAAAACAGACCGGCATATAAATGCCACCGCCGATGTGAGCGCTATGTTATTTCTATTTTCCTTTTTATTTCCATTTTCAATATTCATTGGTTGTCTTGATTGGTTTGCCGAATATATTGCTTCAGTTTTGATGTTGTAAAATCCATCGAATAAGTGCTTCTAATATATTTTATAATCATTATATGAGAAAACAAACAGAGTTTACTTTTTATTATTTTGCTTGTTTTTTACGTAATAACCACTGATCCATATCTAACAGCTAGAGCAATGTAACTAAGTAATTTAAAAAGTATAAGGAAATATAATTTTCTACAATAACAATACAATAGGTACAAAACTTAGTTAATTAATAACACCAAAGTAAATTTGGAAGAAGTAACGATTATCATCAGCAAATTTTTTTATGTCCCTACTGCTGGGGCACGAGCCTTCCCTATGGATGGATAGGGAGGGAGAACGGGCCATAAACCACCACGCGAGCCCAGTGCGGATTGGTGGTTATTAACGACTGCTAATGCAGCCGGAACCAACGGCTTTACGTGCCTCCCGAAGCACGTAAGAGCTCGAGATGATACATTTTTGGTCACCCATCCGATGACCGGCCTTTGCGAAAGTTGCTTAACCTCAGCACTCGCAGACCGGGCGCGTTATCCACTGCGCCATCGATCTCCGAAGTAACGATACACATATCTAAAATAAGAAAAAATATATTTGTAAAGCTTGTTAAAAGGAACCTGAAATAAGACATTTCTTATTCAAACACACATTTCTTCAAATAAAAGATCTTAAGCCTTTATATAATCATTGCTCATAAAACCACAGGGAATGACCGTCGTTGTTTATAAATAAGTATTATATGATTAAGATTTTCTAATTCATAAACAGCTAGCGATACATTTTTACACCAAAGCTTGTGCGAGGTTTTCTTGTATGCCAGGCCATTGCCTGCAGGCATACAAGAATACCTCGCACTGAGACTGCCTCGTGAGATTGTGCACACACAATGCAGGGCATACAAATTACATGCTACTCGTATTAAGCATTTTGCCTCAGCCACAATTCCGCCTATGCGGCTCCCCGCAGTGCATTTTCCGCTCACATCTGCTCCAACTATGACTTTCTGACCCACTTCACTCAGCCTCAATAGAACCTATATGAATTTTTTGCCAATTTTGTTACGAACAAAGTACAAAATTACCACGAGCAGATTGTAATTCCACAACTTTTGACAGTTACAGACACCCTTGTTATTTTTTTAAGTAGGAGAAAATGCTCTGGAGGATATACAAATGGTTATGTCTCTCCCTCTCAAGTAGGAAGGAGTGTAACCTCCTGCACCACCATATCGTGCCACCAGGATTATTCCGGACCGTTATACACAATCACCGGTATTCATCCCAGAAATAGTTATAGACACCCTGCACCTAGGGAGTTTTCCTATTTAAACTGACGCTGCTTCTAGCCAAATAATCTACTAGAAAGACGTCGTTGCTTTTGTGTTCTTGTGTTGAGTCCACCGTTCTCAAACCTAGACTATCTCGAGTACAACTCTCAGCGGGAAGAGTACACCTTTTACACTCGGTTTTTAGGGTTCCGTAGTCAACAAGGAACCCTTATAGTATATCCATGTCTGTCTGTCTGTCTGTCTGTCTGTCTGTCTGTCTGTCTGTCTGTCTGTCTGTCTGTCTGTCTGTCTGTCTGTCCGTCCCCAGCCTAGCTCATAGGCTCTTATTAGTAGAAAGCTGTAATTTGGCATGGATATACATATTAATCACGCCGACAAAGTGGTGAAGTAAAATTTAAAAAAAAAAATATTTTTTGGGTTACCTCTTCACGTGAAGTGGGGGTGCAATTTTTTTTCTTGTCTACCTCATAGTGTGGGGTGTCGTTGGATAGCAATTTTAAAACTATATGACGAAGTTAAAAGGAAAACTATCACAGCTAAGTAGGCTTAACAAGTTTACGAGTAACAGTCGACCAACTTATAAAATGTACTTGACGCAGTACAAATTCCTCATTGGGAACTACTTAAATAACGTTGTCAGGTATGTGAAACCGGTAGTATCTACATTTATGTATATGAGCCATCGTTAAATAAATGTTCATAAAAGCACTTTTCTCAGAGTCCGCATTATTGAGATGGGCTACGGAACCCTACACTGCGCGTGGCCCGACACGCACTTGGCCGGTTTTTAGATAGTTCGTATCTTCTCATTTATTTAAAATGATTTTTGTCTGTGCCCCTGACTGGCAACAACCTTCTTATCTGAGACTGTCGCCATTTCAACATCTTTTTTTCTTCAAATAGTAACATGATTGTACACTTATAGTTACGAGGAGATTTGGGATAGCCCGTTACTGAATAGTTGAGGAGTTTAGGTGAAGTGCGCTTCTACATTCAGCCTTATCAGAATAGAATCAGATGAGGATAAGAACCATCGCTTATCCATCGTAGGATTTAATAAAACAAGCTTTATTCATAATAACCGGATACTGTGTACCACCGAACCTCCAGACGTACTGCAGGATATCTTTCCTACCTAGTAGAAATTCCACTATGTCGCACTAAGCGCTTCATGTCATAATTTTTACTGCGCACTGGCAGGGAGTGGAATTCTCTGCTATCGTCTGTGTTCCCAAAAACTTATAACCTGAATGCCTTCAAGGCGAGACTTAATAGGCATCTTCTGGGGCAGCTCGCTCCATCGTAGACCTCATCTACGCTCACAATCAGGCGAGATCGACGTCAAGAGCTGTCCTATAAAAAAATACATTAAACCGTTATTGTTTATCTTTCCATCACAGCACTAGCTCATTTTAAGTGAGGAGAACTTATTAGGAAAAACGGGCCAAAAACCACCAAGCGAGGGCCCATTGCAAAACGCCTGCAAATGCAGCCGGGACCACAGCTTTACGTGCCTCCCGAAGCAAGGAGGAGCTCGACATGATACATTTGTCATCTATCCGGCCGGCCTTTGCGAAAGTTGCTTTACTTTAGCAATCGCAGACCGAGTGCGTTAACCACTACAATGTATGATTAACCAATGTTTATATGTGCAGGACTACTGCGTCTGCAGCAACTCTACCAATCCATGCAGCCCGGCCGCACCGCGTTTCGAATCTCCGTCGTGAAGCGAATCAATAACGCATCGGACGCCATGGAATTCCTGCTGGCCTTGGAACACCACGACCGGTGGGGAAACAAGCGGATAGTATTGGACTGCAACACGAAAAACGCTAAAAACATACTGCTCGGTCACGTTCGGAAAGTGCAATTGGGAAGACGGACCTACCACTATATGCTAAGCGGATTGGTATGTATTTTTACGAGTTACAAAAATGTATGCCGGTGTAGTTAGCTTCGGTAGTGGCAGTTGTGTGTAAAGTAGCGTGGGCGTTTACGCTCTATCTCATAGTTTCATAAATAATAATGACATTGTAAATGTATGTAAGGTTAAACTGTAAAAAAGTATTGACATTTTCAAGTACTTTTTACAAACTTTAAACTCACGTAATAGGATACTCTTGTTTTCTAATTGACTCATAAAATGTTATAAAGGACTTTTTACAGACTCATAAGTAACAAATAATATCTTCATTTCATTGGGTTTATTCAGTTTGGACTTCTTTATAACCCAAAATCTATTTACTATGATACTAGGTGATTCTTTCTCCATTTACTACTAAACAAGTAACACTCCATTATTTACTCCTTTATTACTCCTTCTCCGAAAATATATATTTTAGTCATAAAGATATAGTTCTATCTCAAAAATATGCTGCGACTAAATTAGTGGTCAGTCAAGACTCCATTTACGGCATACATTTTCTGGTTCAATTTAATCAATAAGCAAAGAATGTATGTTCTTCAATTTTGTACCTACCACCTAATCTAAAATATTGTTAAATTAAGATCGCATGTTTAGATTATATTAAGCGCGTGCCCAGTATATTAATTGGTAACAAAAGGGCTCCAAGATAATAGCAAAGGTTCGTTACACATTGCTGAGTCCTTGTTCCTCTGTAGATATATTTGTGAGGTTGTGCGGAAGTCTCGATAATAATGATACCAGTAACGATGTAAAAATCATTTTACTTGATAATTCTTTACAGAAACGGCACATTGAAATAAATTGCGCTTTTTTCACAGAAATGTATTTTATATTTTGGGTCGGGTGGGCGTTTAATTTTTCACTGTATTTTATATAAATATTTAATTCAGCTTAAGTGTAGCTTAACACTTTAAAATAAAAAGGTAAAATTTACTATAGCGTTGTGTTATTAATTTGTTGTATTCATCTGCAAAGATGAATCTGCGTGTCCATCGGTTGCAATCACCTTTGTTTAGATGACACTAATGTCGCTCTAAAGCATTTCAAAAATCAAAAAAAGCAGTGACAAAATTCAGCGCTTACGTCAGCCTTCCCGGTAGCATAACGGTCAGTGCAGCCGCCCGGATTGCGAAAGACCTAGGTTCGATTCCTGGCTGTGTCGGGTGGGCGTTTAATTTTTTCACTATATTTAATATAAATATTTAATTCAGCTTATGTGTAGCTAACACTTAAAAATAAAAAAGTAAAATGTATTTTAATTTAATTTGTTACTAATTTGATTTATTTTAAAGTTAAGCTACGCTTCTTTTTCCTATCATACTAGTGTGTCTATATTGCATATAAGCTTTAATAGACTCACTCATAATTTTTTTGAATGATAATGAATTACTAATTACTAAAAAAGTTACATTTTTTTTTACATTTGCCAACTTAGGATAAAGAAGAATGGAAAAGGCTAAAATGACAAAAGCTGGGCTCTTAAGTTGAAAAAAAGAAGCTTATTTAAAACAATGTATTCATATATTTTTTTTACAGTTGCATTTTTTTTCAACAAAACACGTTATGTATTATTTCCTCAAATAGGACCTGCAAGAGAACGCTATTAACGATTATTAATAAAAACAAAACCAACAGGTCATGGACGACCACTGGGAGAACGAAGTAACGGAGTACGGAGCAGTCAACATTACTGGGTTCCGCATCGTCGACCAGTCGCGCAAGATCGTGCGCGATTTCATGGACGGTTTGCGACGAATGGACCCCCGGTTCAAGGGGACCATATCGGTAAGAGCTCCGTTTTCATTACATTACATCCCGAGATTAATTTCGCAACATCCAATTTGGGATAAGTGTCTCGAAGTTGATGACTCAATTATTAAAACATGATTGTGCCCCGATATTGTTTAGGGTTATTAGAGGTACATAAACAAATAGTATTTTGTTTAATTTATATTAGATAATAAGTTGAAATTTTTCACAATTATGTGTACCTACTTATATGTGTTGAGCGGATAGCGCATCAGCAGGCAATCATATTAATATATTACGAGTACAATACAACTGATGTATATAATACGTTGAACATGCCTTTTTACAGCCGTTGACATTTTAAAAGACAATTCATTTCTTGAATTGAATTTCTATTTTTTGAATTTAATTTTATTTATTTTTCTACGTATAAACATAAAAAAGACTTAACGCGAGGCATCGATGAACTCGATGGCGGATGATCGGAGGAGCTCGATGGCGTAGTGGTTAATGCACTCGGTCTGCGAGAGCTGAGGTTAAGCTACTTTCGCAAAGGCCGGCCATCGGATGGGTGACCAAAAATGTATCATCTCGAGCTCCTCCGTGCTTCGGGAGGCACGTAAAGCCGTTGGTACCGGCTACATTAGCAGTCGTTAATAACCACCAACCCGCACTGCCTGCGTGGTTGTTTATGGCCCGTTCTCCCTATGCATCCATAGGGAAGGCTCATGCCCCAGCAGTGGGAACATAAAATGAGCTGATGATAATGATAGATGAACTGTTTTGCATCAATTTAGAACTAGATGAATTGTGTTGCGCGATTATTTGTAAAGTACCTAATACTTCCTGGGTTCATATAATAGGCAAATTATTATTTCTTTAAATGTGCAGAATTAATTTCAGTTTCATAGAGTATAAAAATGTATAAATTGTTTACTACTAGTGCCATTCTCGAAATGAATCAAGTTGAAAAGAAAAATATGTTCATCACAATGCATACATTTCATTTCATTTCAGTCATAACTAGACAAACTCTTTTGCATCGGGGTCGTATAAATTATCAAAAGAGTTCATATTAAAACAGTATTTATAGTATAAGTAGTTGGAAGCACTTCCTACTGCAATTTTTCCTCTACTGTTCATATATTTAAGACCACACCATCTGCGTAGATTTGACGTAATAAGTGTTCAGATATTATTGGTTAGTTGTGTGTTTAGCAATTAATGACTAGCATCTGCTCAGATATTAATGAAGTAATAAATGTTCAGATATGATAGGTAACTTGTAGTGTATAGAACTTATTGACATTTTGAACTGTTCAGAAGTATTTGGTTACCTTGTCTGCTACAATATATCTGACGGCGACTGTACGCATAGTTTTACCATAGACAGGCGAAGATAATAATATCACAACGCATTTGTTTCTACGGGTGTTCTGTTGGAATATTAATTACACGTTAGACGCAATCGCACACGCGTTGGTTAATGCACTGATTAAATTGGCCCAATTAATTTGCCAGTATCAGATAACGATGGTTTGTAGTAGACATGGAGCCTATTACTAAGAGCAGAGTATAATACATTTTGTAAATATCTATTTTTAAGGTACTTTTGCTCTTAGAGTTTTTTAATTTTCAACTTCTATTTTCAATATATAAACTTAAATCTATTAATATTAGTAGGGACATTTTTTGTTTTGTTCCCGTCATTCAAACTTTATTTCAATTATGAGTAAAAAAAATAAAAGACGGAATAACTATTCGAAGCTTATACTCTGTATACCTAATAGTATTAGAGGGTAGTTAAATAAATATTACGCTGATACCATTTTCTCTTGAATTGAAAATAATTTGAAGGAACTGTTTGTTTTGTTAAAAAAAATACTTGAACGACTGATTAAAGTCTATAATGGTCTTTAGGTTTTAGTATTTATATGACTAATCCATCTAATAACTGTTTCTATCACAGTGATATTATTATTGTTCGACTGCTACATAACTTCTTGTAATTGGAATTAAATGATTTAAAAAAATAAACAAAACGTGAATTTTATATTATGTTATATAGTAAAGTAGTGGCAAGTTGAAGTATATTGCAAAATATATTTATTTTCTTTATTATACGATAATGAGTGTCAATGATGAAAGTTAAATAATATATACATAATTATAATCATTCCGCCTAAGCCCCTTGAGTATCGGTAAAGATATGTGACTTTACTGAGATCTCTTGAGATAATCTAAAAAGTGATGTTGCTTTGTTTTGTTGTATTTGTCAACACAGATACACGTTTGTAAACACTTAACAGACAAAACACATATTTTAGCAAAATACCTAAACAAATCTGCATGGGGTACTTTGCATTTATACTAACTTTTATTCATACATTCATGACTTAATTAATGACGTAACGACGGAATGACATATTGATTGTGAATTCTTGTTATGACCGCTACGGCGGCGTAGCTGACGTAGCATACAATATCCGCAGTAGGGATGTAGCCATGTACGCTACGGTCTGGCCAGCAAACGGTACGGTCTAGTGAGCTTTGTTTGATCCAAATTAATTAACCCGGCGCCAATGACGTGAACATTCAAAGACGATGACCCCGGGTCATGATCACCCAATTTTTCAGGAAATTGAGGAAGTTATCTTAATTTTAAATACTGTATATGTATAAAGAGTTCTCTACTGAGCTAATAAATTAAAAATAAAACTAATACATTATATAAATATTTTTTTAATTAATTATTTTTACCAACACAGTCATGCAAAGTCATCTAAAAAAACACAACGTGTCTATAATAGGAATCAACAATCTTATCTAGAAATAAAGATCAATTCAACTTCTTATCATGCAAATACAATAAGATCAGTCTTCTACTTCATCATTCAGAGCCATGGAATTGCTGCAATTATTGCAGTATGGAATGAAATGGTCTGGGCATAATATGCCCATGTAAATGCGGCATGCCAGACAAGTATGAGATGTTTTCTTATCTTTTTGTAGACAGACATACTTAACATCTCTTGGAGTTCCTGGAGTCTTTTGGGGAGGTTCTTCAGTAGGTTCGCCGACGAAATCTGCGATTCTTTTGCGCAACTGACGAGGTTGTGACTACTAGTGACTAGTAAGTCAAGACCTTTTATTTGATACCCATATTGAAGGGGTTGTGAAAAGAAAAAAAATGTACCTGCCATTTTGTTGGCGGCCATATTGGATTTTCATTTTATTTTCATAAAAAACTATTCTACTTATCAAGCCTTTTCATTTGATACCCATATTGAGGTAGTAGTGATAAAATATGTAACCCGCCCATATGTAGCGACAGCTATCTTGGGTTTACAATGATACCGAATGTATTGAATTATATTGTCATCAGAACTAAAGGTGTGTACCAAATTTCAGATCAATCTGTCAACAGGAAGGGGATCAAATTTCAATTACTAGATTTGACCCAAACAAATAAACAGGGCAAGCTAAATAAAACCGTTTAAAAAGTTATCGTTTTGGTTTTCGTTTATCACCAGTGGACTCATCAATATTGCCATCATGGTGTAAACTTGACATCAAAAGAACAACTTTGTTTTTCTTCGGAATGTAGGAATCACTCCGCTAGTGATATCTTTTTGGTAACCAAAAGTTGAAGAGCTTGGATCTTTTCCGCGTGTTCTTATGAATTGTGGTGGAATCTTCTTCTTATTCTTGCGTAGAGTACCCACTGAAGTCAGTTTGTGTTCGTTTAGGAGATGAAACACCAATTCGCAACTTGTGAACCAATTATCGAAAGTGATATTATTTTGGGTATTGAACACAAGGCGCTGTACTACATCAAATGGTTTGTTACTCAGTGAGAATGGGCCATTCGGCTGCTTACCGGCGTATATCTCCAAATTGCTCATGTAGAATATTTTTGAGTTTACTAATGCAAATATATTTATTCCATATTTGGTTTGGATGGAATATACATGCGAAATTTGCATCGACCTCTAAACGCCACCAACATTTCATCAATAGTGCAGTTTTCACCCAGCGAATACATTTCTTTACATTTCTCAACGAACGTTTCGAAAACTTCTCGTATTGGTGCCAAATTATCAAGTTGTTGCCTCTCAGCAAATATTTGCCCCGTCCATTGCCACTTCAGCTTGCTAATTTTTTCTGCTATGTCGGTGGCTTTAATTCTCCCTCGAATCTCTTCATTTCGGATTCTATTCCTTAGAGAGACTCCGAGCATAGCTCTCCCCATAGCTCGCTGTGTGACTTAAAATCTATGAACGAGGCTTTTTGTCAATGTCCACGTATCAGCGCCATATATGAAGACCAGCTGAACGCAGTGCTCAAAAACTCGCGTTTTTAAGCACTGCGGTATAGGTGCCTCGAAGATCTGACGCAACTTCCCAAATGCTGCCCAACCCTGCCGTATTCTTCTATCAACTTCCTTGTCGAAGTTGTTTAGAACAAATATATATACAAAATAATGCAATCAATCCTTTTTATATAGCACAGCAGGTATATTATCTAGGTATATCAATTAACTTTCGAGCAGCAATTGAAATATAATTCTCGAAGTAAGTATATCCGCATAATATTATTGAGAGCGTCAGACGAAGAAAGTTTGGGTGTAAAGTACTAACGCTTTTATGTAGATTTCACTAACTCTCACACATTCTAATGAAACTCTGAGCACAGTACCCCTGCATAAATTATTATTCCATATGATCTCCCTTCTCCAAGTAAATACACTTACCCTTTTACTTTTGTTGCGCGTACTCGGGGGAATTGTTTCAGGGCAATTCAGGACAATTGCAAACGTGAATGCCGACAGCCTGATGAATGGAGTGGAGTGTATCTATTATTACGAGGATTTGTTGTTGACAATGCGAAAAACATTTTCGAAGATGGTTTCTTAGATTTGAGCGCGCGTATCGTTAATTACAACCTTTATACATATGTCACATTCTTAAACATGTATTTTGTTTCAATTTTCTTTTATTCACATAGAAAGGAGATGAAAGTCACAAATTTTTGTAACAACGTGTTTTGTTACTGATTTTCAACGAAATGAATATATTAGAATAGAACAAAAATTTTAACCACATTTAAACTGTAATAACGGTATAATTTTATTTTATAGTTTATTAATAACTTAAACACCTTGCGTCTCTTAATAATTATAGCAAGTTACCCTTTACAAAAATGATTCTAAATATTCCTTTGCCTTACTGATACCATGCAAAATATTGTTTGTCGTCTGATTTGCATATGATTGTAACTTTGTTATAACTCAACGAACAACATTATCTCTGCGTGCGATCGTAACGCGGAAGTTCTCTTTGACAGGCCCAAACCGCTTTAATGTATGATGGTGTGCAAGTGTTAATGGATGCCTTGGGGAGGCTTTGGAGGAAAAAACCCGACGCTTTTCGAAGCGCATTACGCCGCGCCGCTGGTCAAGCCAATTCCACTAAAGTCATCGATTGCAATCCGGGAAAAAGCTGGGTAGTGCCATTCGAACACGGAGATAAGATCTCGAGGCTGATCAAAAAGGTACCTAGGTACTTTGTTTTCAGGTTGACCGTAGCTTTATCTGATAAACTATTCAGTACAGTAAGTAAGTAAATAAATTATCAGTAATATAGGCGTAATAAGAAAACGAATAAATACCCATCCATACTATAGTATTTATAATATAAGATGGATTAACAAAAGTTACACTCTGGAATCACTAACAGATAATTGTTTTTAAGTTATTTTTTATATAAATACTAAATTAATTACCAACAGAATAATTAACTAAATATATTATTATCTACACATTTAAAGCTGATCCAGAAATAATGTTGATTTTTTTTACATTAGGTTTACCGAAAAATTCGTTAATAAAAATTCTACCATTTAGTAAACAATAATACTTATTACAGACAGACATCGAGGGTCTCACTGGAAATATATCGTTCAATGAAGAAGGCCATCGTCACAACTTCACACTACAAATCGTGGAAATGACTGTTCAAAGTGCTATGTTACAAGTACGTAATTTTGTAAGAAGTTTTACTATTAAGAAAAACATAAACAAAACAAAAACAAGCAACATTGTTAGCGACATTCGCACTCGTAATACGAGTACCTCAGATTCTCAATCATATTATTGCATACTTGTAAAAACATACATATTAATGTATTATAATTGGGACTCGCGATAACCGCATCATTCCCACCAGCTTTCATATATTTTTTAGAATACCCATAACTTTTTCTCTTAAACCCTTTTTCATTTACTTTGTTACACTTAGTTTTTAAAATGAAACCGATGTTTTACATTTTTGTTTGAACACGTTATGATTGAAGTGCAAACTGCACATTATAAGCCCGGCACAAACCCGGTTATCGAAGTCAAATATAGAACTTTATTTATAAAAATATATTTATATTATAGTGGTTATACATAGAGACTATGATGAAATAATTTTTACGCTTCCACATCATCTGTTAACATTCTGTAATGCTTTTTTATAAGAAACAAGGCTTAGAGTTGAAACTAAGCACAGTCATGCACGGAAGAATCAAAAATATTACTTACGTATTGATTAACTTTTTGTTTATCGCGATCATGTTTACAAATTAATTAATTATTTTGTTTTAATTATAACCCTTTGTGAGCCTCCATATAATTCGCACTGTAAACCGTCGGTCGTGTCGACTTAGAAAACAGCTATCAAAGTTCAATAAAATTTCAATTTACGTAGTAGTTCACAATGAAGGTCACTTTCAACTTTAGTTTCCAGTACTTCAAAACTCACTAATGATTTTCCAGCATTCATAAATCAATATGTTCAAACTTTGCTGCCTTCGCCAGCTACCTGATACGAAAACTTTTAAAATATTCCTTTTCGTGGCCAATACCTTTCTTGCTTTTAATGTAGGGGTGTAAGAGAGTTTAAAGGGGAACAAAACAAAGAAAGATCAATTTCTCCTAACAAACTCCTTACAGCGTTAATTAAATTAACAGAGGACAAGCTATATTGAACAGCCATTTTGATTTAGAGTAGTTACTGGACGTCAGTGATATTTCAAAAAATACAATTCTGTTGTAAATCATCTTGTCGCAGATAATTGTAAATCATCATCATCATAAAATGTCATCGTGAATTGCAACCTATAAGTTAAAGATATTGCCTACAGCTTTTATATTTTTAATACGTCAATTTATACAATAAGTCAAATATCACTTACTACAATGATCATACATTTAATATTATACTCTTAATTTTATGAAGGTTGCAACGTGGACAGACAAACACGGTTTCAGTGTAGCACAACCAAAATACGTTCAGCTCAAGTCACCAGCTTCGTACGACACGAATAAGACGTACATCGTGACGACCATCCTACAGGAGCCTTACTTGATGCAGAAGACTACAGAGTATGCGTATAAAGATGAACAATTGTATGGTTTCACTAAGGATCTGACAGATCTCATTGCCAAGAAGATGGGGATTAAATGTAAGTTTTTACTGATTGTCAGTTTAAATGGGAATGTAGGTTCTTCTGATTGTGATGAGTAATTTAGTGGAAATAACACTACATATTATTTAAATTGCATTTTTGTGTATTCAGTTTTATTTATTTACTGTGTTTTCTAATGCATATTCACATATCAATTTGGTTTTAGACGAACTTCGTCTTGTGAAGGATGGTAAATATGGAAGTGAGAGCGCCAGCGGTTGGTCCGGGCTTGTGGGAGAAATCGTCAGAAAGGTAAACATTTTCTTTGTACCTCAATAAAATTCGTTACTTCATTCCATTCATCCATTTTATGTTATGCCCATTTGCAGCAGCGTGACTACGTGAAACGCGTAAAACCTTATTTAAGTTTTCCCAGTTGCTACTGTATAGTGGTGAATTAATTTCATAAAAAATTTTGTATCAAAGTAGAAAACTCATTAATTACTTCCCCTTGAAAATATGAAAGGGATGCTAAAATGCCAGCTATGTCTGCAATTTGCTGCACTGTACAACGTCGACACTTCGTGTTTTAATTTTTCTTAAAGTCGACTAGGGTGAAAACAGGTAATTGAAAAACTAGGAATTTTAATTGAACAAGTACTTTTTATTTGACCTAGAATAAGTATTTACACTAGCTAAGAAAACTAAAATGCATTATTGATGAAAACTTTTCACGAATTCACTCGCGTAAAATTTTTTAAATGTTATTTTGTCTTGTTTTTTTAATACCCTTTACACAGAAGCAAAGTAAGTAATTGAACACATATTTTATATTTTTTTTAAATAAATGTTCCGATCTTGATTTATTATTATAACTGGTTTAGAACTCTGAAGGATTTATTATACATACAAAAATACAAAGCTTTCCTCTTTATAACATTAGTATACTAAATTACTTTTTAAGATAACTTGCTGGCCAATATTTTCATTTTGAATATTATTGATTATTTACAATTTAGGACTTGGTATTTGTTTGTTTTGGATTTAACTAAAACAGAGCAGAGAGAGCAAAAAAATGCTTTTCATTAACCCCAAATGAATTCAATATTATTAACCATTTATATGACCTATGGATGTAAATTTATCTGCCCATTACGCTTTGAGATTTAACGCTTGTGAGTTTGCAGATTAACTTCACAACAATTATTTGGATATGAAAGCAAGTTGGTTTTAACACTTCCATAGCTTTCGAAGCTTTAATGAAACACGGTTTAAAATTTGTAGTAAAGCGACATAATTTTATAATAAACTTAATTCATGTCAGTATCGTAATCAACATCAAATTTGTATATAGATGCAACGTACGTGGTCATAAATATCTTGGCATACAAGAAAATTCGGCCTTACTTTTATGTAATAAGAGTATGTTTTTAACTAACACTGTCAACATTTTTGATTTAAACTTAAGCTTACGTATTTAAACTTCTTTTTCTTCAATGTAAATCTTTTTGACCATTTACACTGATTATGTATTAATCAATTAGAAACTCGATGGCGCAGTGGTTAACGCGCCCGGTCTGCGAGTGAGGTTAAGCAATTTTCGCAACGGCCGGTCAAAAATTGATTACCTCGAGCTCCTCCGTGCTTTCGAAGGCACGTAAAGCCGTTGGTCCCGGCTGCATTAGCAGTAATTAACAACGGCCAATTCGCACTGGACCCGCTTGGTGGCTTAAGGCCTGTTCTTCCTATCCATCCATAGGGAAGGCTCGTGCCCCAGCAGTGGGGACATAAAAAGAGCTGATGAAGAGAATGAATTAGAAACTTTAGTTTAATAGTTTTTTTTGGAAAATTCTAGTACGTTGATTGTAAGTCTGAAAACAGATCTTAGACTAAGCGTATGCAGCTTCAATACTTAATTACTCTTTTTATTTGCTGCAATTGCAAATCAATTGAACGGATTATTTTTTACTGTTTACTTTTTTAATATTTTTTGTTAAATAAAAAGTGCATATATAGTTTTACCATTCATGATAAATTAATAAAATTTTAAATTATTGTATTTGTAACCTAAGCAGGTATGTATTCACAAATTGAGGTTCTAATATTTCTTCTATGTATTAACCATAATAAACGAGCTAAAGGACTAAAAGGCTTGGCGGGGTATGTTTAATAGTCCGTGGCAAGAACAGGGATTATCGTAACCGATGTGAGCAACGGAATTAATATACATATCCTAAGTTTGTAGATATTTCAATGAAGTGTATTTAACAACAACATTGACTACTTGGAATATTACTCGTACAAACACTGGTAGTTTTAATTATATTCTAACAAATTAAGTTACTCAAAAGTCTTAAGTATGAATTATTAGATAATTAATGAGGTGTAAACCTCTTAGTGCATTGGTAACCAGTCCTGTTAGTAGAGATTAACTGGCTTGATTCGTAATAGGAGAAATAAACTGTTTATAACAATCGTAATTTGCTACCACCTCCCTGGTTAATCCGTGTCCATTGCATGGAAGATGTTCCCAATGCCCACTTAAAAGAGCTTGTCTTTATCAGAACCTTGATTTTCATATACAAACTAAAATATAAAAACTTACTACTTAAATGCGTTGCCGGTCTTGAGGAAGGAGTTGGATCTTGAGGAGGGAGTAGGAATTGGGAGGGGTGAGAGATGGGCCTCTGGTACTTTCACTCACCGGACGAAACACAATGCAACGAGTGACATGGTTTCACGCCGATATTCTGTGAGAGGGTAGTATTACAAAAGTCAACTTCAGAAAGCCTCAGTAAATTTTGTTAGATATGGAGACATTCTTACGCAGTGATCCTAAAAAATATTGGGGTAGTAAGCTCCTAAAAAACCTACCAAGTCCAACCACGAATGCTGAAGTAAATTCTCATACCTACTTGATTTCTCGCCGTTGCCATGGCAGCAAGCAATGACGAAAAATAAACTGTTTTGGAGGGATAATTGGTGAGATTATTTATTATTTCACGCTTCGTATTTTTTCTGTAATAGCTAATAATTGTTAAGGGTGGCTTTTATTTTTTATTACCTACTATTCGGTAGTTAATAGCTCATAATTTGTCACAATGGTTGACGACATCAATTTCATCGTTACAAAGAATAATATTACACTTATTTATCGTTAACCTTAGTACAAGCAAAATTTCGTGTTCCAATGTCGAGTCACGTATGGAGGAGTAAATCTCTATTCTATTAACAACACTACAAAGACTGAAGTTAGCTTAGAGGGTTTATTCTTATAGACACAATAATGCAGTTATGTTTCTTTAGAAGTCGTGCTATGTCAGTAGCTGCTACTTTATTGTTGTTTCTATCCAATCTCGAAGTATGAGTGAAGTTCCCTGTGAACTCCACTCATACTTCCCTGTTTGTTCTGCATCGAAACGTGCTATGTTCAGATAACCCTTGAGCGTCGATCGATCACCAGGTGGCCGATAACAATTAAAATTCTATTGTGCCTGCTATTCGCGCGCTCGAGCTCATAAGGGCGCTTTAGTCATTCGTTTTTAATACGTTTTACAAACTTTGACACATATGAGCGTTATCCGTCTGTTGTCTGCTGATACAATGATAGGTATTTTTTTAAATCTTAAATTTTAATTTATAGCTCGGCAAATGACTCCACTCCACCTGATGTTAAGTGGAAACGGAGTCCAGACGCGAGGACAACTGGTGCAGTGTGAAAACAACGCAGCATCAGTCACCCTCACCCTGCCGGCCCACAAGGTGCCTCTTCACGCTTCGTTTGATGGACCCCATGTCATAGAAAGGAGGGAAAACGTGTGCTGGTAGACTACTCCATCTTTTGGAAGTGCGACAAAGAAACGAGTCACCAAATTTCTTTGTGCGCGATTAGTGACTTCTGCATTGCCGATAATGCGTACAGCGCGCCACTGCAATCTGTCCAAGCCATCGAGAAGGTACTTTGCGGAACCGTCCCAGAGGTGCAAGCAATACTCCACGCAAGACCGCACCTGTGTCTTGTACATAAGCCATAACTTTTTCTGGCGTGAAGAATTGCCTCACCCTGTTCAGGACACCGAGTTTACGTGATGCTGTTTTTATCACGGCTTCTATATAGTCCCTCTGGTTCAGATCGTAGCAAACCTCCATATCGAGCATGTTAATACTGCTCTGCAGGCCGAGTGTTGTGCCTTGAAGATAGGGAAGGGGTAGGAATGTCGACTTTTTTGCCGTGAACGCGCATACCTGTGTTTTCTTGGCATTGAACTCAACAAGGTTATTGGAGCCCCATTTAGATATGAGGTCCAATACCCGATTGAGCTCAATTACAAGATTTACTCGTTTCTCTTCAGTCTCGACCTGCCCAGCCGCTGGGTGACCGTTATACCCACCGTGCACTGTACTATCATCTGCATGGCAATGAATATTTCCAAGTGGAAGTATATCATTGATATGCAGAAGGAACAGCGTGGGAGATAGAACGGACCTCTGAGGGACACCTGAGAGTACTCGGATTCTACGCTCATGTAGGAAGCCAGCGACCCAGTTGCAGAACTGAGCAGACAGACCGTATGCCGGGAAGGGCTTTGTGCCAGACCCGATCAAAAGCATATTATTATATACGATTAGGTAAAGATATTTGCGTAACCTTTAACAAAGATTTTTCGTAATAGATTTTACCTTATTTTGAGCCGGCAGTTACTTGCGGCAGTTAATTGGTGCTTTAATGACTTCCAAAAGAAGAATACATAATATATCTGTTTTTTAGCTATGAACTGAGTAAATTAATAAATAAAAGTATTCAGTTTACATAAGTGTTAAATAAGTACTGTTAGCTAAAATATCTACATTGCGTCATAAGAAATTACCGGGCCTAATTGTTAAACTACAATTTCTATTGCTCTGAAATACCTTTGAGTTTCACGTTTGCAAGATCTATACTCCGTTCTGAATGAACTAAATCGATCGTATGTATGTGATCGAAAAGGACGAATCTCTTTTAAGAAGGGCGTCATCATCATCATCATCATCAGCTCATTTTATGTCCCCACTGCTGGGGCACGAGCCTTCCCTGTGGATGGATAGGGAGAACGGGCCATAAACCACCACGCGGGCCCAGTGCGGATTGGCGGTTGTTAACGACTGCTAATGCAGCCGGGACCAGCGGCTTTACGTACCTTCCGAAGCACTGATGAGCTCGAGATGATAAATTTTTGGTCACCCATCCGATGACCGGCCTTTGCGAAAGTTGCTTAACCTCAGCACTCGCAGACCGGGCGCGTTAACCACTGCGCCATCGAGCTCCTCAGAGAAGGGCGTAATTAGAAAGTATTTTAATGTGGATAAATTCCAGAGCAACTTACCTAAGAAGTAGTTTTATAGAGTAAGTACCGGATTAAGAATTGTTCGCAGTTTTGAACCGGCGCGGCATTAAGTTTACCGGCGCTCAACTTTTCCAGCGAAAACATTTCAGTAAAAATATTCACTAACCATACAAATATTCAGGGTAAAGTCTACATTTATACTTTTTTTCCATTCGTTTATGGAGAGCTAGCTTGTAAAAAAGACATTGAAGCTACCGAATGCCTTACTGTTACATTCATCTTGCATGCAAATTCCGAAAATATTCTGTAGCCTTTTCCCACAAACACGAAACATTTCCTATAGCGCTGGAGTTCCTAATGAAATGATGAAGCAAATTCCTATTACTCTGAGCAATACGTGTATTTTTTTTGGAATCATTACATTTTGAGATATTATATTTTATAACATTCTACCGATAGACTTCCTAGTAATAAAAGTCATAAAAAGAGTAAATAATAAAATAGTTTCACTAAAACCAGAATACATTTTTGTATTAATATTAAATTTTTAGTGTTGTAATATGAATCCATTTTGTTGCTGTAAATAAGTATATTTTATAGCAAAAGTTTAAAATTAACATGTAAGGTAGTATTTTTACGTTCACAAACAACTCACCTACACGTTGCACCATTTTGCATTTCTTTGATTAAATCGGCCATTCATCACTCCAGCCTGATGTTAAGTTTCGTAAAAACTTGGTGCAGCTCGGTTTTTGTAATAGCAATCTCGCAAAGTCCGCTGCCGAATAAACATACGTCAGTATAATGTTTAAAGGATTTCCTGGTTTTTAACTGACTACAAAAAGGAATAGGTTCTCAACTCCCTCTGTTTATATATATTTTAATTGTATGTTCGCGCATACATATCTCCGACTATTTTATGCATTGATTTCTGAGGATGTCAATATAAATTGTCGCAAACTGATTGCGTGCACTAAGTCACCGTGTTTTGTCTTCAGGGAATCATCCTTGAAAGCCTTCAGCAGTAAACCATTGGTTTATATAAGATGGTAGGTATATGTAAGCTAACCGCACGAAAAGTGCAACGCTAAGCGTCGACATTTATTTGTTAAAGTGCATCAAACATCATTAAACTGCTAAGTTACAGCTTAGTAAATAACAAAATTGACACTTCGTTAAATTAAACGTACTACGTTTTCAAAATTAACAGAGTGCAAATAAAGAAACAGGGGGAAGAGCTGTTTAACTACAATAAAAATAATTTTACCACTGATAGATTACAAATTACAATACATGTTTTCAATTCGATCTCGGGTGGGAGTGGTTTTTTTAGGATAAGGGTTCACGTCAGTATTCTAACAATGCTGTGGGGTTTAAACAACGATATCTTGCATTCTAATTTTAATCCATTGTGCAACTAAAGTGTCATACTGCAGTTGACACAATTTCCTAAACGCAAAAGCCATTAACTTCCAACATTTCAAAGTGAGTAACAATTCGAAGAGTGATACGAGTTTTCGTGTGGGATAGAACCCTAATACGAGTACTTTGTAGCTCATCGCGGTTCAATCTTCGAGGGACACTTTTTGGAGGTCTTTGTTTATTGAGTTTGAGCCGTATTATTATAGTTTGAGCACCACTGAACGTTACGCACTCGTTTACTTTAACTTTTCGAAGAAATTCACGGTAAATCTTATATCTGTTGGAGTTCCCTTTTAAAAGTTTTTTATTACAAACTTTTTATGGTATATTTAAGT
This sequence comes from Eudonia mercurella, assembly GCA_963082485.1. NCBI lineage: Eukaryota > Metazoa > Arthropoda > Insecta > Lepidoptera > Crambidae > Eudonia > Eudonia mercurella. The sequence continues at coordinate 13,086,093 of OY720022.1, read as the reverse complement.
TATGAAAGGTATACATGTGCCGACCTGTACTATGACGCAACTGATCTTATAAAAGAGAGAAGTTATAAGAACAATATTATCTTAAATGTAGCAAAATTTGTGCATCGAATCGGAATTTATAGCCGTTGAAAATTAACAACTGGGAATTGAACCCACGACCTCTCGTTAAAAGTGCAACGATTTAACTTTACGCTGACCAAAACCTTTAACGTTTCCGTTGTTTTCACATCGAACCTGAAAACAAGTGGTGCCTCTTAATGTTAGCCAATGATTGGGGATATCATCAGCATTGGCAACAGCATCTGTTGCAGATGATTATTGCAGCGCTAGTGTTTTTGCGGGTTTCTGCATCACCGTTGATGGCTAAAAAGCCCTATAGCTCCACGGCATTTCTTGCCACATCGGTCGCACACAAAACGTGAGTGCAGGAGGTGATAGGGCACAACGAAGCCTTTTCTGTTTAACTCCAACCAAAACTGACCATGTCACGCTTGCAGGAATCTTTGTATCTTAAAGTAGTAGGCCCGACAGGTCTCTTTACGTCTGCCACTTGACCCAACATAACTTGACGTGGTAGTCTCTCGAGGTCCATGCGATGCACGTGACCTAGCCAGCGAAGTATCAGTAGTGTGTATTCGGGAGTTCTGGCCCACTTGTATGAATAAAATCATCGCGTCCCCAACCCTGTTCTGGTGTGTCGGAAAGTCGTTTCAAGGGTCGACCAAACCTAAAAAAAAAAAAAAAAAAAAAAAAAAGTAGTGTATATTCGACAGTTCTGGCTCACTTGTATGGAAAGTCATATTCGCGGGTTCTGGCTCAATGAATCATCGAAAAGTCGTTTCAAGGGTCGACCAAACCAAAAAAAAAAAAAAAAAAAAAAAAAAAAAAGGAAAACCCCCCCATTTGAATCGATTGCGCTGGGTCCCAGAGCGATATCTCTTGCCGTTTCCGAGTTACGTTACTCACGGATGGTCCTTCTTCGTTATCTAATTACCTCTATTGTTAACAATAAGACGACCCTTGCTCCTTATCTAATTGCTTCTATTGTTAACTATCGCTGTGTTTTGGCGATTACACCGTCGGACCGTCCACAATTCTTTCTCATTATCTAATCACCTCCATTGTTCGTTAACAATTGACATTGAGGAGCTCGATGGCGCAGCGGCTAGCGCGTTCGGCTTGCGATCTTGCCCGCTAAGCAACTTTCGCAATGCCGGGTCGCCTGATGGGTGACCAATTAAAAAACATCTCGAGCTCCTCCGTGCTTCGGAAGGCACGTTAAGCCGTTGGTCCCGGTTGATGTCGTAAGATGGCAGTCGTTAAAACCCACCAACCCGCATTGGGCCAGCGTGGTGGGTTATGGCTCAATATCCCCACGTGCTATTGTTCACGTGGGAGGCCTGTGCCCAGCAGTGGGACGTTTATAGGCTGTTGATGATGAATTGACATTACTTTCCGATATCTTAATGTATTTGGTCGTTTAGGCAAGTTGTTGCAAGAAACATTTCTAAGGATCTCAACTAATATAAAACGCATGCGCATTATTGTGTTCTTACGAAGTCGTGCTTCAACCATTCACAAAACGGAGAACCGTTGCTAACATAGAAATAATTTAAAGATATAGCACCTCTGTTTGTAGTTGACTGCTGCAGACAAACAGATAATCTGAAAACAGTTCCTATTTACCAGATAAGACTACAGCATACTGTCTTATTCTCAACGATTGCATTGTTGAATACAAACCACTAAGTAACATCGTAAAGAAGATATCATGAACGTAGATACACTTATAGTGGATGTTCAAGGATTTAAAGATATAAATAACAATCTAAGCAACTTTCGCAATGCCGGGTCGCCTGATGGGTGACCAATTAAAAAACATCTCGAGCTCCTCCGTGCTTCGGAAGGCACGTTAAGCCGTTGGTCCCGGTTGATGTCGTAAGATGGCAGTCGTTAAAACCCACCAACCCGCATTGGGCCAGCGTGGTGGGTTATGGCTCAATATCCCCACGTGCTATTGTTCACGTGGGAGGCCTGTGCCCAGCAGTGGGACGTTTATAGGCTGTTGATGATGAATTGACATTACTTTCCGATATCTTAATGTATTTGGTCGTTTAGGCAAGTTGTTGCAAGAAACATTTCTAAGGATCTCAACTAATATAAAACGCATGCGCATTATTGTGTTCTTACGAAGTCGTGCTTCAACCATTCACAAAACGGAGAACCGTTGCTAACATAGAAATAATTTAAAGATATAGCACCTCTGTTTGTAGTTGACTGCTGCAGACAAACAGATAATCTGAAAACAGTTCCTATTTACCAGATAAGACTACAGCATACTGTCTTATTCTCAACGATTGCATTGTTGAATACAAACCACTAAGTAACATCGTAAAGAAGATATCATGAACGTAGATACACTTATAGTGGATGTTCAAGGATTTAAAGATATAAATAACAATTTTATTGTAAAAGAAGTAGCCATTGCGAGCCAGGAACATACACAAACTTTTTTGGTAAAGCCACCATACTCATTTCATCATCTCACAGAAGTAGAAAAGAAACGAGTCAGATGGTTAGAAAGAAACCGAGGAATTAGCTGGTGTGAGGGCTACATAGACTACAAGGAGTTTCATCGTGTTATCATACCTCATCTGAAGAATAAAAAAGTTATTGCAAAGGGTTCTGAAAAAATTAAGTGGATCAAAGATTTATGTGCAAACTGTGTGGTAATCGATATTGGTGAAAAGGGATGTCCTAATTTTTCAATGTTACAAAGTAAATTTTGTAAAAATAAAACGGACTTTAGTTGTGTAAATCATAAAATAAACTGTGCATTAAATAATGCTGTGTGTATTAGAAAATGGTATTATGATAATAACATGTCTAAGTTTAATTTATTTTAATTTTTATATTATTATCAATAAACTGATTCTTTGTGTTATTTACAAAGGGTTTTGAAAAAATTAAGTGGATCAAAGATTTATGTGCAAACTGTGTGGTAATCGATATTGGTGAAAAGGGATGTCCTAATTTTTCAATGTTACAAAGTAAATTTTGTAAAAATAAAACGGACTTTAGTTGTGTAAATCATAAAATAAACTGTGCATTAAATAATGCTGTGTGTATTAGAAAATGGTATTATGATAATAACATGTCTAAGTTTAATTTATTTTGATTTTTATATTATTATCAATAAACTGATTCTTTGTGTTATTTACATGGTTATTTTATTTTTCATACTTATGCTTCCCTGTTTTACACATGTAATTTGCAATTTAGCAAAAAAAAAAAAATATTATTGATATTAATAAAGAATGATTAACTTAGCAATAACGTGACCTGATTTGTATTAAATAGGTTTCATATTACCTTATAATCAGAAGAGTTGTATTACACAACCTACTCTGAAACTGACTTGTTCAAACTTGTTTGCGTTAGAATTTTCTTACTTATTTACCGTCAATGTTTTATTATACAAAGGTATATACTAAATTAAATAAAAATGCAAGTTTGTTTGTTACTTTTATATTTTATTAGGTATATTAAAACAGCTGGGTAGGTACATAAATTTACATTACATTTCATAATATAAGTTACGTTTCCTATTCAAACAATGAATCTGAGCAAAAAGCAACTACTTAAGTATATTGAAAAACGGGTTACAATACTTTATAACAGGTTCATATTATTTTTTAATTCAAACAATGAATCTTAGTAATGATAATAAATAATAATACATTTTTAGCCCCAAATATAATAAGATTTAAAAACACAGTGAAAACAATCGTTGTTAAAAAAAAAATATATATAATCCCAGTGACCCCAAGACATAGTAGATATTTTATTTTTTAATATTACGCGTTTGTCGTCATTACCTGACAAAGCTATTTTGTTCTGTTCTTGGGTAAATACTTCATGCTTTAAAGATTTAAAAAATAATGTTTTTTTCTTTCTTAAAAAAAGTATTTTTTGTCTAATACATTATAGTAATCTTCGAAATGTACATTTTTTAAAAAACCTGTTTCTGTATACCTTTAGCCTTTTTTAATTCCTCTTGTACTGTTTTATACAGTATAATTTTGATCTTAAACCAACAAACTCAGAAATCAAAAATTTCCACCTAGTTCATCTTTGAAGAGACCCGGTACTTTTTTGTTAAGACTTGGTATACCGAAAAACAATTATTTAATGGATAATTACTAGCATCGAAATATCTAAGAAAATTCAACTTTAAATCTGTATAAAAAATCTTTGCTTTCTATTGAATAAAAAAAAAACTGTCAGTATCCGTATAACAAAGCTTTAATTTTTTCCCCATAAAAAGGTTTCATAATAGAGTAGTGAAAATCAAACATGTGACTTTTGGATATTTCTAATACGGAAAAGCCAATGTATATATATATGGGTTTGTCTCAACTTCACACTAACCCTTTTCTCAGTATCTTCTAATGTCTTACCAAACATACTATTGTTTAAAAGTTTGAAGAAATCCTGTTCAAATATAGATTTGACCTTTTTTCCGTAACTCAGTGTTCATATCAATATACTGTTTTAAGTATGGACTCTGATTGAATTAAATTACTGTGTATTTTTTTTTTTTTAATAATAAACCATGTTTTAGACATGTTTTCAGGAAGAAAAAATGAATGACATAAAAAAACTTATCGTATAAATTTGGTATCAATTTCGAAGTTTTTAGATCCTGGAGGAGCAAATTTTTTGAGCACAGAATGGAAAATCGTTATGATAATTATGCAAATGATTAGGGTATTCTAAGTCTACTTCGAGTATATAACCAATATCCCCCGTCAATAGGCATATTTTTTGAAAATCTATATATATATATATATATATTTGAAATTTCTAATTCACTTAATAACTTAAAATTTGAATGAGGTAAATAAGCGCACATAGCAAAACCATAAAGATTATTACAATCAATATAAACAAGGAAGTTATCACTTTTTTGCGGGGGTCATAAGTTTGTAAATACTTGTTATTGGCTTTCGAATATCTTGTAGAACATAAACATATACCACCGCGAATGCCTTTTTTGTATCATTCTTAATATTTCCAAGTCATTTATTAATTCTAATTTAACATCTGTTTTTAATAGCATAGCGTCAAAAACTCAGGCTAGGTGCTGTTAAGTAAAAAAGAAGGATCCAGTTTATAATTCGTCTTAAAAGTTTTTCTGCGGTAGATATAAATATGTTTTAGTCGTAATCTTGCATTACTCATTACAAATCAAATTATTAGTTTAGTCATCTTTGAAACCATATTTTTTATTTTGAAAGGTCCAAAATGCTAAAACCTAAATAAATTGGTTTGTTATAAACAACTTTAGTTTTTTCTTTTCAATTGAATTGCTACTGAATAATTTATAATTTAATACCATATATATACACAAAACAAATTTAAAACACAAAAAATGTAAAAAATATAATGGAATAAAGAAACTTAAAACTAATTTACACAAGTAAAAAAAAAATTATCAAAAAAATCAAGTAAAAATACAAAAAAACAAATAAAAAATACAACATTTAAAAAACCCTTATGCTAATTTTTTCACAAAATTTAAAAAAAAAATATATATAATAATAATTAAAAATATAGGTAAGTAAAACTTTTTTTTTTTTTTTTTTTTATCTATGTTAGTAACTTACTTTATCCTGTAATGACCCCAAGCTAGTGTGTGTTAGTGGAATTGGGTATAATGTAACGCTTGGTGTCTTTGTAAGATAAACTTATAACCAGCTAAATTATGAAAAAATATGGGAACGAACTTAGGCAAACAATATTTAATATTACAATAAGAATGTACTGCACCACGATATCGCCCAGTAAGATGGCAGTGATCTTTTACTTTGTCGTCAAATAATATTTTGTTACAAAGATAACAATTTTTAGCTTGAACAAAATTGGTTCTATCTTCATCTGTTAAGAACATAGGGATCGATGAATGTAAAATATTATAAATTACAGTAATATCGGATAGAAGGTTATCAAAAAAAAAATTTCACACAGTCAGCTCCTCGATAAGATACATATTTATTAAGGTAGCTGTCGTAGTAGCATACAACATAGTAAGCAAATGCAGCTGGCACATGCTTTTGCGTAATCGTTGTGCAACTTGTTCCAGAATTTGATTCAACTGGCTCTAACAATAATCAAAGTCTGCGTATAAGACGAAGGGCATGTCTTGCGTGCGTTCATAATGTTCAAATTGTATTAGAGTTCCCTGTTTAGGTAACGTTGTTGCTACACCACTGCAAACGTGAGCTTCGAGCTTAAGATTGTCGTCAAAAAATATCATACAATCCTCACATAAAAATATTTTGGAATGATGTTAACTGCTTGCGAAGTAATTTAGATAAATCTTTAATTTGACAGTAATGTGTGCGTTTTCCATTTTCAAGAAAAAGCATGTTGACGTGATGTCCTTTTCGAAATTCACATTTGTACAGAGGTCCAACAACCTTAGTGTTATTTTTAAGACCATAAACATTAATACTTATGTCGGGATTATTCTTTTCAAAAATTATATCCGCGAAC